>JALPQD010000140.1:1337500-1717500 GCA_023101885.1 Typhlomys cinereus
TCCTCCCCTTTTGTAGTGTTCTGGTTTAAACTACCAAGAATGTGATCCCTGCGAAAAAGTGGGTCTTAAATCCAATCAGCTGTAGTTTGCCCACTTGACACTCATGCCACTCTTAACCAGAAACATCACTTCTTAAGTATCAGTTGTTTTAGGGAGGAAAGGGATTTTGATAATACTTTTATTAATAACATACTAATCACTTAGTAGCAGTGTAAAGAAGAGAAGAAGGAGAAGGGAAAAAAAGTGAGACTACTGGTTAGTATGGGGATGATAGCAAACACAAGAGGGGAGCGTAAGTAGGAGCAGCTGCAGGGGCAAAACCTCAGAGGGAGAACTAGGAAATTTTAGCTCAAAGTAGACTGAAAAGAGAGACAATTAAGACTATGTTGTCAGACACCACAGAACAGCTCCCCCCCCCCCCAGGAGTCTGAGGCACAGATTTCCTGCAAACCAGGTCAGACTGTGTTCACTGAGTGAAGAAAAAGCAAAAGGAAAAAATAAGGAATAGGGTGGGTGTGGAGGGAGGGGGGAGAAAGAAAGGTAAAAGCAATGTAGGGCAAGAACAGAGGGTCAAAACGGCCTGCCGAGATGATCTTGGGTATCAACACATACTGAAGGGAGAGAGCTGGTGAAGATAGAGGATGTGAAAACTGGCCAACCTCATTGATTGGAGTCTTGTCATTCAACTTAAGAGAGATTTATTCAGCTTACAGTTCCAGAGGGGAGAGACAGTCTCATGGCAGAGTTGGCATGGCTGGCTGAAGCTGGAGGAGGCTAGGTCACTGCAGTCATCTTGGAGGCTGAGACTAATCCACCTCTAGGCCCACCCCTTGTGACTGCCTTCCTCCAGCAAGGCTCCACCTCTCAAGGTGCCATGACCTTGTCAAACACGTGAGACTGTGGGGGACACATTTCAAACCATGACACCAGTGCTAAGCAAGAAGGAGGTAGAAGCAATCCAGGATAATTCCTGAAGTCACTTTTGGTCCTCCACAGTACCTCTCTCTCTCTCTCTCTCTCTCTCTCTCTCTCTCACACACACACACACACACACAGAGTAAATAAATAAAATACTTAAAAAAAAGAAAATCCCCCCCATGTCCCATGTGAGTGCTCGTTCTGCCCGTGCGCTTTTTTCCGGTGCTTGGAATCTGTATGAAAGTGTGCGTTGTGTCATCCGCCTTCTTAGGGGTCCCTCGTTAGTGGTTTGTTTTTATTTTTTAATGGCTATTTTGAACTTTGAGTTTTAGCAACAAGAAGGGGAAGAGAGAGAGCTGTTTGGAATTTTAATAGTATGTGTTAACTCTATGGTCTAGACGAGTCTGGAAAGTTCCATAATCTTATTTCATCTAACACTTATGTATTAGATCTGGGATGCCTTTATCTTTAGATTTTCCTTAATATTTCAGTGTGTTTTGCTTTTTAGTTACAGGCCTTATATTCTTGTTAAATTTTAGAGATATCTTAGTCTTCTAAGAGTTTTTTTTTGTGAGACAAGGTGTCACTTTCAAAATTGATATTTTCCTTAATTTTGTCTATTTATTGTTAGTACATGGAACTAAAAATTTTTTTATTTTTAAGTATGTATCTGCAACCTTGTTGGTTTGCATATTTTAACATTTTCTACAAACAAGATTATGTCAACTGCAAATTGGTAAAATTTTTTTTTACTGATTTCTTACTCTGGATTTCTTTCATTTTTCATGCTGAAGCGTATTAACCGAAAACCTCAAGAATAATGTTAAAGTGACAAGAAGAGACTTCTTGGTCTAACTAATCTTTAATGCAGGGAAAGTCTTCAGTCTTCAGTAAAGTATGTATGTAGCTGTCATTTATTTCCCATGTACTTTATGCTTATTTTATAATGACTTTTTATTCTTCAAAATGTGGGTCTTGGTATTTAAAAGTGAAGATTCTAGAGTGGCTGGTTGTTTTCCCTATCTGTCATCCTAGGAATTGAAAAGAGAAGTCTTTTCTCTTGTGGTATGTGTGTAACAGCTTGCCATGTTGCTTTCCTTGTATACTGTGCCTGTTGAAATTGGTAGCCTGTGTTACATCATGGATGAACAGATGTTAGTATTGGAAAGACCAGAAGGAGCAAACATGTTAGAGAGTATTCGGGAGTCACTTCTCTCCTTCCACCTTAAGGTAGAGGTTTTCTTGTCGTGGTCACTGTACCGCCTGCTCCAGGCCTGCTGGTCTTGGGGCTCTTGTGTCTCCCTGTAGGCGTGCTGTGCCCATATCTGACTTTAGGTATTGAACTCAGGTCTTCAGGTTTGCACAAATATCTTACCTCCTCAGCCACCTCCCTGGCACTTGTTTATTTTTTAAACTAACTTAGAATTCTGAGGTAATTTGTTTATGGCAATTTGTTATAACAATAGTAGATATTTGTTATAATAGCAGCTTTAATGCAATGTAGAAGTGGAATTAGTAAAATGAGGCAATTGGGATGTGTGGCTTCTGGGAGACAAAATTTTTAGCCTATTTAGGTTAGATAGGTAGAGAGTAGTCAAGTAAGACTATTAAAAGAAGCGGCTGTTAGAGAAAGGTGCATTCCCATTCCATGTCTTAATTTCAGATGCTAATGCACTTGATGCTATTTGAGTCAGGTAGTATGGATGAGAGAAGGTAGACTTGAAATAAGGAGATACATTCAAAAGGTTACCTGTGATGCTGTTAGCGATAATAGCAGTGTTCTTACAGCAATACAGTGAATATATAGGAACTTCAAAGTTCCACTAAGAAGGTAGTTGAAAAAGATGCTTGAGAGACTTTAAAGACTTTAATTAAAAAAAAAAAATTGTGTGTATATGTGTGTGTGTGCGCATGCGCAAGTATGTATGTATGTGTATCAGAGGGCACATGTATCCTTGTGTGGGACCAAGGATAACTTTGGGAATCATCCTGAATTGCTTCTAGCTCCTTTTGCCTCATTCTGGGATTTTACCATTTCTGCCAGGGCTGAAAGTGCAGGCCATTGCAATTTCTACCTGGCATTTTTAATGTGGGGCGGGACTGAGGTCATTCTGCTTGGGAGGCAGAATCTTAGCACCTGAGGCATTTCTCCAACTCGAGAGAGAACTTTAAAAAAATTACATATTTTGTAAACTATAAAATAGAAAAATGGTGTAATTTAAAATTTAGGCTCCACATAATAGAAAACAAGTGGTATTCCTGTAAGTCTGTTTTAATTTGCTTAACATAAATTCCATTGTGTAAATGTATCATATTTTTTACCTTTTTTAAACTTTGTTTTAAACATTAGCTGATTGGCATCTAAGCTGGTTCTTATTCCTAGGTACTGTATGTAAATAGTGAAACAATAGACAAAGTAGATATGGAGAGAGATGTTTTAAGTTCTGTAACTTTATGTGCTTTTCTGTTTGGTAAGCATTTTTGTAATATTTAGAGGCTTTAACAGATGTCTGAATGAATGCATCTGTGAGAGAGGCATGAGAGTGGGAGATGAGTAGAAAGATTAGACTGAAGAGTGTGAGGATGGTCGCTATCGCATTAGACGTGATACGCACAGACCAGTCTAGGAAGTCATTTTGGCTGGTGATGTTTTATTGTATTTTCTAATCAGGTTCAATGTTACAGTAAAAACTTGAGGAGGATAAATTTTGGATATTGTAACTAAACAATCTGGGTTTAATACTTGGCATACAGCTAGGTCAGATAGGGTTCTGAAAATAAATGGAATCCAAGTTAGATGGTTCCAGAGACTTAAGTGACTTATAGAGGTAATGCACATTAAAGAAGCTGGAAAGAGCTTTGTCTTCAGGATTAGGAGCCCTGAAGTGGCAAGAAAACATGCAGTGTTGTTAGAGCCTGGTGCAAGCCGTGGAAGAGGGCACTTCACAGGGGTCCTGGTGACACACATGCTACCAGCATGTGTAAACTCTAGTTAAGCGCAATTTTCAGGTAACCTGGACTTTTACAAAGTTTGCTTGATCCACTTAAGTGAATAGGACACTGTGTGCTCTCTCTGAGGGCCACCTCGTTATCCTGTTTTATAGTGAGCTCTAGCCGATGAGTTGCAATCCTGGTTTTACGAATTTGGGAAACCCTCTTAGAAGCACAGAATAATCTCTTAACTTTCTAAAAAGGTATTTTAATTTGTTAAAAACAAACAAGGGCCAAGAGATGGCTCAATGGTAAAAAGCTTTGCCTCATAAGCAAAGAATCTGAGTTTGGGTCCCAAGATTCCCCCCCCCCCAAAAAAAGGCCAGGCTGATATGGTAGTGGCTTGTAAAGGTGGAGTTTGGGAATCCCTAGAAACAAGCAAAAAAGTGGCACAGCAGTCCAGGATGATTCCCAATGTTACCATGTTACCTTTGGGCTTCCATAGGGGCACACATACTCAAGTGACCTCATGAAAACCTATATGTGTGCATATACATACACCCATGCAAAAAAGGCAATGGATTGTTAATTTATGTTCATTGTAGACTCAACAGTATCTTTGAAATTTCAAATAAACTTATTTTAAGAAACTACCCTCATTCCAATTCCATCCAAGGCACGATTTTAACATAGGCTTAAAGATGCCTTTCTCTGTATAACTATATACAGAGAAACAGATGACTGCTTCATTAGTAAAATGCTGCTGTTTTTGGTAATATGTGATAAAATTGCCAGTAAAAAACAGATCTAAACTCAAGTTTGTTTTTATATTTAATTTTAGGTTCCCAATGTTATGAATGTATTATTGGACTTTCATATCAACTTTGCAGTGTCTAATACTTTATGTATAATTTTTGTGTTTGTGTTCAAAATAATTAGAGCCTTGCCAGTGTAGGAAATTACATTGTAGAAGAAGTAAGTTGTTGTTGTTACCTTTAAAAAATTGTTTTGACTTCTCTTGCTGTTCTTTAGAGGCTAGAAATGTGACTTAGATCTGATTGTTTAGAGCTCAGCAGTCTGAAGAGAGGCCGGTACAGGTAGCCAAGCCTTTCATGTAGCAGCATTTGTTTCCTGTGAAGCTTGCACGTTTTTACTACCACACTACCTTTTGTTCCACTTGTCACATGAATATTTCAGTGAATATTGCTAGTTTACTGATGAATTCATTAATTGTTTATATATTTAATGGTGTTAGATTAAACTTTTTTCTAAACTAGTATTATTAATCTAAAAGACTTAAATCTTTACTTAAGTGTGGAATTTGAATGAAATATGTGCAGTATGTTTTTGGTTTTGAAAGGAGAAGGGAGAGACTGAAATTGCTTTTCAGTTTATCGTAATGTAGCATGTTGTCTATATATTAGAATTGGAGACTGTTTCTCAGCATTTCCCTCCAGCCAGCCATAGATGACTGGGTGCCAAGGAATTTCTTTGCTTAACTTTTCTCTTCCTGTAATTTTCACAGATTTTTAGTATCAGTTGTCTTCTTGGTGGTTTTAGCCTACCTAATTTAGATTCATAATTTCTTTTATTTTTGGCAATATGTTAAATGGTATAGCCTTCCTGTTTCAGAGTTAAAAAGTTTTCATTTGAAACCTGAATATAGCTAACTAGTCAAGACTCTAGAAGGAAATGGAATCTAATTTAGAATGACTCAAGAGACTTTATTAATAATGGGCTGCACAGGAAAGATGGACTTATAAGGAACATTTTTTCACTAGTAACAGGAAACCCAAAGTATCAAGAAAAATACAATACTGTTGAGAAGAGGATGCTGGCAGAATCCATGATAGTGAAGGAAGGGGCACAGTTTCTGCCAGAAAATATGGTGGGGGAGCTAGAGAGCTGGCATGGCCCCTCCCTGTTGTCACCGATGCGGCATTACTGCGGACTTGGTTCTAAGTTAGCTGTGTTCTAATTGTTAACAGCATTTCTTTTACTGAGGTGGATTTCGAACAGCCTCTTCTCTGTGTATTCTTAGGCCAGAGAAAGAACAGTCTGTTTTCAAGACAATTACTACTACTACATATTTCATTTTAAAGTTCTTTTGCTTTGAAAAAAATCCTTCAAAAAGCCAATATGATTTTGAAATAAGCAGATTTCTCAGAGACTCAATTTAGCACTAGAGAGTTAAATCTTCATTGTTTTCCACCAGGCGGTCGGCCAAGTCCCGCAGCAGGAGCCCCTACTCGTCGCGGCGCTCGCGGTCCCGCAGCAGGCACCGGCTGTCCCGGTCCCGCAGCCGCCACTCGAGCATCTCGCCCAGCACGCTGACCCTGAAGAGCAGCCTGGCGGCCGAGCTCAACAAGAACAAGAAGGCGCGCGCCGCCGAGGCGGCCAGGATCGCCGAGGCCGCCAAGGCCGCGGAAGCTGCTAAGGCCGCCGAGGCCGCCGCCAAAGCCACCAAGGCGTCCAACGCGTCCACACCCACCAAGGGGGGCGCAGAGGTGGGGGCCAGCGCGGCGGCGCAGACCAACCACGTGAAGGATGCGAAGAAGCCCAAGGCGGAGCGGCCGCCTTCTCCCTCCAGCGTGGGAACCTCAAAACCTGACAAGGCCAAAGCGAAGCCGCCTCTTCAAGTAACCAAGGTGGACAATAACGCGGTTGTGGACAAAGTCGCCAAGAAGGCCGCCGTGGCGGGCAAGGAGAGCAAGCCCGCCGCCGCGAAGGAGGAGCCGGGGCCCGGGAAGGAGAAGAGCAAGCCCCTCACCCCCAGCACCGCGGCCAAGGAGAAGGAGCAGCACGTGGCTCTCGTGACCTCCACGCTGCCACCTTTGCCTTTGCCGCCCATGCTGCCAGAAGACAAAGATGCAGACAGGTGAGTGCAGCCAGTTTCGACAGCTGTCAGCAACCTTTGGAAGAAGAATGGGAGTTTGAAGTGAGAAATAACTTCACCTCCCCCAATTTTATCCCTGCCCCAAAGTTGGTACAGAGGCCTTGAAGAGTGCTGAGTTTTGTACATTAAGCACATTTAAACATGAAACGCATTGCTTCTAAGGTGACAAAATTAAGTTTGTGCTGATAAAGTTGGGAAAATGTTTCCAGTGCCTTCTAAATGAGATGGATATTAAAATGCCAATATTGTCTATCTTAGTTTTCCTGAACAGTTTATAAGAGTTTGCCCTGGGTGATAGAATTCTGGTAAGCATGTCTCTCAGGTATTTACAAGTTTTTTAGTAGTCTTACAAAATTTATCACTTTTAGTAGCTTTATGAATTTATTACTTTTTAGTATAATTTAACTCATAAATTATTTTAGGATCTTTTGTAACTAAAAATTATGTATATTACAAAAGAATCACAACTTGATTATGTTTTACTTTACTATGTTCAAAGTTTTCTATTGAGAATATTTAACTTTAGATTATTTTTGTTTGCATGTTTTATGAGACAAGGTCTGGCCTTGAAACCTAGGCTATCCTCAAGCTCATGTCTGTTTTCCTGCTTCCAGCCTCCCAGGTGCTGATACAAAGGTGCACCATTATGCCCACTTTACACTTTACTTTGAAATGAAGGTCAGAATCTACTGCAAAATAAATCTAGCCAAGAATGTTTCATGTACATATCATAAGGTTGAAGGATTACACTGTTGTGGGACTTAACCTGTATTTAAGCTTTCTACTTGTTTATTTTTTTGAAGCAGGGTCTCCTGTAGTCTAGGGAGGTATTCAACTTTGTATAAAGGATGACTTTGAATTCTTGATCCTCTGAGCCACCACAGCCTGGTCATTTTTATTTTTATTGATTTTTCAAAGGTTTTATTTGTGTGTGGGGGGAACTATTGAGATTGAAAAAGAGTAAACATGTATGTAGGGGTACATTGTATCACCTCTTGAGTGGAGGTCAGAGGACAACTTTGAAAAGTCACATCCCTTCTTAACACATGTGGGGATCTGAGGGTTGAATTCAGGTCACTAGACTTTTTTTTTTTAAATCAATTAGACATGCTTTTCCTCCATTTATTTATCTATCTATTTATTTATTTATCTATTTTTATTTATTTATTCATTCATTTTCCTTCTTTTAAAAAGAGATTATATGGGCAGTTTTCTTAGCCTACTAAGAACTTTGAAAATACTGGCTAAAGTGTCGTGGAGCATGTCTTTCAAATTTTCACTTTGGCTAGCATGACATTATGATTTAAAACACTTAAATGCTTAATTATTTTTCTGTGTTTTACTGCCTTGTAAAGTCCCTTTTGTATAATAACTATTGTCAGATGTGCCCCTTTAACCAAATATTATCTATTTGTGCAGGTTTGTTTTCTAGGAAAACTGAAGGGCCCTAACTGTAGTGATTACTAGTTTTTGATGAGCTCAGGAATGTTCTACTGAACATGTAGCAAGTGCAGAACAGAGTCTCTTCATTAGTGAGGAGAAAATACTTGATGGGAATCTTGATATGTTTGGCTTAGTACTTGATAATTCATCTGTGCTTTAGGAGTGCATTTCCCTTGGGACATTTTAAAACTTGGCATATCCATGTGAATGATTAAGGAACATTCTTTTTGCATACTTGTGTTGAAGTGGCAGCATATCGCATTCTTCGCCAATGATTTTTTATCTATACTGTCTCCTTTTTCTTTTATTTGAGTCTCTTTGACTCAGTGGGTTCAGCACCCATTAATATACTCAGGGCTGTAAATGGCAATTTTTCTGACTATAAGGCTGCTACAAATAAAGCATTTCTCCACCCCATTTATGCCATTGTAGTGTTGCGGATTATTTCCTTTGTTACTCTCACTTACAGTCATAGTATCTGAAATTTGGCTCCTTTAAGCTGATTTCTTTATCCTTTGTACAACCTCACTTGTTTTTTAGTGTTCCTTGTCTCTTAGTCAAAAAATATTCTTTTAGGCTCACTTCATATTCTTCCAGAATTGCAGTCTGTTTCTTCCACAGTGGTGTTATTGTTGTGTATCATGTAGTTTTTTTCTCTTAATGAAAAAAATCAGGATCACATCATGTTTTTTTCAATTAGTGTATTGATAGGACACTGTTCTTACCTACAGGAATGCTCGCATCGAGCTTTCTTCAGTTAATTAAGAGAGCTGTTTTTAGAGTTGGTTGCTCTCAACTCTCCTTCATATATTGATTTTATATGATTACTGAAAATTTTGTAGGACACATAGGTGAAATTATATGCAATTTAAACTTTGAAGCCACTACATTATATTTAATAGGACTTTGCCAATTTATATATTCAAATGTATGAAATTATTTTAAAAGTGCTAGATTTTCTTTATCATTTTGGAGCTTTTGACAGTGTCTAAAATGCATTATTGTTGAGTTTTGCATTTTTATGGATGAGATATGCTCTAGTTATTTTTCCAGCATATTGTGGATGTTGTCTGTTTTTCCTTAAGAGTGCTTCCCTTTGTATAATTTATTTTAAGATTTTCTCATGTTAGGAATCTTGATCTTTACCTCACAAAGTCTTGTAATGTTTATGAATATTTTCCATTTTTTGTAGTCAGAGGTATCATTCTTTTCTTTTTATAATTTAGGTTTATAAAGTTTAAAAGGTTAATTTAAAAGATTTTTCTCTGAGAAATCGTTTTTGGTTTTATGTGTTACCAGTTATGTTTATTGAATTTTACTAATTTAAAATGCTGTAAAACAAAATTCTGAAGAATATTGTTTCAGTGTACATTACTGTCAGTGAAAAAGTTTTTTTTTTTTTGTGGCAGTACTTAACTGTTGTAACTGCTTTAGTCATAAAATATATTGGGTTTCACTTTGATTTTTTGTGAATAGGGCAAATGGGGAATGTGAAAGGAAGAGACTGGTGTAAGTTAATGACTAGTGGAAGTCCTACTGTTTGTTTTGTGTTTCTGAGGCTTTGTGCTCTTGGCATGCCAAGCAGACATTGCACCCTGAGCTGCATACTTGTTTTCAGTTCTGCTGTGCAAGGATTTGGGCTCAGTGTTGTACAGCTTTAACTTTTTTTTTTTTTAAAGAAGGCTAGGAGCTAAATATTTATGTAAATCCTATGAATATATTGATAGTTTATATGCTTCCTGTGGACTGATAATACATACTCTGATTTCAGCGAGTCTCCGATCTGATTTGTAAGTAGCTTCACCATTTTTACTTGATACTTTAATTTGAAAGCTTGTTGATAACTTTTTTACCTTCATTAATAAACATAATTTACAATCAGTCATCTTATGGAACTACATTTAAGAAAATATCTCTTGAGTGTTTTTTGGGGGGGTACTTGTTCATGCACTAGAGTAATTCAGACCCATGCTTCTGTGCAGACTCGCTTCTCACGTGAGGAGTCCTTGTTTTCCCTTTGTCCAGGGCTAGGCTGTGGTCTTCAAGCAGTAGTGTGCCCACCGTGGTTCTTAATTCATTTTATGATTTATTCTTGTTGTTGCTATATGTAGAATATTAAAAAATTTTATTTAATCATTGCAATGATTTAAAATAAACCCTAACATTTTTAATTATGATCCTCTAGAAATGACCAAACACAGTCATATATTTGAATAAGTTAAAAAAAAAAAAGGTAAAAGTAAGACTTACAGATTTTTCCATCAAAATGTAGACTTAAGTCCTAAGATAAGTGAAAAATTTTGCTAAAGCGTTAATATAAATTAGACTACAGATTTCAAAATAATTTTTTTTTAAATTTAATGTTGTATATATGATTTTAGTGACTTTATACTATTTTTCAGCCCTTAATCATAAATCTCATTCCTCCCCCCCTTTTCCCATTCTTTTCCTCCGTGAGACTCTCTCCTACTTTCAGATCTTTTCTCTTATGTGACTCACTATTTTTGGTGAAATATGCCTGATCTGTTTCATGCTCCAGCAAGCATCCTAGATCAGTGGATTTACCATTGAGGAAAGCATCCTCCTTAGCTCCCCATCAGCATTAGTCCTCATCAGTTTCTCAGAGAGCTGTGGAGCTTTTTGAGATCTTTATGATGTTACAGTGAGATGTTGATAAAACAGTTCCTGTGCAATTCTTGTGTGAGTATACATATTTGCCATGAAATGTATATTATGACTATAACATGTCCAGAGATAATATCTGATCTACCACATTCTCCCTTTTCTGTAATGTTCCCTGAGTCTTGGATGGGAAGTGAATAAAGCTTGTATGTCCTATTTAGATACAGTCTGCAAACGCCTATTTTCTGCATTTTGATAAGTTGTACTTTTCAATAATAAATACCTTTTGTTGTCGAAGAAGACTTTTAGGTGGAGTACTGAGTGCTCTTCCAGTCTCTGGGTATAATAATAGGTATTTACAGGTATTTTGGTGTGCTGTCTTCATGGCTAGCTAAAGGTTCATAGTCTTTTCTTCCCTAGTAACCTTATTCCTTCCCTTTTATAGCTTCTTGTTCTAGTTAACAGTGACAGCAATGTATTCCATTCTGACAAGTGGGCCTCAAATCTGGTCAGAAAGCTGTTGGTTGTCTCCTTGATACTCATGTCACTATTAACACTGGTGGTCATCTGTTATCAAGGTGATTTTTATTGTAACTTGAAGACCTTTAATTGTTTTTCTCCTTCAGTAGCTTCTACAGTACTGTAAGGAGGAAACCAATTCCAGCTGGTATTTTTTTGTCCATGTTCTATGATCCATGTGTTGTATCTTCTGTAATAGGTTCTTACTGTCAGCTTTCGGAAGACAACCAAGAGCAGTGGCAAAAAGCCTGTATAATTTGGGGGAAGCTTTTGAGACCTCTGTGACCAACAGCTTATCAGGAAGTGTTATATTCTTGCTACTTCTCTCATAGTTTTAATTGTCACTGGTTTCTAGGTGGAACATCCCAGGACATTTTTGTTTGTTTGTTTATTTTGCCCTGTTTTCCTCTGTGCGTTCCTCTGGATAGGGACTGTCCATTCTTACTTCTTTTTAAAAAGAAAATGCTTTTTGACATATTAATAATATAGGAGGTTCTTATTTGGTTTCATTCCACAATCTTAGGGTCTTTAAAACCCGTAGCCCTTCCTATATCCTATAAAATAAATTATTTTAAGTGGGCATGTTGCAAATGTGCCAACTTTTGGCTACCACATTATGCTGGGAATATGTATGTATACAAAAGTATTTTTGTTTATTAGAGAGGGAAGAGGGAATGGGTTGTGCATGAGTGGAGGATACGGGACAACTTTTGGAATCAGTTATCTCCTATCATGTAGTCTTTGGAGTATCAAACTCAGGTCACCAGGTTTGGGAACAGGTTCTTTTACCTGTTGAGCTATCTCATTGACTCTATAAATATATTTTTGTAGTATTTTATTCTACTATTCAGTCTTAAATGATGTGAATTCCTGAAAGTAACAATGTATTTATTATTTCTATTATATCTCTAGTATTTTTCACAATACTTAACAAATAGAAACCCACAGTATTTGTTGAGTAGAAGGACAAAAAACTTGAGAAATGAGCTTTCTGTATCACATACACATCACTTCAAAACAAGGTTGCAAACCAGTCCCCTTCCCCCAAGAATGTTCTCCCTGTTAAAAAACCTTCTAGTGAGGTACAGGGTTATTGACAAAAGGAAAGTTTTGCTCTGATAATTGATTCTATCAGGTGCTGTTAAAGGACCAGTATATTTTACAAAAGTAGATGAAATGGTAGCCAAAATTAAATTGTGTGCTTTGAAAAATGCATACTAATTTTGGGCCACAATTGTTTATAATCCCACTGCATTTTTTCCATGATCATACTCCAAACGTGTGTTAAAGAATGCCAAATTCAGGGGCTGGAGAGATGGTTTAGGGGTTAAGACTCTCCCTAACAACAATGTCAAGTTCAAATTTTATTACCATTATATGCTTATCTTTTAATTAGATAATAGATTTTATAGTATCTGGAAAACTTTTAAATCATCAGTTGCCAAGTTATAATTTAAAGTCATAGCTCTTTAATCATAAAAAGTACAGGACTGATTGAACAAGCTTAAATTTTACCTATAATTTTAAGCGAACAGATATTTTAAAAAATTAGACAAATCATTGGCTATTTTAAAAAATAAATACTGAAAAGAGCATAGGGCAGATGCTAAACTAAGATTGGCAGAGGCTGGGTACTGAGTTATATATTACTAGTTGATTTTAGTTAGTAAATAGGGAAGGTAACAATTGAATCCTAATAAAACATGTAGTTTATTTACTTGTAAATAGACATCATTTGTCTTTTTACCAGAACCAAGCTAAACATTACAAAATTAGTCAGATTCCTTGCAAAGCATTAGTTGATTTTCAGTTTTAAGTTACAGTTTTGAAGTTATAGCTAGATTTTTTTTTTAATACAAACTTTAAAACAGGCAAGTTATAGGTGTACTCTTTTTCCTTCTTACCTAATTTGGTGTTATTGGGCCCTAGAATTTTAAACCTTTGAATATAGTGCTTTATTTTAGCTGGACTTGTGATAATGGAATATTGAGAAATAGAAACATTGTTGCTTCAGTCTTATAACAAGACCATGTTTTTGTTATGCAATCAAATTCCTCTTATTTGTATGACACACCCCCTTTCTTTTTAATAGTTTGAGAGGCAATATTTCTGTAAAAGCAGTTAAAAAAGAAGTAGAAAAGAAACTCCGATGTCTGCTTGCTGATTTACCGCTGCCCCCTGAGCTACCAGGAGGAGATGATCTTTCCAAGAGCCCAGAGGAGAAGAAGTCAGCAGCACAGTCGCACAGTAAAAGGAGGCCCAAGTACGTGCTTGCTTTCTACTGCTCTTGAACTCACCAGAACCGTGGGGATTGCTGTAAACTTAAAGCAAAAAACTAAGCTTCTAAAATGAAAAGTCTGTCTGTTCATTGAAAATAACCATGAATGAGTTTAGAGTTTTGAAACGTTTTTATAGGTGGTAACTTGTTCTCACTGACTAATAAAAAATAAAACTAAAGGCAATTTTTTTCCACAGTTTGTAATTACTAATTTAGGGAGTGTTATACGTTAAAGACAACTTTTATAATTAGTGTAACTAAATGACACGGAAATACTGGAATTAAGCAGAGATGGAGAGCAGCATTCAGTGAGTCCAGACAGATCAGTAGTGGGCAGTATTGTGCTTCATTTGAAGCTCTCCATTGTTCATGAAACTTTTTGAATTCTTAATTTTGTAAGAGATGGAGTGGAACGTTTCAGATTTGTACACAAAATTAGTTTCATGTTTATTAGCTAAAGGGGTAAAACACTGATGCTAATAATGAACAATGTAAAACTGTGGGTTAGACCTGACTTTAGGATCACTGTTCAGGTAAGACTTCATGTCATTTTCTAGCAGAAGTAGAAAACCTTAGAAGTGTTCTTTCTCCTTGAGTAATAATGACTGGATGTCTATCATCTTTTTAGAGTAACATGCTTTTTAAAAATGTAATTTTTTTTGTCATATGTATTTATCTCTCTCTACCTAAGTGTGGATTCCTGAGAGTTCATTATGTTAGTATATTTTGTACTTGCTTGACTGGAAAATTATTGTAGTGTTTTCATTTTTATGATGATTTTATCTAGTTACAATTCCAAATTTGTTAATAAGTATTAAGTCTTAAGACTTTTGTTAATATTCATTTCTCTATACTCTGTATATATAAATATATACAATGAATGAAAAATAAAACTTTGATGGAGGTTGGATAGAGAGCTTTCATTCTAGTAATGTTGGTTTATCCACGTATTAAGTAGCCTGACTTACCTGATGGTTGGAGAGTGTGCATGCATAGGGAAGATACTAAGATTGGAATAATTAAACACCTCATTCAGTTTGCGTGATTGTCTATAAAAACTTCAGAACTTATTTAATAGAATATGTGGGCCTCGCTATGGTGAAATCAAAGAAAAAGATATTGACTGGGGAAAACGCTGCGTGGATAAATTTGATATCATCGGAATTATTGGAGAAGGTACTTATGGACAAGTTTACAAAGCCAGGGATAAAGACACTGGTAAGAATGCTTAGATCTTTGGGCTTGTGGAATGTGCTCAATTTCTCTTTCCTCATATATGGCTTTAGACTTTCCAGAGAAGTAAAATGATTTGTGCTCTTGTTTAGTCTCATTTTTATCCTGTGTATGTGTTGTACAAATATGAGCACATATAGCTATAGTGTGTAGACCTGTGGGTTTTTTTTGTATTGTTTAGTTTTTTTTTTTTTCTAGATGTTCTTTTAGTATTTGTGGTTTTCAATATGGGGGACTTAAGGATGTTTTCTTCTATGCTGAAGAATTTTTTAAAGTAGCAATAGTTGGGTAATAGATAGTAATTTTTTTTCTTTAAAGAGAGGGTTACATTATAGAGTTTTTTCGTCATACTTGGCTTTAATGTTAAATTATTTTACTTTAAGCCTTATATAATAATTTTGATCATTTTCCTCTATAGAAATTTCTCCTGTAAACCAGATTAAACAGTTTAATTTCTCAGCTCAGAACATCATCAAGAACCTGAGAACATATTTTGAGAACTCTCAGATGAGACAATGTTGCAGTGTTATTTGCCCTGTATGGAATTTCTGCATTTTGCTAAACAATGCTAAAAACAGCATTTCATCTTTCTTAAAGTTTCTTTTAGACATAAGTCAACAAGTTAAAATTGCCATGTACTGGAGGCCATTTAGTATTGGACAGTATCTTATGGTTAGAAACTTAATAGGCCATTACAACATGAAATAACAGTTGTAAGACTGTATTAGCAAAAAAGAGGTTAGATTATAAATTCTAAAATTTTAATAAAACACACTACATTTTGGGAAAGCTTTGTGAAAATGAGTATTTTTTAAATGGTTGAGAAGATAATTTCTTTTTATTTTACAGAATTTGTAGTAATGTTTATTTTTTCCTCCAGAATAGTGGAATGAACATACCTTTGTTATAGTGAATTTTTCTTGTCTTTTTTTTTTTAATTTTTCTTGTTTTAAAAGAAATTTTTTCTTGTACTGATTGATGCTGCCCAACCTGCTCAGTGTATTAAAAAAAAAATAGTTTGAAAGATTTCTGATCCGAAACATGTACTATAAAGAGAGAGCGAGTGCATACTCATGCTATTTAGATCTTGCTTGATAACAAGTTTTACTTATACCTAAATTATGTGGAAATATAGTGTATCAGGGGAGAGGCATATTGACTGCCATTTCACTACGAGCTAACTAGTGACTAGTAACATCTGTTTTCCAAGAGATTCTTTTTTTTTTTTTAAATTAATTTATTTTTGTGTGTGGATCAGAGGGAATGGTGTATCCCTGTGGAGGCCCAAGGGTGACTTTGGGAATCATCCCGGATTGTTTCTACCTTCTTTTTGCTTCACTCTGGTATTTTCCAGGTTCCATTTCTAAGTCAGAAGTGCAGGCCACAGCTAGTTTCGTTGGTGTTTTTACATGGGACCTAGAATCTGAACTCAGGACCTTCTGCTTTAGAGGCAGAGTCTTAACCCTTGAGCCATCTCTCCAGCCCTCCAAGAGATTCTTACATATAGATGAAAGTCTTGGGTGTATTGATCCTTCCTACCTTCACTTTGAAACAAAGCTTAAAATGTCATGTAATGTTCCTACTCTTTCTCATGTTGCTGTTTTCATTTTGCCAGTAATATGCATAAGGTCTGCACAGACCTACCTCATTCCTAACCAGTTGTGTAGTATTAAATTTGCTGTATAGGGCTGGAGAGATGGCTCAGAGGTTAAGACTGCCTTGAAAGCAAAAGGACCAGAGTTCAGATACAAGCTCCCATGTTAACAAACAAACAAAATGCCAGGCAGAAGTGGTGGAGACCTATACTTCTGGCCCTGGTGGAAATTCCAGAGAGAAGCAAATAGGAGGTAGAAGCAATCCAGGATGATTCCTGAAGTGACCCTGGCCCTCCACAGGGATACACAGTGGCCTCTGATACACACACACACACACACACACACACACACACACGCCAAAATAGAGAGAGAGAGAGAGAGAGAGAGAGAGAGAGAGAAAGATATAGATAGATTGATCGATCTATCAATTGATCAATCCAAGATAATTTCTGAAGTTACTCTCGGGGCCTCCGCAAGCACATACACTCAAATGCCCTCCAGTATACAAACACAGACACACATGCAAAAAAAAAAAAAAAAAATATATATATATATATATGTATATGATTTATTTGAGAGACTTAATTTCTTGAACTGAAAATTTTAGGGTATTTTGAAAATTGTATATGTGGATTCCAATTTAAAGAAGTAGAAATCAATTTTAAATTTAAAAGTAAGAGAATTATCATCTGCTCTTGTCGGCTAGTAACCTGATCTTATTTAATTTTCTAATAGGAGAAATGGTAGCCTTAAAAAAAGTACGCCTGGACAATGAAAAGGAAGGTTTTCCAATTACAGCAATTAGAGAAATTAAAATTCTTCGGCAGCTTACCCATCAAAGCATCATTAATATGAAGGAAATAGTAACCGATAAAGAGGATGCTCTGGATTTTAAGAAGGACAAAGGTATGTGTGCAGATTTAAAGAACCATTTCTTTGGCATTGGTGATAGTTCCTATTTTGGGATTTTTTTTATTTTTTATTTTTTATGTCGACTGTAGTTATTCTGTATGGTTGCTGATAAAAATCATGGCAAAATAGTTTAAGGGAACAAGGGGCTTTTTTTGTCCTATGATAGTCTGGTTATAGTGCCTTCCTTGTCCAGCCTGGTAGAAGAGCACACACCAACACCAGGGGCTGAGGATAAATGGCTATACCACGTCCACCTAATGACTGAGAGAGGGACAATCCTTATTTGTCAGACCAGCATGTCTGGCCAAGTGTACAGAAGGATACCAACTTTCTCAAACAGTTCCCTATTTCAGGGACTGCCCAGGGACGAGTCCCCCTTTCCTAGTTGATGGGCTTTCCTCATCAACTAGACAGTCGCCTACAGGTTTGCTCTAGGTTTAATGCACCTAATTCTCTACAAATGTGCTCAGAACTCAAGTCCTTATCCGTCAAGTCTGTATCTATTATGACACTAACCATTTAAGTAATTATAGTTTAGTAGGTCAAAGCATTATGTTATTTACTTTAATGATTTCTTAAGTTAGTTAAGGAAAGTATATTTACCACTGTTGCATGCAAGTGGGTACTACAATTGCATTTTTGAATATCATTAATTTTAATCTTTAGTTTTTAGTGACTGGAAAACATTGATAATATTAGAACATATTTATGGTTTTATATCATGAATGCTTTAACATTTGCAGAAACTTTTTGATGGACATATATGTTACTTTTTAAGTATAAGATCAAAATCCCTAAAATTCTCTTTCATTCGGTTTTATTGGTGTATGGTTGTTTTCAATTAAAAATTTTTTGAGAAAAGTTTATTAAACCATTTGTCATAGGGTGTATAATAAGGGAATTGCTCATTCACTATTGCACCTTTGATTGTAGGAGCAGGATTTGGAACTGAATTCACTTAGTTTATAGTCTGTTTTTTGAATAGCATTTTTTTTTTCAAACTAAAACTAATATCAAATCAAATTCCTCATCTGGTAATTTTGTACAAATTATTCTGTTTTAAAGTACTGTGCATACAGTGTAGAGAACAGAATCTTGTTGATGTTATTTCTGTCATTTTGTCTTTAATAATACACATTTCTTATTTTGATATTCAATCTAGATTGTCTTTTAAACCTTACTTTTCATTGATTCTAA
The DNA here is from genome assembly GCA_023101885.1 of Typhlomys cinereus. Lineage (NCBI taxonomy): Eukaryota > Metazoa > Chordata > Mammalia > Rodentia > Platacanthomyidae > Typhlomys > Typhlomys cinereus. The sequence continues at coordinate 1,356,045 of JALPQD010000140.1, forward strand.
TTGTTTAATGGAAGTGAGGGTTCTAGCTTGATTTTTGTTAACAATGTGTGGGATCTGAACTTAGTTTATTACAGTTGCGACCTTATTAGTGAGCCTGTCTCCTTTTTAGCTATGGAAGAGAAATGTTGTCTCTTGCACATGAAGTAAAAATTAAATTAAGACTTTAACCATTAAGTATACCAGTGTATTTTTTTCAAATTACTTTTATGGGTTAGTCAATTAGTATAGCCACATTAGTATAGTTGCTCCTTCTGTAACATGCTCTAACATGGTAGAGAGCTAATTTGTTTCAAGGCAGGAAGACATTCAGTCTGTGTCTTGGTTACTTACTGCTCAGTGTTTTCATCCATGTGCACAGTGAGTGAGAATCAGAAGTGGAGCAAAAAGTTGAGAAAAATGTAAATTTGGTGAGGAAAAGTGTAATGAGCAAGTTTAAAGTTTCAAGGAGAGTTCAGATAGCAATGCATCTGTAGTTTTTAAAGAGAGTAGTGATATTGAAAACAAACGTGGAATTTTGCACTGGGACTAGGGAAAGGGTTCCCCATCTATTAAATGTTCCCTCTTTTATCTTGGTGCTGCCCATAAATTTATATGAAAGGAGAGAGCATAAAACAAGAACTACCAAAGAGTTTGCCTGCTCAGAAACAACTTCCTATGAAATTACTGCTCCCAGATATGCATACAAAGACCCATGCTGCTGTGGTCTAAGATAGGGATAGAGCAGACCTCATCTCAGGCTGGCAGAAGAACTTGGCCACATGTACTGATTATAAAGGCATTTTAAAGGCATAGGGTTGGGGGGTTCATAAGTTTGTCACTGCAGTCCCAGAATGCTGCCAAGACCAAGAAACATGTGGCAGGTCTGAGTCCCTGCAAGAAATCTTAGAAACCACTGCTAGAAGCTGTGAAGTTAAAGCCAGAATGTTGGAGACACCAAGACATTTGATGGAGGAACGTTTAGACAAGAATAGGGTGGAGTTGGCTTAAGAGATCTTGTACCTGTAGACAGCAGAGCTGGAAAGTAGGACTATGGAGCCCTCTGGAGCCCAGAAGATTCTGTTATGATGCATGGTAAAGAGTTAAGGAATAAAACTGTAGGGATAAATACTAAGAGCTGATGTTAGTTATTAAAAATGAAGTCAGAAATGTAAGTTAATACCCCCAAATGGTTGGTTGATCTTAACATGCTATAATGAAGAACCGAAATGTGAAGCAATTACTTAAAATGATAGTAGTACAGTGTTTGCTATGATTTTGACTAGCATCATACTCATTACACTTCACTTTTTTCATTCTCTTCTATATTTTTAATGTTTCATACATGAATCTAGTGAATTTATATTATTTTCAACCCCTAAGTCCCAAATCCCATCTTCCTCTCCTTTTTCCATTATAATCCTTCATCTCCCCTGTCAGACCCCCTCCTCTCGTAAGTCTTTTCACTCGTGCAGACCACTGTGCTTCATTTACTTTGTCTTTGATGACATGTGCCTGACCTGATTCATGCTCCAGTATACATTTGATTTTTGACAGTCTGATAGACAAGGTTAAGAATTAAATTCTAATGTTTGAGAATTTACTTTGGAGGTGGGACAGTGTGTATACTTAAGGTCATCCATATTTACTTAGATATTATCTATGTTCTTTGCCCATTTTTATTGGAATACTGTTTTAAGATCCATCTCAAATACAGTTCTTACATGATAACAATGTTTCCTTTTTGAATTGATGATATGAAAAAGCTATCCAAATACTTAGTTTGTTGCTTTATATGTGACTTTTCATGTTAGTGATTAGTAAGATTTATTAGTTTGAGAAGAAAAATATTCATAAAATAAATTATAGTCTGTTCTTTAATGGTCAAATTAACCTTTTATGATTATCAAATTTGCATAATCAGTAGAAGGTGTAGGACAGTGTTCTTGTTATATTTACTAAGATGCAACAAATACTGCAAATAAAGCAAGAGAGTTAGAATTCTATTTTAAAATAATTTCTCCTCTGGACTGAAAGGCACTGTCGAGTTAGCACCATATTTAGGAACATACATAAATCAGAACATGTAAGTGCTCATCAGGTGCCATAAAAGGATTATCAGAAATTCAAGGGAAAGTGAATCCAAGGAAAAATTAGAGTGGGTAGGACGGAAAGAGAGATGGATCCTTTCCCTAGTGGGTTGTTTCCTGAATGCTAAGAAATCAAGCTTAAACAGCTCTACTCTGAAATAGGAAATGCTCTAAAATGAGAAACTTTTAGAGTACCAATATAATGTCTGAGTGGAAATTCCAACCATGAAACTTTGTTTCACATAATAATTCTTAAGATATATATTGTATCTATAAAAAGTATATTCTATAAAATTACTTCTAAACTTTGTTCTAATATGTATACGAAACAAGTGAATTTCATACTTAGACTGGTACTATGCTCAAATCTCCTTCCGTAAATGCAGATATTCCTCCCTAAGAGATCAAACAGATTCTTGTATTTCTCAGTGTTTTGGATGAGATATTAATCTGTGCTTGCTTTTGAGAGTTTGCTATGAGGCAACGGATGTAATGCTTAATTAAGAGCATGAGTTTGAACCCTTGCTTCTCTATGGACTTCACTTTCTTCTTAGGGAAAAAAGCAAAAATACATAACTCTGTAGCCCACTGACCTAGAATTCTGTGTGTATGCCAGACCAGTCTTGATATAGTAGTAATTCTCCTGAGTTTTGGGATTGTATGTGTGAGTCACTGTATCTGGTTCAGATTGATTTTCCTCTGGAAGATCAGTTTCTACTATGTTTTTTTCGGAGTGTTCCTTTTGAATTTGAATAGTAACTTGTTTGAAAGTGTAATAGTCATCCATTCAACTGTTAAGGAGCACTTGAATTCAAGGTTTTGATGATTAAGAACCATGTTACAAACATTCATGTGTAGGTTTTTGTGTAAAGGTTTTCACCTCTTTTGAGTAAATAATAAGGAGCATGATTATTGGATTATATGATGAAAGTACACTTAGTTTTTAAAAAAATCATCTAAAGTGGCTGTACCATTTTGTATTCCCTTAAGTAATAGTTTTTGTTTCTCATCCTTCGATATTAATATTTTTGATTTTATAATTCATATATATATAATGATAGCTCATTTTAATGTGTAATTCTCTGATAAAACATCATATTGAACATCTTTTCATGATTATTTGCCATCCATATATCTTTTTCAGTAAGTTAGTTGTCTGTTTAGAACTCTTGCCCAATTTTTAATTGTTTGGTTTGTGTCTTGTAGAGCTCACGGAAGGTTGAACAGACATACTAGGCAATCATTTGCCACTTAGCTATTTCTCTCAGTCCTTTTTCATTTTACATTGAGAAAGGTCTCTATAAATTGCCTGTACCATCCTTGAGCTTTGAATCCTCCGTCTCACCTTTCTGAGTAGTAGAATTATAAGCATGTGCCACCCTGCTGGATCTGTTGAGTTTTAAGAATTCTTTGGATATGGTGGATATCAGGCTTTATCAGACATGTATTTCAAAAAAATTTCTTTCCAGCTTTTTTCTTATCTTTTTATTTGCTAATGGCATCTTTTAAGAGTGAGACTTTAAATTTTAGCAACTTAAAATTTCAATTTCTTGTAATACATATTTGTGATATGTCTTATGTCTAAAAAGTCATCACTAATCCTAAAATCCACTAGCTTTCTCCTATGTTATCTTTTAGTAGTTTAGTTGTACATTATATACTTAGGTCTGTTAATCCATTTTCAGTTACTTTCTGTGTATGGTGTAAGTCTGTTACTAGAGGTTTTTTTTTTGTTGTTGTTTATTTGCATATTAACACCCCCTATTCCAGCAGCATTTATTGAAAAGGCTCTATCTTTTCTTCACTAAAGTGTCTTCACTCCTTTGTTGGTTAGTTGACAGCTTTTTTTTATTGCTGTGTCCATATTGTTATTGTGTACCATTAGTCTGTATTTTTTTCACTAATATTGTAGTGTATTGATTACAGTACTTTATAGTAAGTCTTGAGTAGTGTTGGTTAACTTTGTCCATATATATATATATATATATATATACATATATAAATTTATCTTTCTGAGTCTTGCTATTCATTTAAATTGTAATCAAATTGTTGATACCCATAAAATAATTGTATTGGATTTTCATTTTGGGATTGTGTTCAATCTATATCTTATGCTAGGAAGAGCTGATATCGGACAGTATTACATATTCCTACAAGATATACATGGAATATCTTTCTTTTTTTTGATATTTGATTTGTTCCATTGTAGTTTTGCAGTTTTCTTTGTGTGTGTGCATGTGCGTGTGCGTGTGTGTGTCCGAGGGCACTGTGTGTCCCTGTAGAGGACCAAGAGTGACTTCTGAAATCATCCTGGATTGCTTCTATTCGTTTTTGCTTTGCTCTGAGATTTCCTGGCTCTGCCCACCAGTACAGGAAGTTCAAGCTGCTGCCATTTCCAACTGGCATTTTTACATGGTGCCTTAGATCTGAGCTCAGGACCTTCTGCTTGTGAGGCAGTCTTAACCCCTTAGCCATTTCTCTATCCCTGCAGTTTTTTTATAAAGATATTGCATGTGTTTTTAATTTCAAAGTCCTGTTGTTTGTTACTGTTATGTAAGAAAGCATCTATGATTATCTGTAACTGGGAAAAATAGAAATTCTGGAAATTATCATTCATTATTGCTTTGAATACTTAACATTCTTTCTTCACTTGTGATAATTCCTATTACATGTATGTTAACATCTCTGTTGTCCTTGGCTATTCTATTCTATCCTTTTTTATGTTTTTTTTTCTTTTTGCATCTTCCTTTGGATATGTCCTCAAGCTGGTCTTTCTTAAGATGTATCTGACATATTGTTGAACCCATGAAAGATGTTCTTCATATGTTACAGTATTTTTCTGTTTCATCATTTCCTTTGATTAATTGAGTTTGTGTTTCTACTTATAGTACTGTCTGCCCTGCATGTTGTCTCCTTATATCTATAATTTCAGTTACTGTTCCTAGTTTTTAAAAATTTCTAGTTAGATAATTTTATACCTGCTATATTAAAGTTTTATGTTGATGCCTATTGTGTTTCTTGTTAGGTAGAGATTTAACCCCTGCGCCATCTCTCTGGCCTTGTCTCTGTAAATATTTATACTGGTTTTCTACTCACTCATACCATATTTGTTTTCCTATGTCTGTTAATAATCATATCCTGAGTTTGGAAATCTCTCAGTCAAAAGTGGCAGGATGTGTGTGTGTGTGTGTGTGTGTGTGTGTGTGTGTGTGTGTGTGTGTATTTATCTTAATAGTGAAATTAGATATCTTCCAGGTGGCATGCTGACCAATTTTATTTTCTGAGATAATGTTTCATCTAGCCTGTTTTGTGTTTTTGACCTTGACCCTCCTGCTTCCACCTTCAAGGTGCTAGGAAGATAGGCATATATTACCATGTTTACTTGATATTGGCTGTGGTGGAATTCTGCTCTTATTTGCACTGGTTTTTAAGACCTTTTTTTGTTCATTTTTACCTCTTCAATTTTTTTTGATGTGACTATTACTAATGAAACTCTTACTGGACTGAAGCCCTATTGGATGATGATGTTCAGACTTTTTTGTGTTAAAGTTATTAATATACACACAAACAACATTTTCCCAGTCTGTCATTTCTCCATTAACTCTTATTTTCTAAATAATGCTTTTAAGTAATTCAGTTTTTAATTTTGTTGTAGATGTAACTGTTTACTTGTCTGCGGATCAGGTTTTTTAATCCAGATTATCAATTTGTCTGTTTTTTCTGCACTAATTTAAAATACAATTCTCAGCTTTCATAATTGTGTAAATATTTTAAATTTGTTTTCTAGTGTGGTTTACATTCTACTTTTCTCTCCTTAAGAATGATAGGCCATGTTACTTTCTCCTAAAGCAACCAGTTTATTTTCAGCAGGATTCTGTTTAACAACTCTGGTTTATTTCCATTGAGGTGAATTTTAGAGCCATTTTTCATATTTACTGCACAACCTGCCTCCCTTAGGCAAAGCAATAAAGCCTAGCTACCAATCCTTAAGATTACCTTAGCATGTAGATTATTATTTCATGTTTAATCATTGTTGAAAGCTTTTTCCTAGTCATTTTGTATATTTCTCCACTGTTGGTGGAGAGGCCATTAAAAACAATTTTTCAGTGAGTGGTTGCTATGTGTATGGAATGTTGGCTGTCCCCTGAGCCTTCTTCCATATTTACAATTTTTAGGAAGAAAGTTGTCTTTAATTGGGTTAATCTTTTTCCCCATTTTCATGTATGTATGGGGTGAGTGCATATGTGTGTGTGTGCATCTTTGCATTTGTGTGAATGCATGTGTGTGGATGTGTGAGGTTAATATGGAGGAATCATCTGCAATCACTCTTCCACTTTATTCTTTTTGGGACATGTTCTCTAATCACAATTAGAGCTTACTTATAGAGTTAGCCTGGGGATTGCTTTGGGGATTTCCAGGCTCTGACTTCTGAGGCTGAAATAATAGCCGATACAGTTGACAGTCACCATACCCCTCTAGCATTTTATGTGTGATCTGGGGAACCTTTTGTTTGCATGCTAAGCACTTTAGTTTAGCTTTTTATCTTTCTCAACAGCGGTGCGATCATTTTTTTAAACATTTTTTATTATTATTTCCGCTCATACGATCATATTTTTTATCTGAGTATGGTTTATTGCAAAATTTGTGTCCTAACTTCTGTACAGAATTATTAATATTTTCTTTTCATGTCTAGCACTTTGCATTTTCTTATTAAATGTGACAGTGATTTTACTAGATCTCCTAATGAACTTTTCAGACAAATGTTTTCTTTTGCACTTTTACTGAAAGTTCATTGCCCCGTTTTTAAGTAGGAATTATGAACTGTGTTTAGCTTTTTTTTGTCATGAGGTTATGTTTTGATTTTTTCAGATGATATAGTGGATTTTTTTTTAGCTTTTCTATTTTATTACTAAATAAGTCTTCTCCACTGTAGTAGTTTTTATATAGCTTGGATCCAATTTGGAAATTTTATTTAGGATTTTTTAAATCTCTCAGAAGTTCTTCTGCTGTTTCCTAGGTATGTTTACTGATATTAATTCTGATATAAAAATTAATGCTACTAAAAAAGAGAAACTTACTCTTTTCAAAGATAGCCCCCCCAATAATACTATTATTTCTTTTAAACTTTTGAACTTACAGTTTTGAACCTTTAAGGTTTTAAGATTAAAAGTATTTAACATATTAATTATTCTAATTTTAGGTGCATTTTATCTAGTGTTTGAATATATGGACCATGATCTGATGGGACTGCTGGAATCAGGCCTGGTTCATTTTAATGAAAATCACATAAAGTCATTTATGAGACAGCTCATGGAGGGTTTGGATTATTGTCATAAGAAGAACTTTTTGCACAGAGATATTAAATGTTCAAATATCCTTCTAAATAATAGGTATGGAAATTAACTTTCTCTTTAAATGAGTGTTGCATACTTTGATTCTGTTAAAATTCAGTTTACTGCTTCAAATTCTTTAAATATAATGGACAATAGTACAAATTAAACTACCTCTGAAGTTGTGTTAAATATACTTCAGTTAAACCACTGTTCTGTAAGTGTGTTCTGATGAGCTGTAGGAGTAAATATAAATGTCACCAGTTCCTTCTGGTCTAACAGCTTTTGTTTGTTTTGTCTTCTTTTCACCAGAGGGCAGATAAAACTCGCAGATTTTGGGCTTGCTCGATTATATAGCTCAGAAGAAAGGTAAGAGTAATTTGAAATGAATTATTGTTGACAACGAATGTCCAGTTTTAGAAAGTATTTTTAGAACACTCTGGATTTTTTTAAAAGAAACTTTATCATTCCTAGGTAATAAAAATTATTGGGTTGACTATTTTAATTTTATAGCTTTATATATTCAGTTTTAAAATAATTTTGATTTTTAACACAAATGAATATAATTTCTTATAAAATGTATAGTTGTAGACATGACTAAAACAAATTTAAGAATTTTAAAAGTTCATACTTAATTTTTTGTTCAGAATTGGACATTGCAGTCCTTAATCTTTGTATTTGGTTAAAATATTAGTGTATGATTTAAAATTTGTACACCTAAGTTTATAAATTTTGTTTTATGATTTTAGAATTTCAACTTTTTGTTTTTATTTACTTATATCTGCAGTAGTCTGTTTTTTTCAACTCCCTGAACTATTTAAACAAGCAATTATGAGGAAGTTGAGTGTATAAAACAGAAAGATGAAGCTTCTCTGGCAGCTCTCTCTGATTCGGTGATAAAGAAATAGTTCTCTTATTAAAACTCTTTAACTAAATATTATTAAGAATGACATTTTATGAAATACCAATTTTATGTAAGACATGGAATTGATTGATTTGGTTTAATAAATCTGGTCAGTGTAGCCCATTCCTGTTTTTGTTTCCAGATTATTTATATATTTATTTAATCTACAAAATGCTTTATGAACTGCATGACTTTCTCTTGTTTATAGTTTTTAATTGACATAAAATTGTTTATATGTAGCAGTTTGTTACTTTGAAGTGTGTGTACGTGAATCTCTTGCACTTATTCTCCCATCCAGTGCCAATTTCTGATTTCACCCACACAGCTGTTGTTAAATAATAATCTTCATTCTTGCTCTGTAAAATTTCTTTTGGTTCTTTTTTTATATTCTACATGCAAATGAGATCGTGTGTTTTTAAAAAACAAAAAAACTTATGCCTCTGAAGTATGTACTTTAGCATAATGCCCTTTGCTTTTATCCAAGTTGTCAAAAGCAGTGGGTCTTTATAACATTCTAATGTGCACATGTACCACATTTTCTTTACCATCTTGTTTGTTGGACATGTGCTTTTGTGTCTTTGCTATTGATATTCCCAGTAAATTTTAAGTAAATGCTGATAGAGTCAAGGAGATATATAGTTCAGGGCTTTCAGTTTAAACTTTTATTCTTGTCGTTGTTAAGAACAATGTCACAGATGGTGGTATGACTTCATTGCTGTGATTGATGCAGGGATCTTTAGTTCAGAGAAGCTGAACACTTAAAATCCAGTAACTGAATACAGGATAATATACAGTGAATTTTCTTGTTCATTTTGTTCATAAGCGATATTCTATCTGTAAGGGATTTATGTGTACTCCTTTAAGCTTTCCTTTTTTGATTTAAGATGATTCTAATATCTTTAAAATTCCCTGGGAAAATGGATGAGTAACCTCTTCCTCCAAGTGTAACTTACTGTAAGGAAAAAATGTTTTCCAAATAAGTTGAAATTAGCTTCATTTTCTAAAAAAAAAAAAAATGTATTACTTTTAAAGAGCATAAAACTCATAATTCTCAGTTGGGAAACTTTTAGTAGTCTTTACATTAATGTGAATTCCTCCACCTTGAGACCAAGGTTTTGCTTTGAGCTCTCTTCCTGTCTCAGGCCCTCTGCTGCCAGTGCTTCTTCTACTTCCCTGGGGTTGTGGAGTTGTGGAATCTGGGTCAAAAGTCACTTAAATTCCAGTGTTCTCAGTGATAGGAGGAAGGATTTAAAATCTCCAGAATCGTAGATTGAGTGTGTGATTCAGTGATAGAGCATTTCTAAGTTTCTGGGTTCCATCCTCAGCACTACAAAAAATAAACAACCACTAACAACAAAAACAACAACAAAACAACAAAGCCACACCCAGTAAAATCTGCAAAACCTTTACATAAAAGAATTGAACAATATAGCTTAAATTTTTTCTAAGTTTCCAAAAATTATCACAATCACAATAAAGCTCCTTTACACAGTAACTAAAGCAGACAGCATTTCTATGTGATCCTGTAAAAAGAAAAAGGGATTTCAGAGTTTCAATTCTGGCTGGGAACAAAACTTGCTCCCCAAGCAACTCCATTTTAAAGGCAATGTTGCCATCTAGTGGCATTTTATAAAATTGCAACAATTAAGTTTTCTCAAAGCCATGTTAATGGGAGACAGTAGTATGTCTTCCCACTTATCCAAAGGCTCCATAAGCTTATTTAGCATTTCATGCCATTGCCATTAAATTTGGAGTCATTTCATTTTAAGACAGAAGCTGTATTTCATTTCATATGCCTGGAGCATGTGTTCTTAGGGAAGGTGGTCCTTCCTGCAAGGCTACTAAGATAATGCAGGGAATTTGCAGGTTTCCATGTAACATAGAGGATAAGGTAGAGAGGTGGGACAAGGTTAGAATTACGGTAACATATTATTTCATGATACCATGAATAACAATAATATGACTGAACTGTTTTCACATTTAGAAGTCATATACTTAGCTCAATGTCTTGGCTGTATCAGCAAATAAAATTGTAGTTCTTTCTGCTCTGATACAGTACTCTCATTTTTCATAATGTGAACAGGAAAGGTACTTTAATTCTCTAGAGGAACAGTGTTTCTCCATCTTCCTGTTGGAGAGAAGTGCACACATTTTTTTACTGCTGAACCTTTATAAATGTACATTTAAAAAAGGATTGATTTGTTTTTGTGTCTTAAAAGCTGTGTGTTTACTGGAAATCTCTACAGAGGTGAGCTTTATAGTCAGCCTGATTTACAAGCTTCATTCACCCTACCAGGGAAAAAATGCATCATTTCTTCACTGTCTTAAAGTTAGCCAGTTATTTACACAGATACATGCTAATCATGTATATCCTTATAGCACATAGGTCTTTGTCCCTTATTCTTCTCCACTTCCACGTCAAGCCCCTCCCACCCTTTCAACCATCAGAGTGTTGAACTGTTTATAGTGTGTGCTAAAATTGTTTATCTGCATAAATAGATGTTTATCTATAGCTGTTTTTTTTCTGCATATGGAATTGTAGTCCCCTCCCCCCTTTTTTTTAGTTGAGGAAGTTTGATATTTTTCATTATTGAAAATCTGTGACTAAAATAAGCATCATTTGTTTACTTCTTTGTGTGTTCAAAGCATTTTATTTTTCAGTGGTTTACTTCCGTATATTATTGTAGCTTATATTTATATTGTTCTAAACCTTAAAGCTCTAAACAACTACAAACATGGCTTTTATGTTTTTATTTGATTGCTCTAACCATCTGTCACTACTCAGTGCAATGCCTAGCTCAAGTTCATTAAGTATTTGTGACTTGATGGAGAGGAAGAAATTAATTAGCATTTGCATATGATAATTTATATTCCATTCACAGAACTTTTTGAAGAGAAAGTCCCCTGGAATGGAATTTATAAGCATCCTTATTCTTACATATATGTTAATCTATAAATGAAGCATATTTCTGTAGCATCACATATTTAAAATCATATGACATTTCAGATAGAATCAGGCACATTCAGGATGATATAGCTGTAGAGAAATTTCTTGATATTTCATAGGAAGATCTTATGTCACCTCTTAATATTTGGATAACCACACAGAAGTAAAAGGGTTTTTAAAAAATGCTCATTTATTTATTTGTGTGCGTGTGTGTGTGTATCAGACACTGTGTGTCCCTGTGGAGGACCAAGGGTGATTTCAGCAATCATCCTGGATTGCTTCTACCTCCTTTTTGCTTTGCTCTGGGATTTCCCAGGTTCTACCCACCAGGGCCAGAAGTGTAGGCTGCTGTTGTTTCTGCCTGGGGTTTTTAATGTGGGATCTGGGATCTGAACTCAGGAATTTCTGTTCGTTAGGCAGAGTCTTAACCCCTGAACCATCTCTTCAGTCTAAGTTTTCTTTTATGCATTTTTTTAAAAAGTGCAGATGTTACTACCTTAACTGATAAAATGATAGTATCTACCTTCTTTTAAAAACTGGTAATGAAAATTAGAGCTGTAACCTGATAGTAAAGTAAAGCCCTTGATTGGCATGCCCAAGGCACTAGGTTTATTTATTTTTTATTTGCTTCATGCATGTATGTGTGCTGGAGGTACATGTGTGTTGATGTGTTCACCTGTGTGTGGACACAACATGTTTGGAGTCCAATGTTGACATCCGGTATCTTCTTGGAAAACAGTTGTTATAGTATGGCAGGATTTCTAAGTTGAACCCAGAGCTTACCAATTGGCTTGTCGTGGGGATCTGTCTTTTCCCCTTCCTTGCTGGGATGATAGACACTGCTTGTGATGTTTTTATATGGGTTCTGGGGATTCCAATTCTGTTCCTCAGTGGCTGGCACCTTATCCCCCACCCAGACACTGAATTTAATCCTCAGCGCTGCAGAACAAAGCAGTGATGTGCCAATGAAGATAAGAAGCACAACTGAGACTGTGTAACTCTTAGACCTTTATTTATGAGTATGTACAAAGTTTAGTTACCATTTATGAGTAACAGTTTATTGGATCGTTTGGGGTTTTTTTCCTGATTTAATAGCATAGGCAGAATGAGTTTATGTGTGTATAGATTATGGAATTTATTGCTTGGAGCTTTAATTATGGAAATAAATTGTGATGTTAGATTTCATTTTTTAAGTTTATAAATTTACATCTAAGAATCTAACTATATGTTTTTCAGTGCTGGCTTTTTCAGCAGGAGTTTCTTATGTGAACATACTTGGTTGACATTTCTCAAAACTATTTTCTTTTTAATACATGAAGAAAAGTATATAATGTGTTATGACATTTTTCTTACAGTGTTATATAAACATGATCATGTTTAGGGTGTTTATAATGAGCTGAAGGCCTCATTTTTGAGGGTTCTAGATTTTGCTTTACTGGTCAGACTTTGGATGATCTATTTTTATATTACAACTGTACTTTGATTTTATTATAATTTTTTTTACTTGACATAATTTCAGTATTTTTTCTTTGAGTTTTTAGACATAATATTCTAATTATGAAATGAGTTTGGTTATTTTCTTAATGATAGTCTAAACATTACTGAATGTGATTGATTTATGAAGTTGGCCTCAGTTCTTTCTACTTCGACATACCGTGGAATTGCTCTTACGATTAAAGATCATCTGCTTGCACACTTGCTCAGTGTTTGCTTCTTTCTTGTTAAATAGTGAAATGGAAGGTGAGGCTGGGAAGGTGGGGGGGACACACACTGCTTTAGTTTAGGTGTTTTTCTAAGACAGTTCATCTTTTCTATAGCGCAGACTGGCCTTGAACTCATAATCTTCCTGATTCAGCGTCCTGAGTGCTGGGCTCATAGACATGACCCACAACACCTGCTTATTGTGCAAAACTTGTTTGTTAAAAACAGAGCAAAAATAGCTGTTGAAAGGTTTCTTGGCATGTTTGTTTTGTAGCCTGGATTTTTATCTTCCTGCTCTGGAAAATGTTCAACCATATCAGGGGAGCCAGAGGCTCAGTGGAATAAGAACCAGCAACAAAGGATAAGGGCCTGGCATAAACATTCTCTAGAAAGAAAGAACATGTCTTAAAGATGCAACACCATTAGTTTTAGCTCCTAAAACATACTTTGACTTTCTTTTAAGTCAGGAAGCAAGAATAGTCAGAAAGGCATTGCAGTAAATTCAGAGAATTCATTTTGGCTAGAAATAGACAGTGAGCTAGATGTTGAAAAAAAAAGATGAATTTATGCCATAAGGATGTACTAGAGAATTGTTAGAACTCTGATTATTTTGCTGTGAAGTATATCTGTTTCCACTCTTACCTGTAAGGTTTCTGCTTAAACAATTGGATAAATTTATAGTTAAGAGAGACTAAACTACTATAATAAAGAGAGAGAGAACCAAGAGAACCACAAAATATAACAGGTCTGAAGTCTGTGGTTGCTTACCACAGTGCACCATTAATATTTAACCATTATCACCAAGTCACAAAATGGTTGCTTGAGGTTCAGGAGGCCAGGTTGGAAGATCTGTGCTCTACCCATACCTTCCTAGGCTCTTCCCAGAATTGAGAAATACAAGGGGAGAGTATTATGAGCCAAGCCTCAAATGGACTCCTTGTACATGCATTCCTGTTCCATCTGTGATCACTCGGTCACATGGCCACACCTCACTGGACAGTGTAGCGTAGCTGGGTAGCTGCTACAGAAGAAAGGAAGAATTGATCTTAGAGGAGCACTGTGAGTGATGCTGCTTGCTGAGGCAGTAAGCAGGAAGAGAGAAGCAGTGAGCAACAGAAGGTAATGAATACACACTCTTGATTGTGTTGTGATGTAGGTGCTCATATGACTTAACAGTCCATTTTCTATGACTAGCAAGAATAGACAAGTAGTCTTAGTAAGAGCATCAGTTGGACAAAAAAATTGCTTTATTTTTCTGTAACATGATAACACAAGAATTTAAAAATTACATTTCTTACAAGATACCAAAGGAGAAAAAAGGGAGTAAAAACATAAAGGAAGGAGAAAAAAAGATTCTATTTATTGTTAATTAGTTATGACATACCAATCAATTAAAAGCATCTGTGAGCTCTGACCAAGCATGAGAGCTTTGAAAGGTAGACCAGATCCATCATCTCCTTTACATGATACTGACAGAAATCAGAGAAGAGATTTTAAGTCGTATGTAAATAAAATTAAATGGTGACTTTAGGTTCCATTATGGGAGTGAGTGGTGGAAGTTGCTGGAGTGATTTTCACCAGGGTAGTTAGGATAGCCTTCTTCAAGGAAGTAAATTGGAGCCAAGATCTCTACTGACAAGAATGAGACTATTTATGAGGACATAGACAATGAACATTCCACGTAGAAGCTTAAAACATTGGACTTGTGAGATGCCTTAGGGAGTATGTAAAGGTGCTTCACTGAAATAGCAGCAACCTGCACTTCTGGTCTTGGAAAGCGGAACCAGGGAAATCCCAGAGTAAAACAATGAGGAGGTAGAGCAATTCAGGACAATTCCCAGTGTTATCCTTGGGTCTTCACAGGCACACACAGTACCCTCTTATACACACACGCATACACGCACTTAAAAAGAAAAAGTAAGAGCTGGAGAGATGGCTCAGGGGTTAAGACTGTCTTACAAGCAGAAAGTCTTGAGTTGGGATCCCAGGTCCCACATGGAAATGGCAACAGCCTGCACTTCACACCCTGGTGGGCGGAGCCTGGGAAATCCCAGAGTGAAGCAAGAAGGAGGTAGGAGCAATCCAGGATCATTCCTGAAGTCACCCTTGGTCCTGCACAGGACATACAGTGCCTTCTGATACACATAAACACATTTAAAAAAAGTAAATAAACTCGACTGTTGGATAGTTATAAAGCATAATAAATAAACTCAGCTAATGGGGTGATAGGAATGAGATTAGTGTACAGACTATTGGCTGAGGCAAGTTTACTGCACTGAAGTGTGGCCTGGTTTTATGTTTTAGAAGCAATAAATGTTTTAAAAGGCAACGAGGGAAGGGTAACAAACATGAATGCCAGGAGTCTGTGACTGTGCTGTTGTAGTAGCACCAATGTTAGCACTGACACATATTCACACTTCAGGTATTGAGTCGTGGAGGGTAGTTTATTCATGGAGGAATGGAGAGTGACCACTTAGCCAGGCATGGCGGCAACCCCTGTAATACCACCGTTTAGGAAGCTGAGAGATGGAGATAGAACTTTGGGGCCAATCAGGGCTTATAAAGGAGATCCTATCTCAGTAAGAAAAAGACTCCTGGATTTTTTTTCCCTAACCATATACATTAAAAGTATTTTAAAAATGTTTCAGATTTATGGGGATTTGGCTGGAAACTGTCCTAGTATGAATTTTAGTGTGAAAAAAAAATCACTGCAGATTTTATTACATGTATTGGAATAATAAAATATTTTTGAGCATATAAGTATTCTAGAGCACACACACATATGTCTATTCCTTTTTTTTATAAATTTTTAAAAATTTTATTTATTCAATTGTGCATGTGTGTGTGTGTGTGTGTGTGTGTGTGTGTGTGTGTTCGGGAACCACCATGGACCGCCTCCACCTCCTCCTTATTGTACCCCGGGATTCACAGGCTCCACCCTACCAGGACCAGAAACGCAGGCCGCTTCCGCCCTGCGTCTATACATGGGGTCTAGGATCTGAACTCAGGACCTTCCTCCTGCAAGGCAGAGGCTTAACCCCTGAGCCACCTCTCCAGCCCCCATATGCCTATTCTTATGTATATATAACTCTTCTAACTTTTTAGCAGGTTCTCCTCAAGCCCTTGAATCCCTCTTACTTAAGTTCTGTATTCCTAGGATTGTGTAGAGGAAGAATATTAGACTCTAACAGCAAACAGTAGAAAGCCACAGCTAGAAACTAACTTTCCGGAAGTTTCTTGAAAAGCCATTAATTGGTATACATGAAAGTATTTTTGTATATACTTAAGAATGTATATACTTACAAATATCATTTTTAATCTAATTTTGTATTTTTAAAAGTTGAGTGCCATAAATAGACAAATATAACTATTTTAAACTACTACAGATAACTATAAAATAAATTGCCTGGAACTTAATACATGGCATTTAAATTTTTGTTTTAAACATTCCTTGCACATAATTTCATCACCTGAATTTTTACAGTTTTCCATACTTTATTTTTTTTTAAATGTGAAAAAGTTTTAGCAGGTAGATTTACATTAATTTAAACATTTCTTATATCTATTTTCACTTTTACAGCAGTAGTTTTCAAACGCTTATAGACCCTGGAAATAATTAAAAATTGGTCTTCAAAACTACAAACTTTTTTCCTCTTGTCTAGCTAATATAGGTTCCTAATGTTGCAGGCCGATGTTCATTTAGGTGCTCTCCTGTGCCTAGTATTTTCCTGGGCTTTGTGTGTGGGTCACATTAAAGAATGGTAAGAGGTTTTTTAACTTTCAGGGAAAATAGAGTTCAAGACAGTGGTAAGTAAGTATGTAAAGATGAATAAGTGAGAGTAGAGATTAGATTTTTATGCCAGTCAGTCTTTTGCTGTGTATAAAGGAAATGGATCTAGGAATTTCAAATTTCAAAGGAGTTAAGGCACAAATAATTACGAAATCCAACTTAATCACAGCAGCTAGGGTTTAAAACACTGATGTGGAATAAATGATGCCAGAATATAAATAATGAAAAAGTAAACTTAAGTTTGAGCAATCAAATCCCACCTTGGCTGTTAAAAAATACACATTTTAGCTGGATTTTGATGATGCATGCCCATGGTCCTAAGGCTAGCCTGCCTTCAAAACAAAACAAAGCAAAGCAAAACAACAAAAAAATTAGTCCAAAAATCAACTGAATTGAACTCCTCCCCCCATGGAGCACTGTTAATACAGGCCTATTTGGGACAATGTTGTAAAGTCCAAACTGATGGGTTACAATTTGAGTGCTTAAATGAGAAATTGGCCACCTTAGGGCAGAATAAGTCTGACAGCTCTTATGATGTTTGGAACTTCTGTGCCTGCAGTGGCTAATAGTTAGAATTGCTTCTTCCCCAAACTGGTCCAGATTCAAACCAATTTCAAGTTCATGGGTTTAAAGTACAGCTTCGCTGGGAGTTTCCTAAAACAGATCCTTTTAGTTATCATTTGAAAGACCTCTAAAAAGAGCCTTATAACTGATCTAAAGACATGTAATAACTCTGAAGTATATATATTACTGGAGATCAATCCAAGAATCTCCCTGATTTCTTAGGATCATCCTCATGTAAATCAGGCAGAATGCGACCACTCTATGATGGGTGTTACTTTATGATGTTAAAAATACCCATTGTAATGGTAAAACTTGATACTACTATAAATTGGCTAGTACCTTGTCTATTTGCTAGTGATTCTTTGCAGAGTAGACCTCAATTACTTAATGTAATTTACATGTACTTTTTTTTTCATAAGCCACACTGAATCAAAATTAATACAGTATTGCTAGTGTCATGCCTGGTTAAAAACTAATGATGTGGGCTAGGTCATAGGACCTAAGTAACAAACAGATATTCATGTTATAGTCAGCTTCCTCTCTTGGGTTTAGGGTTTTTTTTGTTTTGTTTTTCTTTCTTTTTTTTATTTTTTGTAAAAACAGGGTTTCACAGTGATAGAGTACTTGGGTAGCACATACAAGGTCTTGGGTTCAACCTTCAGATCCACAAACAAAATCAAGACAAATCCATTCTTTAGGAAATCCCAATTAGAATCATATGTTATTACCTGTTAATAATTTGCCAAGTTTAACAAAATCAATGTATTCTTTTGAAATCAGCCAATCTTTTGAAAAGTTTTTATGGAAAGGAAAAACATTCACTATTGAGCTGATGTAGTGATTTACTGTTGGCCAGAAGACAGTTAACTGACAACTACTGCTCATTTTTATTTTCATATAGTAAGTAAATTTATAATTAGGCTACTTTTACTGCATTTAATGATCACACACTAAATGCTAATTAGTATGTAAACTAAAGGCAAATTAAGTAACAAAAGGTAAATTAAGGTGATTGTAATTAGGATTGTAGGATTGCTTTTATAATTCAAAATATTTCCTAAGAGAATCTGTGCTGCACCAAATGCAGTTCTAAAGAGTACTTTCTGTGTTTTTTGTAGCCGGCCATACACTAACAAGGTCATTACTTTGTGGTACCGTCCACCGGAACTGCTCTTGGGAGAAGAACGATATACACCAGCTATTGATGTGTGGAGCTGTGGGTAAGATGAACTCACTTTTGTGAAAAATAATTTTTTCATGAAATCATTTTAGTGTTCAATTAAATTGATGATTGGATAATGGAATTTTTTTTTTTCTCATTAGATGTATCCTTGGTGAACTCTTCACTAAAAAACCTATATTTCAAGCAAACCAGGAACTTGCACAACTAGAGTTAATAAGGTAAGCTATTGAAAATATCACATTCCTTAGGAAATAATTTTTCAAGCTTTATTTTTCAGAAGAACACCATGGTTCTGTGGAAGGCTAATGATTGCTTAGTGGAAGAGAAAGTAGAATACAAGCCTTTGTTACTTTTCAGTAGAGTTAAGGTTCACAAAGGGTTTTTTTTTTTCTTCCTGTTTGTTGTTTTTTTGGAGGGAGGAGAGTAAATCTAAGAACTTAGTCTCTGAAGATAGATTGTGAAGGAAGAGTAATCTGAAATTCGAGAGAATAAAGGGTAGATATTCTATTTTATTTTTACTTTAAGTTTATATATATCTATGTGTGTATGTGTTCATGTCAGAATACTTATACATAGACCTAGTGGTATTGATCTTCATTATTTGTAGTCTCTCATAGGGCCTAGTTCATTAATAGTTTTTCCATACATGATAGTCTGCTGTAGCTTCCATTTTGTAAGGACAGGGTTTCTCATTGTAGCTCAGGCTGACTTGTACTACACTGTGTAACCCAGGCTGACTTTAAACTCAAAGCAGTTCTCTTGCAGCCCTCAGTGGAGTCTTCATTATTCTCATTTGTAAGAACTCACACCTGTCAGGTAACATAACGTGTGACTTGGCCATTAAGGTTCCAACACATGAAATTTGGGGGATGGAACAAACCAAGCCATGAGAGAGAGGGATCACTAGAAATGCAGGAAGCTTTAGACTTCCTTTTTTATTGTGTGACAGACAAGAAAACCAGATTCAAAAGGAACTTTACTCCCCGGAATAATAAGTATACTTTTCAGTGCTAACTTGTTATATATCAGAATAAAAAGAAAATGACTATTCCAAAGTAATAAAAAAGCACAGAATATATTCTCTAAATAAGATAAAGTTGGAATGTGAAAATGGAAACAAAGTTCGTCAAGGATCAAAAAAATTAAATACATTTAAACAAGAGTCATAGATCAGATATAAAAATGTCACAGGCTGAGCCTGTGCTGAGGAGAAATTCGCAACCTTAAATGCAGTCATGGATTGTATCATGACATTTTGGCCAACCATAGACCCCTCCTATGCACAGTGGTGGTTCCCCTAAGATTATATTGGAGCCAGCAAATTGCTGTCAACAAGTGGTGTTATAGTTGTCCTATCTATCATCATGGATTGTTTACATGTGCCAAATGAACCTACTGGGCTGTCAATTGTATAAAAGCACAAAACACAGTCATTTAAGTATATAATACTCGTTAATGATAATAATTGACTGTCTTATGAAGTTATTAGTATACTTTTTGTTGTTACTTTAGTGTGTACCTCTACTTTTTTGTTATTTATTTTTTTAGTTTTACAACTACATTGAGTATTGATCCCTGCTTCCCTCTACCCCCCACTCCCATCTCCTTCCCTTCCTCTCATCAATCCACTCCACTTCTTACCACCCTCCTGCCTGGCTGCTTTTATGGACCCCAGAGTTCCCTCTGACTTATCTATTCTTATGGGGGTTCAGGCCTCTGTGGTATACCAAGTTGTCCCTCTTTGGGCACTCCACTGAAAGGGGTATTTCCCTTTACTTGCCCAACTCTAGTTCCTAAGGTTTCCACTGTGTGTTCTTATCTCTCTTGAGTTCCTCACTAGTCTATGGGGCATGTTGGTATGTGTACTTCTACTTTAATAATAATTTATTGTAAAGCAGTCTGCTGTGTAGCCCTTGTAGCAGCCTCACATAACTTGTGTTCATGACTTCTGTTGATCATATCAAGAAGCCACGTGATGAAACTGACCTTTGAGGGATATGTAAGGACACTCCCTGATGTTCATGAAGGCAGAGTCACTCACGTCGAAGTTCTCAGAACATACTCCTGTCATTAAATGGCTGGAAGACTGTTTAGTGCAAGTAAGAGAATGCAAACAAGTGAGTGGAAGCATTCACCTGACAGTTGGGGTGGTTGGATGTAAAAGGGACCTGAGAGTAAACATACTCAGTGACATACAGTATAGAGAAAATGCAATTTAGTCATAAATCCAAGGCCTTGTTTTGGAATTATTTATATACATGTATGATATAAATTAATCCAATAATTTGAAAAGAAGGACTGTAGCAAGTTGATTTGAACATAGAAAATTACCTCAGGTTTAAGGAAAGTAAAAATAATTGAGATCATTTAATTCACCAAAATTGGCTCTAAATCACATTACAAGCAGACCCCTTAGACACAGAAACAGGCTCCAACAGCTGTTTCATAACGGATTTCAAGCAGTAGAAGCCGCTTTACCCAATCTTAGAGTGAATATGCTTTTAGCTGTACTCTATTAATTCTGTAAGTTCATAGAATCTTGATAGCAATGAGGCCAGTGGCTTGGCACTTTCTGTGCTTGTTGTAGCCATTAAGGATGTGAGTGTCAAGAAGTGGGCCACAGCTTTAATTCTTTATGTGGACTTTATGATTTGGCTAAGTATAGAAAGATGCTGTGCTCTGCAATATTGATAATTGGGGACGAGCAAGTAATTCTACAAGTAGAAAGACAAAAATGAGAATCTAGAATGAAAATCTAGAATTTGGTGTACTAATTATGTTGAAAATACTTTTAGTTTCTACTTTTGTTTAAAAGAAACCAAAACTAAAAGTGCCTAATATTTTAATGTGTGTGATTTGTACAAGAAAACAATATAGAATTCTGTTCACTGAATCACCTTTGAAGAAAACTCCTTTTTAAAAGATAAGAGACTAAATGTATGCATATACATTTCTAGCTAAAATAAAATGCTCAAATTATGTATCTGTGTCTTTCATAAGTATTCCTGCTAAACCAGTTTTTTATTTAACCATTCTAGCTAGTTACTGGTACACATTTAAAAAGATACTGTTTTCAGTATACATCACTATAGAATATGTATTAGAAAATCATTATATTTTGTCTTCGGTATCCATTAGTACACAATATGTATTAGAATACTATTTAATGTTTTCAGTATAATTATTACATATCAGTATATCATTTTGATTTTTTTTTGCTGTCAGCACACATTAATATATATCCCTGTCTTTGTCAAACTGCTGCTTTTGAGGTATTTATGTATATGTGATATTATCATGGACAGGTTATACAGGAGGAGAACGTGACATTAATTGCTAAAACCAGATTATAGTAACAAAGCCAGTTGAGTCCAATATACATATGAATCAGTGGAATTACAAGGGATATTCAGAAATTAAGTAAATACAGACCATAGATATAGAAGAAATAATTTTAAAAATGTTCTGAGATAGAATCTTACACAGTCTCCTCAGAGACTAACTAGTAACAGGAAGATGAGACTAATCTCAGATTCTTGCAGAATAAATGTCTGTGCCTTCATAATGGTGGGATTATAGGTATAGGCCATAACATCCATGAGATGGAAGAATAGCGTGAGAAGAGTGGTCTAGAGAAGGTTAAACACACCAAGAGTTTAGGGTTTTTCATCAGAATATGGATTTGTGGGAAGGCTAAGGAAGGAAGTTTTACTCTATGCTGTATATATTTTGGCATGTTTTTAGTTAAATATATAAGATACTTAAAATTTGATTCTACAACATTAATTTCTTTAAAGAAATAAAGGTAATTTGATATACAAGTGCCTCAGAGTGTAATAATGCAGCAAAATTATTGGAAGAGTTAAGTTCTCCTGTATTTTTCCTTACCTCACAGTGGTACTTGATCCTCTCCCTAATGTAGAGGCTCAGATAAGATGAAATCTAGTATTGGATAAGAGCACATAGGACATAGAGTAGGAATAACAATCAGAAACTCTTAAAGGCTTTTACACTACGATAACTGAGTTATTTCTACTCTGTTGAGGAAAATGTTTCCATTGAGAAAGGAGCTTAGGGGTAGTACACATGCCTGGCATATACAGGATTCTGGGTTCAGGCCCCAGTATCAATAAATTTTAATTTGAAAAAAGTTAAACAGAACTAGTACTATGTTAGAAGTTATGTGGGTTCTGCGGTGATGGCAAAGAGAAGAGAAAGGTGAGTGAGGACAAGCACTGCCTTCAATGTGGGTGCGAGGCCTTCTGAGTCATACCTTCAGCTCCCTGCCTTTCATAGAAGCTTCTGAACCACACAGTGTACAGATCTAGAAAGTATAAAAACTTCATCATGGGACAGATTAGAAGGTTACAATGTAGAGAATCTGCTTTTCACACAGGCTGTGATGTAATACCCACACAGGAGACAATGTAAGACTGTAAAGGAACAGACATTAATTACTTTCACAAGGATAAACAACTCCAATTAAAATCAGAAGTCAAAATACCTTATAATGTGTTCCATCATCAGCATTTTAACATAGTTGCCACATCTTTTAGTGTACTGTGTGTATGTCTTTGTTTCTCTGTGTATGTGTGTGTGTGTGTGTGTGTGTGTGTGTGTGTGTATGTGTGTGAGAGAGAGAAAGAGAGAGACCATGTGACTGCATGTGAGTCTATGTGTGTGCACACTCGTACGCATCTTTTTTGGTTGTAAATCTAGAAAGTCTAAAAGAGCCTGCTAAAAATGTCAGATCTAGGATGATTGCCTCAAATTTTGACCCTTCCTATAAAAGTTTTCCTAATGAACTGCCCCAAAAATATAATGACCTAAAAACATTCAAAAACAAAAATAAAACCCATCAATAGGAAATGCAAGCACTTACTGGAAAAAAAAAAGTAGACAAAACTAAGGTAAGTAGATGTTTTCTAGGATAGAAACATAAACTAAGGTCAGAGCATCAGGTGGGTCCCATGTAGATTGTCTTTTAGGTGCTGCAGTCCTAATTATGGTTCATGAGTCCAAAATTCTGAGGAATATAATTAGAAGAAAGCAATTTTTAACACACACATACACACACACACACACACACACACACACACACACACACACACACACGACTGATCAGTTAGTCATGGTAGATTTCCCAGATAGAGCTGGTTCTGTAGCATTAGCTTTTTATGTTCTTTTATTTTTTTGTCCTTCCACCCATTTGCTCTGGAATTTCCAGGCTCCGTCTTCCAGGGCCAGAAGTCCAGGTCTCTACCATGTGTATCAGTACTCTTGCATGGGATCCAGGATCTGAATTCAGGTCCTTCTGCTTAATCCCTGAGTCATCTCTCCAGTCTGCTTTCTTTGTACTGTAACATGATTATCATCAAATGCCTTTGTAAATAATATTGCCATGGTGGACCTGCAACCAAGTGCAGATTCTGTTTATAGGTAGTTATCAGTTGCCCTGTTTCTCTAGTTCCTAGTAATAATCCCTTTCTCAGTACATTGGTTGTATGCTGTGTGTTGCTAGTAAGTAACTTTGCTACTCATTTGTCTACCAGTAGCATATTTAAAATAATTGAAACTCTCTGGCAAAGAGTATTAACTTTATTTTTATCATTAGACTGTTATCTATTAACAATTAATTGCCTATCTGAATTAAAGTATCACCCTCTTACTAAAAAAGAGACTCCTAAATACTATATAATTTGACTAATGCCACACAGACAGTATTCAAATATAGTTTCCGAGTGTGTTTGCCAAAGCAGTTACTGTGCACTTCTAGTTCTGTGCCTCCAGTTTGACCTCCCTGAACTGTAAATTCCAGCTTCGCTGAGTCTTCTGAGATGTGTGCTCCTTGCTATTGTATGCTTCTGCCTATGATATTCTTTCTTCCATCTGTCTGTTTATTCTTAGAACTGTAGCTAGCACCTTCCTTTTTTTAACTTTATTTTTTTAGAATTTATGATGCTTATTTCACATAACTTTGAATAATTATAAATTAATAATAATTCATAGTAAATAATCAGCAAGTATTTGTGGTCTAAAGGACTCCAAAACCTTGTAGTCTTTCACTATGATAGAAAAGCTGTATACATGGAATAGAAGAAAAGAAGAAGAGAGAAACTCAAGCCAAAGCTCCAAGTGACAGGAGCCTTGGATAGATAAACTTCTTTACTTTTCATCCTATTGATGGTTAATTTTACCAACTAGCAGCAATTATACACAGTGCAAGGCAGGGTTAAGTAGGTGTCATAAAGCCAGCAAATCTCAGAAACAAGTAAACAACAGCAAACAGTTCTATCATTAAGAACATCTCTTGATTTGGGGGTAATCCCTACCAAACCTTTACATCATGAATCACCCTTTAGTTCGCCGACTTCCTATGCAAATCATAGATTCTAGATCATCCTGAAAAGGGTCCACAGACATAAAGGACAGATCTTTTACCCTAGAGCAATCCAGAAATTCATAAATCATTTAACATCTTTTTCCTAAATATCAGGTTTTTTTCCCATATCTTATTCAGTCTTTTTTAACATATGAACTAAGAAAACTAAATCTTAAGGCATTTTGTATATCTGTAATGGAAAGTATCCTCCATTTCCTTTTGTCCAGCTGGTACAACTTTGCTGAAAGAGCGTTAGACTGAAATGCCTTCATTTCCTCTGTTAAATTCACTCTACGTTGTTAGTGTGCAGCGTTCTGCCTGGACTGATTGTTTATGTAGTTCACAAAATAAGAGGCATGGTATGTGACTGTAAGAGAAACCACTGTGTAAACATAACAGAGCAGGATGGAAAAAGTGTCAAACTAGTAGATGTAACAAATGTCTGTTCTGAGTAGGATTCAGGAATAGAGAATAGACTGTTTGAACTGAACCTCAAGAATTGAGGGGAATCAGCTGCATAAAGTCTAGAAAACAGTACAAACATAGACACAGCAGAGTGGTATGTGTGGTGACTGTGTACCTGGGAGATGAGGCTTATCTTGGGAATAAGGAGATGTAGTTTCTTTGGGATCCCATACTTAGGAGTTGGACCCTTTAAGAGTTTTCAGAAGTTTGTTAAAATTTGGATTTTAAACATTAGAAAATGAATTATACACAGAACAAGGTGTTAATGTTTTAGTCATGCCTCCACGTTTTCTGTTAAAACTTGCTTTGGCTTCATAGAAAATAACTACATATTATTGAGCTATGACATGCTTAAGCATATTTAAGCATTGTGTTATCAGTACTTCCAATTGGTTACTAAAAGTGGCAATTAAATGTTCATCACTTGTAGTTACCCATTTGTCTGTATTCTGTCTTCTATGATTTACTAATGCCAAAGTAATGAAGAACTTCAAATAGAAGCAAAAAGTAAATCAGTTAAAGTTTATAAGTGTGTCATGATCAGTGCTATTATTTAGAAGAACATTAATATTTTAAGATTGTTACCTCTAGGTCCTCTTGTGTTTATTTGGTGACAGACTAAGTGTAATCTGTTTCTGTTGTGACTGTAAACTACCTTACATAGAAAGAGACCAACTACCCTACAAGCAGAGTGAGACTTACACAAAACTCTATAGTTTTCTTACTTTATGAACCTGAAATTTCTTATGCTGGTTTTAAGGCACAGTCCACATACTTCGAATGCCACTCTTGGTTTATTTTTGTTGTTTGTTTTCCTTTTTGTGTGTATGTGGTCTGCATGTGTGTTTATAGGTGTGTGGGTGTGTATGTGTGTGTGTACCTGTGTTTGGAGATCTAAGGTTGGCAACAGGAATCTTCCTTGATTGCTCTTCAATTTACATTCTGAGGTAGGAGCTGTCATTTGAATCCAGAGGTACCTATAGGACTAGTCTCACTAGCCAGCTTGCTTTGAGGATCTTCTGTCTCTGCCTTTCCACTGCTGGAATTTCAGGTGGGTTGCCACACCCACCCTGTGTTTCTATGGGTTCTGGGGTCAAGTTTCTATCTTCATGCTCATATGGCAAGTACCTCACCTGTGGAGCCGTCTTCTCAGCCCTGGCGCAGTTTGAATGCATCCACTAAATGGTTTCTTAAGTAATTAAATACTTAGATTTCTAATACATTATATCAATGATTTTGTATATTTAGCAGTGTGTTGGTTCTTATAGTGATGTACTTCTGTCTGTGCACTGTTTAGCCGTATATGTGGAAGTCCATGTCCTGCAGTATGGCCTGATGTCATCAAACTACCATATTTCAACACCATGAAACCAAAGAAGCAGTATCGTCGAAAGTTAAGAGAAGAATTTGTTTTGTAAGAAGGGGATCCATAAATAATACATGTTTCATTGGTTGTTTATTTTAAAAGATCATTTTGGGGTGCTTTTCTTTTCCTCCTTCTCTTCTGTCTCATATAATCCAGGGTGACCTTGAAATCCTGATCTGGCTTCTGCCTCCCAACCCTAGGAGTAAACCCGAGGTAGTGTCCCCTGCCATGCACAGCCCAGAAAGTCATTTTCTTATTAATTTTCTAAGTGTTCTTCTGCCCACTGTTTCTAGTTACTGAGTTTTGTTACATGCACATTACTTTTTACCACCATTACAAATGAGTAATTTAGGTGAAATTCTTCATTTGGTCTTCAGTGAAAGATCTTTTAATAATTCTGCTTTAAATTTTGCTTAGACAATTTTCAAGTGACTTGAGTTTAAGTTTCTATCTTGTTTTGAGAGATGATCAATTTTTAATTTATGACAGCAAATTGTTTTGCTAAATAGTACAAAATCATGTAAAATAAAGATTTCTTGAAAGACAACTTTGAAGCAGGGTGCTATAGACATTTAACCAGTATTCCATCAATGCTTGAACTAACTATTAAATTTGTAGTTAAATGTTTACCACCTGGGATTACTTTTTGTCATCTGTACATTATAGGAAGAATTTATCAACACCAAAGTCATGAGGATTTTAAAAATACATTTCAGACAATATGCTTTTACATTAATTCTTAAAGTTGATATAGAATAATTGACTTTAAGATGAACCTCCAGAGAAGCACTGAGCTTATGTGTGAGGCCCGCATCTGACCTTTGTGACCTTCTTGTGTTAGTATTCCTGCAGCAGCGCTCGACTTGTTTGACTACATGCTAGCCTTGGACCCTAGCAAGCGTTGCACTGCCGAGCAGGCTCTTCAGTGTGACTTTCTACGAGATGTGGAACCCTCAAAGATGCCTCCTCCAGAGTAAGTAACCTGTTACTATTTTAGATTCCATATGTACAGCATCTGGACAGTTTAGTAACATTAGTAATTAATTACCATCGTGTAATAATGGTCCATGTCCAGTTAAGTTGAAAGAAACCAAAAGCATTCATGAAACAGAATTACATATAACGTGCACATCAGGAATGCAGATGCTCTTTAATGCTGAGCTTATCGAAGAACTAACAAAAGCAGTCTTCTCTAGTTTGTACAATTATTAATCTTGAGATTTTATTAATATATTTTACCTCTAAAACTCTTCACTGCTGGTGGAATAGTTACATTATAGCAGGTCTGCATCACCTAAAATTTTGATTGCTACCTTAATCTTTATAGTTCTCTAAGGTAGGTGTTGCCATTGTTTAACAGAGGAGGAAGCAGGCTTAAAGAGGTTAAAAAACTTGCCCAAGAATACAAATACGGTGAAGGGTAGAGCCACTGTGAAATTCAAGTTAATCTAAAAGTGCTGAAAATATTCTATGATATACTTATAACTTAAAGGAATGTTAGTATTGGAAGCATTTGTGGAACAAGTCACAGAGAAAAATGCATAGCTTGGGGAATTCGAATCACTAGTTTCTTGAACATTTACCCTCTCATGGCTCCTGTAATTTCCCCAGGATGACTTAGGGGAGATAGGAGGGAGGACATTCCTTTCCTTGATTGGATCTAAAAACTTTGTATTTTCTTAGTAGTTGTTATGATGAGTAGTGGTAGTAGCATTACAAATATGCCTATTTTCAACTGAAATATTTTTCTGTGTAATAAAATTCACATATTTTACATGACTAAGCATGGGCTTTGGTGTTCAGATCCTAGCTCTTCCACTCACCAGGTGGATAGAGCTTATTGCTATGAGGCGATCATTTGCAGCGTGAATAAGATTTGTGGAATTATGTAGAAGAGACATTTATGAGATAGTTTGAAAGGAAAAGAATCACTGTCTTACATGCGGAGGGACCCGAATCATTCACTAGTTACTTTTGTTTCTTTCCATTTTGAAATTTTGATTCTTAGTTTGGTTATGTAGTCCAGGCTGCTCTTAAACACGAGATCCTTCCATATATTTATAAAACTTATTAGTATGTGTCAGTACTCTCCAAGTAGTATTCATTAAAGTTTGGCTCTGCTGCATCATTGAAGATATTTTTTGAACTTTGATTTGGTAAAATTTCAGCCCTACAGAAAAGTAGAATAGTAAAATGAGCATTCATATGTTCTTTACCTTGACTCAATAGTTATTAATATGTGGACACATTACTGTGTTATTATAAAGTTTTTTCTTAACTTTATTAGGTTTTCACTTGTATCTTAAAAGCTAGAACTTTATATTATAAAGCATAGAAACCTTGTAATATAATATTAGATTTCCCATCTACCCTGATTTTTAATAAATTCTCTTTATAGCGGATAAATAATTTCTTCATTCACTACAATAATTATACACTTAAAGGATTATATTTAGGTGACACATGTCTTTAGTCTTTAGTCACTCCTTGGATTGGAGAGTTTTTTTATTTTTCAAATGACATTAGCTAGACATTAATTAAATGACATTTGCTAGGCAAATGTTACCACTGTGTTGCATTCCCAGTTTCAATGATGGCTTGTTTTGGAAAGTCTAAAGTAGGTATTTGGTAAAACATTTGGATTACTTTCTTGTGATGGGAATTGCATTAACATATTCAGTGCAAGAATGCACATGTGCTTCTTGGTAGATCACACCAACAGGATGGAATGTTAATTTGTCTCCATTATTGGTACTGCTTGATCCACATGAAAAGATCGTGGTATCACTGTGTAGAACATATTTTCAGTTGATATCTAAACAACTGTTGAACTTTTTTTTACAAGTTGCAAGATATATAATAGTGAATTGTAAATGTTGACATTTTAAAGTAGTGCAGTTGACATTAGTCTTATAAATAAGTACATCTATTGAAATCTAAATACCACAGCCTCTGTTTGTACCAGTAGTCACTTCAAAAGTGTCCAACAGTTGGACATTGTTCTTGTTTCATCCTGTATTTCCTTTACTCATCTACATTTTTATTCCAGTGTAACGTGTGTACTATTTATATTACTGTAATTCTTTAAAATAAGGGCACATATATAAGTGAAAATTTAATTTTGTAACATTTCCTCTGATGATAATATACCATGTGTTAATATATGGTACATTGTACTGTATTAGCAGTAAAGTTTCAATCTTTACAAAAAGGTAAATCAGTGAATTCTGTAGGAGATGCAACCTTTTTAAAACTCCTGACAGCTGAGATGTTTTCCTCATAGTGATTTTGCATACATAGTGATTACTACTAGTTTTCTCTCCTGTGAGATACAGGTCCGTCAGCTGTTCTGTGAATGCCCCTGTGAGTGTCTGTGCTCCTGGAAGGACTTGTGTCACAGCTGCATCACTCACTGACTGAACTCTTTCCACATTTAGTGTCGAAAATCCTTTATCAAAAACTGATTTTTAATATCTTTTCAGATGTCACCTAAAAATTCTCTTTCAATTCTTAGGGCAGTAAGGAATTGGAAACCATGTGACCTGAAACCTTATTCAAACATTAATCATTTTTTTCATTGACTTTATCAGTACTTGTCAAATGACTTCTAATACTTTTTTTTGAAAAGTCACTTCTGTGGGTGAGTCCAACGATTGAACTGGGCTTGCCAGACTTGTAAGCAGACACCTTAATAAAGCTAAACTTGTGAATTTTTTTCCTTAAAAACTATGTAATTGTTGCTAAGCAAGTCACATAACTCAGACATATTTTTTAAATCAGAGTATACCTTACTGCATTTTTCTATTGAAAAATAAAAATGGCAATACAGATTTCAGAAACATACTTTTATGGAGCATATCCTCTTACATAAGTCTTTAAAGCAGTCAGGCCAAGACTATGACAGTGATTTAATAAATAAAAGTTACATGAGTAACATAATATTTCTGATACAGGATAAGACCTATCAAGTAAGGCCAGGTATTTCTTTGGGAAATGAGTTTATGAATCAAATTTTTTAATCAGTTTTTTCAAAGATGATCAGCAGGAGTCAAGTATTAAATCAGAAATAATTCCACTAATTAAATGCTTAAATTTTTCTGGTACTTTTATAATAAAAATCTTTTTAAAAATTAATGGCAGCTACTTTTTTATTAAAAACAATATACAAAAATATTGAACACTATATATATCAAAACATAATCATCTATAATGTTAAATTTTTTCATGGTATGACTTGATAAAATCGTTTTTATGATTTAATAAAGTTTTAAACCACATTATGACTGATGATTAAATAGTGCCAGATATGTGAGAGGCATATCTAAGCTCTGATAAATGTTGGCTACATGATCCCATCCCTACAAAATAGATGTTATTGCTAACTTCAGGTTTAAAGATAAGGAAACTGAGGCACAGAGGTCAGTTACTTGCCTAATGAGACAGCAAATAAGTGGCTGAGAAAGCATTTGAGCCTCAAGGAAGCATGTACATTTGGTTATCTGGAAAACATGCCTGGGCTGTCTGAAGAGTTGGCATCATCCTATGCTGTTTCAGATATTTGTATGTTTACCTTTCAGAAAAATGAGTATTGAAATAATTCATGAAGAATCTCTTACCTTTCAGTCATGAATGGGAATCAAAGTCATTTTCATGGCGTTCTTTGCTCGCTCTGCTCTCAGGAAGCCCTTCTCAAGAGCATGTATTTCCTGACCATCAGAAGGGAAGAGGTGAAATCAGTTACCCCCTCTATTGCTACAGTGATTTGAAGTCATATCCTAGCAGAGACCAAGGCCCATGTCATGTAACACATTCACATATAACCCAGAAGGAAAGTCTTTAGAGGGTTTTTGATGCCTGAAAGCTTCCCAGTCTCAATATTTCAAATTGTCCCTTTGTTTGTTATCCAGGAGGTTTTTACACGCTGAGGCAATGCACCATAGTAAGATGACTGAGAGGTATGCCTTCGTTTTGTTTTCAGACCTCAGGTGCATAGACGGTTCAGTCATAATCCTGTGTCACTCATCATTAGTCCATGCATGGCTCTCTTGTGTTTATTTTAGTTACTTTAGTTCTCTATTTTTAAATAATGTCAATAAGCAGCCATGAACTTGCCAAGCAAAAGCTAGAACCTTGAAAATAATCTACTTTGATCTTCCCATAACTCTGTTCCCACCCTTGTCCTCTTCCCCTAGGCAGCCGTCATCCCCGTTTTATTTTCGTTTTGTTTTTGTTTAATTGTGTATACTTTCTGTTGCCATCTGTATGTACTCATTAAAAATTACATTTAAAAGATTCAGTCTTTTTTATTTTATAATTATAAAAGAGTGTCATGCTGTTTGTAATCTTGTAGATATGACATTTTTTAGTAATAATGTTGCTAAGATTCAATCATATTGTTGGGTATGCCTTTATTTTGTAACATGAGTAAAGAAAGGAGAATTTACCTGAACATGCAGGCCATTCTCACAGCTCAGTTAGAAAAAGAGGATATGTGAAAATGGAAATCCCTTAAAACAATTCCAGGTTCACCCTTGCAGAGTCGAGGTAACATCCAAGTTGAGGACAACAGGCATATATCACTGGATGGCATTGCTTGAAAGAGTCTAGATATTCTGGGCAAGTTTATTAACCTTTCCAAGCCTCAATTTTCTTATCTTTAAAATAGATAAAACTAATAGTTTCCCACAAGCTTTTTGAATAGGTGAGAAGAAAGCATTTGTAAACCTAATATTTGTATCCTTCTGTAAACAAATTCTCTATTCTTTAAGGTTGTAGAGGTGACTCAGGGGTTAAGAATCTGCCTTACAGCAGAAGGACCTGAGTTCAGATTCCAGGTCCCATGAAAAATGTAAAGGGCTGTGGTGGCCTGTACTGGGTCTGGTGGGTGGAGCTTGGGATACCCCAGAGCGAAGCAAGAAGGAGATAGAAGCAGTCCAGGATGATTCCTGAAGTCACCCTTGGTCCTCCACAGGGACACACAGTACCCTCTCTCTCTCTCTCTCTCTCTCTCTCTCTCTCTCTCACACACACACACACACACACACACACACACACACACAGATGAAAAAAGTTATTCTCCAGTGTTTTCAGTGTCTTGACATATTAAGATTAAACATTTTTCAGAATTAAGAATTAGTTTGATGTTACTGAGTGATGAGCTCCTTCACCTGGATAAGTTTTGAGACTCATCTATAACCTTCAGTTATACAAGCAAATTGTTACTGAAAAGTGAAAAGCTTTTCATAAATGTTCTAGCCTTCATTCTTTTTAAATTGTTTATCTGGTTTTTGCAAATAGCATGATTCTGCATCCTTGTTCGGTGTACAATATACCACAAGAACTGGCTCTAAGAAGTTGTACGGGGTAATGAATGGTAGCATACTTTTATTAGTAGATAATGTTCATAATTTTGATATGAGTATTGATTATTCAGAAGTCAAAGAAAAATAGTCCTTCTCTAAGGGTAAAGCCCTTAAAAGAGTTGGTACATCAGGTATGATCATGATTGGATGTGTTTTACAAAATGAGTGTATTGATCTTCAAGAATGATTGTGTGGGAGAGGAATGGCTTCAGTGGCACTAAGTAAAGTCAGCATTTTTTTTTTAAGACACAGCATTCATAATGTAATATTCAAATGTCTTTTTCAGCCTTCCTTTATGGCAAGATTGCCATGAATTGTGGAGCAAAAAGCGAAGAAGACAGAAACAGATGGGCATGACTGATGATGCTTCCACGATTAGAGCCCCCAGGAAGGACTTGTCTCTGGGCTTGGATGACAGCAGGACTAACACACCCCAAGGGGTACCGCCATCTACGCAGCTGAAGTCTCAGGGCAGCGCCAATGTAGCGCCTGGTCAGTAACGCCTCAGGGTGGCTCATTTACGTTGTCACAGGGCTGTATTAAGTGCGCTTACTCTGCTGTTAAGGTATCTTTTGCCAAAAAATAATGAGGTTTATCTAGTCATGTTTATAGCACTTAAACAGAGTCTTGTTGCTATGGGCACTACAGTTTTAGACAATCAAATGCTCCATTATTTATAATAGATTTCTTTTTCCTGTTTCCCAAGCTCAGAAGCAATAAAGCTTTTGATTAGCATTACTGCCTATGTGTTTGGGGTGCTTAATGTGTGGAAAGAATACAGGATAGAGTCAAGGTCTTAAGACCTTTCATCCTGTCTGAAATGATTTAACATCACTCGTACTAAGACTTCATATTCTAAAAGATTAAATTGAAATAAATATGGTAACCCACTTACTGAGAAAATGTCTTTCTCTGGACAAGTAAGTACCATTCCTCCTGAGAAACTCATTGTCATCAGAAGTTTGTCAATTGTCTCATTTTAGTTCACTACTTTAGAAAATGAAAGCATCTCCTCTTTCTGTGTCAAGAAGTCCAGGAATGTGCTAGCTGTGGTAATTCATACCTGCAACCCAGCACTTCGGAAACAGGCAGGACAATTGGTGGAAAAGTCAAGTGCAGCCAGGGCTGCATAGCAAGATCCTGTAGCAAAAGAAAAAAAAATCCGGAATGTTAAGCCTCAGTTTAATTTTTTTTCTCTAGTTACAGAGGCTTATTGATAGAAAGAGTGTATATATGAAAAAAAAATTTTAAAAAGACAAGTAATTTTATTCAAAGATGAGTAAAGTTGATTTGTTACTTTTGCTTTAAATGGGTGAACTATGAGAATGGCTTTAATCAGAATGAACTTGTGGTGGTTGATTATAAGAGTGCTCAATAAAGATAGCCGTTAATGCTTGTCCACGTAATTTACAAGCTTATCCTTGATTTTGGTTAAACCACATTTGGAGCAAAACAAGAGAAGCAAATCTGTAATTGTATTTGTTTTTATGTCTTACATATTATCCACTGTTAAAAGAGAATTTGAGATGATGACAAAAAAAAGTGGGTGTGGTTCTCAGCTGTCTGATAATAGTCATTATACTTACAATGCTGTCAGCGGAGACTAGGGGCAAGCAAAGATAGAATAGGACTGTCACTATAAAGAAATGAGAATTCTATACAAATGCTTCTTTTTTGATTTATTCTCTTCTCCATCATCAGTAAATGCCTTGAATTAAGATAATTTGTCCCTTAGCAGGAGAACCGTCTCAACTGCATTATTTCTCTGAGAACCTATAGAATGACTTAATGTTAATAGTAAGGTGTCAGGAAAAGTGGCTTTTGATCTATGGCACACATACATGATTCTTTATGAATGCTGTGCAAAAACACACAAAATTTGATTTGAATTAATCTAAAAATATTTCAAGATATATAAATATGAAAATAACATGAGTTTTTGTCTTTGCTCTTTTATTAGTCTGTCACCTGGGATTTGTCATTATTCTGTGCCATGTACGGCATTGTATGTATTTCAGTCTTGTTATGTACGATTGTACAAAAAACAATTCTAGACTCTATATTGGTAAAAGATAATCAAAGGAATAGGTTTTATTAGAAATTTGTTAATGTATAATGTAAACATTATACATATATATGTATATATGTACAGCATGTATAATCATGCTTCTGTGTTCAATCCTCATCCAGAGTGATTTTTTCAAAACTTTATTTTGCACCTGTGTGTGTCTGCGTGTGTGTGTATGTGTGTATCAGAGGGCACCATGTGTTCCTGTGGAAGACAAAGGATGACTTTGGGACTCATCCTGCATTGATTCTACCTCCTTTTTGCTTTTTCTGGGATTTCCTAGGCTCCTCCCACCAGTGCTAGAAGTGCAGTCTGCTGCCATATCTGCCTGGAGATTTTATGTGGGACCTAGAAATCAAACTCAGGACCTTCTGCTTGCGAGGCAGAGTCATAACCCTTGAGCCATCTTTCCAGCCCTAAAGTGACTTTTTAAAGAACACATTTTTTCATAGTCTGCAAAAATCATATTTTGAATTACTGTAATTCAATAATAAATTTTGCATATAAAATTTATGTTCAAGAAGCAGAGAGTGAAGAGTTCAGATACTGGACTCAGAGTCACATTTCAGAATCCATAGCTTTAGCGAATTATTCAGATTCTGTAGATAAGTTTATTCTTTAGAAAAACGAGACTGATGGTAGAGCCTGCGTGTAAAGTGGCTGTGGGGAATAAAGGCTGTAAAATGCTTAGAAGAACCAGACACTGTTAGCCATTGTTGTTGTAATTGGTGTAATTTATCATTCTGAGGTGGTATTTGTGATTAAAAACCTATGTTCGAGGTTCTAGTGGTAGTTTTGATTTTCCTTTTGAGAAACTTACTCCTAGGGTTGGCAGGATAGCAGTGTAGATAAAAGTGCTTGCTGCACATGCTGGGTGGCTTGAGTTTGATCCTTAGAACCTAAAAATTGAAGGGGAAAATTGACTTAATGAAAATTGTCCTCTGATCCACACATGCGCTATGGTGTGTGCTCGCATGCACACTCACAAACAAATGTGCTAAATTTATTTTTACAGATAAATTATTCAAAATTGATTGCAGAGTTTTATTTTTGTCTTGAACTATATTGCAGTTGTAGTTTAAATGTTATGACAGTGAACTAGACGGAAGTGCCCTTTTCTCATTATTTCTGAAGCAGTCTGTATAATTTCAGTGGTGCTGTAGAGCCATTGTGTGAGGTGGGAGGAGCTGTGAATTCCAGCAGTTCTAATTGATACAATTTTGTTTTTAGTAATAACAGGCCCTGGACAGCAGTTAAACCACAATGAATTGGCAGTTCTGCTAAACCTACTACAGTCTAAAACAAGTGTTAATATGGATGATTTTATCCAAGTGTTGAACATTAAGGTAAACTCTGAGACTCAACAGCAGCTAAATAAAATAAACCTTCCTGCTGGAATTTTGGCAACAGGTGAAAAACAGACAGATCCATCAACACCACAGCAGGAGCCCTCCAAACCTTTGGGAGGAATCCAGCCTTCTCAGAGCATCCAGCCTAAAGTGGAAACTGATGCTGCCCAGGCTGCAGTGCAGAGTGCGTTTGCGGTTCTGTTGACTCAGTTAATAAAGGCTCAGCAGGCAAAACAGAAAGATGTACTACTAGAAGAGAGGGAGAACGGGTCAGGACACGAAGCGTCATTACCACTCAGGCCTCCTCCAGAACCTAGCACGCCAGCATCTGGTGAGTGTGTGGGTATTAGTTGCTAGTATAACTGGATTTATGCTGTTTCCTTGCTACTGTGGTTACCTACAATGCTGTTCAGTGTCATTGCAAGGAGATCCTGTGAAATCTCTCGAGTCACTGGTGACAGATTGATTACCTACTGTTTATTCCCAGGAATGGATTCTTTAACAGATTATCCATGTGATGTAATTCATTATGAGTACTTTAGGCTTTCCTAAGATAAACCTGTAATAATATTCTAACTGAAAAGGCTGCATGACCAAAGGACAAATGTTAATGTCTATAGCAATTTGTTACTCATTCAATAAATAAGAATTTGTAAAATACCCTTGAAAAGCTGAATATAGTAAAATTTTTAGTTAACCTGTACTTAAATGGGGGTAAATATTAGCACTTTTAAACTCTTTCGGCTTTCATTTAACAATTAGCCAGAGATTAAAGTCCTAATCACCTTCAGGATCACCCTTGAGAAAAGTGGTATATTGTATATTTGGCTTTCCACAGTGGTTTTTGACTCTCCTTCGGCTTTGTTTCTCACTCAGGGCAAGATGACCTCATCCAGCACCAGGATAGGAGGATGTTGGAGTTGACACCAGAACCAGACCGGCCTCGGATTCTGCCTCCTGATCAGCGACCTCCTGAACCTCCTGAGCCACCCCCGGTCACTGATGAGGACCTGGATTATCGGACAGAAGACCAGCATGTACCCACGTCTAGTTCTTCACTCCCCGACCCTCATGCTGGAGTGAAGGCTGCCCTGCTACAGCTGCTTGCTCCGCATCAGCCCCAGGATGACCCCAAAAGGGAAGGTGGGATTGATTATCCTCCAGGAGACACTTACGCGCCCACTTCTGACTATAAGGACAACTTTGGTTCTTCTTTCTCTTCTGCTCCTTATGTTAGCAGTGATGGTCTAGGAAGTAGTTCTGCTGCTCCACCACTGGAACGACGTAGCTTCATTGGAAACTCAGATATTCAGTCTTTGGATAACTACAGTACTGCTTCATCTCATTCTGGGGGTCCACCTCAACCTTCTGCCTTTCCCGAGTCATTTCCAAGTTCAGTAGCTGGATATGGAGACATTTACCTCAATGCTGGTCCCATGTTGTTTAGTGGAGACAAGGACCATAGATTTGAATATAGCCACGGTCCTATCGCAGTCCTGGCAAATAGCAGTGACCCTTCCACAGGGCCAGAGAGTACTCATCCTTTGCCAACCAAGATGCACAACTATAACTATGGTGGTAATTTACAGGAAAATCCAGGTGGCCCTGGCCTCATGCACGGGCAGACCTGGACTTCTCCTGCCCAAGGACCTGGATATTCACAAGGATACAGGGGCCACCTCAGCACATCCGCTGGCAGAGGGCGAGGCCGAGGCTTGCCATACTGAGTAGCTGTTTTTCCTCAGGCACATCATTTTTATCTGGAAAGACTTCTCTAGCTGCAGTTTCAGGCAGCAATCCAAGAGACTTGAATAATATTAATTCAACAACAGCTTTATTTTTATGTGGAAAAGGGTCTTGCGTACAATAGTGAAAAACAAAAAAAAAAAAAAACCAAACCTTTGCTTAAATTCATGCTGTTCTTAAACCTAGCTCTATTGATTGTACATCTTCACAAATTTTAGTTAACAATTTTATTTTGTATTCTTGCAGTTTTAAGTGGATGCTAATCTTAGGGACATGTTTTTATGGCCCTCTTGCAAATCTTCTGAACTATGCACATTTGTGCTTTTTTTGTAAGTTTGGACCAACTTTTATGTAACAACCTACACCTTCCTGCACCCTTCCAGTTTTACAATCAGAAAGGGCACTGATTTATTTGGTATTTTTCTTTTTACAAAGCTACCTTTAGTGAAAGGTCACTGTCAGTCTTTGCACCTGCTTTCAGTGTTATTGTGAAAGGTGTACTTTGTGCTCATTTCAGAAAATAAAACACAACCTTTCTCTTGATGCAACACTTTTATAAAAAAAAATGGTCAACGTTATTTTTGTTTTGTTTTGCAGATTATCATAACTCAGTAAAATGCATTCAAATGAAATAGTGGTTTTTATATGAAAAATATGGGTTGGGTGGGGAGGGTTAAGTAAGTGCCTTAACAGGTAAGCTTAAGGTCAAAAAAAAAGTTAACCTTTACACCCATTTGTCTTTTAAAGGGAATCAATGCATTGTACTGGAGGGGGTGGAAGCGCTCTCATTCAGTCTGGTCTCTGCCTGGCACACTGTCCCCCTTTTCTTCCTGTCTTTTGGCTGTGTTAACTTTACTACCATCTTCTCTCATAGGAGAGTAAAAGCAAAGAAAGGGAGTAGAATTGCAGTAATTACCTTGTTACTTCCGAGAAGTTCTTTAAAAAATGTCATTGAAGTGGTTGAAATTTAGCTGAATGAGAATTTAGTGTGCTGTTTTCTGTCTGGCTGCCATGTTGATTCTATTTCTACTTGGAGGGCAAGGATTTATAACAAATTGTGTAAATGTATTATCGTTCACAGAGGGGTAGCAATGACCATATTTTACGTTACATAATTTCTCTAAAGTAGTAAACAGAAACATTGCCTACCTTGAATTTATTGAAGCAGAAAGAAAAAAACTGTGAGCGCAAACCCCTTCTTAACCCTGCTTCTCATCTGTGTAAGGCTTTAGCATTATTTCTGCCAGGTTAGAACAATGCTAGTAGGCCATTCTAACATCTTTTTCTTCTATTAAAAGCAACAAAGAAAGGTAAAATAACTGTTATGTCATTCTCATTAATGTTTTATGCTCACTTAAAAACATAATTCTAATAATTCTGGAAAGGAACCAAAGGTAAATAACCAGTGTTTTCCTCTTCACTATATGGAAAAATAGTCTCTGGGAAATTAGAAGTGTGCCAATCAATAATTTTGTTTTGACTGTTGTTGTAACAATTTTAAATTGGCATGTTGCAACAGTTGCTGTGGACTGAATATTGCTCTAGTTCTAAAGCCAGTTAACCCCATGCCTTTGGTCTACCTTGTGAGCCTGACATAGGAAACTGTTGGTAACACTGAGAATGTTTTACAGAAGAAAATACACCATTTGATTCTTATAAAATGAGTTGTCAACTGGCCACTTTACTTTTTGATGGGATCATTTTTGTTTGTGGTAAGAAAATTAATGGAAGAAAAAACTTTGCTTTTATTTGACTATTGAGTACTAACAACTTATAAAACTACATTATGGGAAGTGAACAAATATTTTGAAATTTAGCAAAATAGCTACAGTATTCAAGTCTCTGAAATTTTAATATGGTGAGTCTTAGAACTGTAGACTTTCCTATAAGTGACAGTATCTAAATTATTAATAGTCACACTTGATAATTCTGCTGGCCATAAGCAGCTAACCTAAAATTGAAAATATTTATGTGACATGAATAGCCTGTGTTTTAAAAATTAAATATTTTATATAAAATTGAACCGTGTTTGGTTAGTTCTTCTGATTAAGTATTTTAGTCATGTATCTGTGTCGGGAGAGACGGGAGCTTTGAAATGGAAAATCTGGAACGTATCTTGAATTTTGTGTCTTTGGAGAGAGCATTGCTTGTGAGGTACACAATATATACTACATGGAAGAACAAGAGATGCCAGTTAAATCACAACAGTGCTGAAGTGGTCATTGATTGTAGGGTAATCCCTGATTCAGAGATGGTACTGTGTGAAAGAACACGTGCTGTAACTGAGGAAATATGGCCGTAGACAATGTTAAGGATGCCCTCCCTGGTGTTTGGTACTTTTTAGTATCAATTTAGTATTCAGTGAATCAGGATTAATAAAAAGAGCAGAGTTGGGAGATCATTAACTCTAAGTTACAATGACTACAACAATCAGTCTTGAGTGAAGCCTCTTTAAACAGTACACCAAGTTATGGGAGAAGAAGCCAGTCAGATTGTTTGCATATGGGAAAGTGGACATGAAAGATTGACCCACGAGAAGACACATTTGTAATCCTTTATATGGAATTCCCTTTCATATGTCCTGACACAAGACTATTTTCAGCATATAGCTCAACAGTTCTCAACATCGAAAGTTTTAAGTAATCTTGGAGGTTTAATTTGTATAATTTTGATGAATGTCATAGCTTAACTGTGACAAAGTGAGTACATGTGCTAGTTGAGTTCTTTGGAAATAGCAATAATCATGAAAGTTAGCTATGTATGTCTAGTAGGTTGACAAATTTTAAATGTCTGGAGAAGCTAGGTATTGGATACTCAACCTGTATTTAAATTATACTTACATGAATATAAGATGAAAATATGACTGTCCGTAAAATTCCAATTGAAATTCAATAGAGAACTAAGATCAAGTTATAGGAAAAGGTCAACTTAAGCCTAGTGATGAAAATAGATTTTAAGTTGAATCTAGCTGGTTTATAACAAGCTAGTTTGTGGAAATACCTAGATTTGAGGAGGAAAAAGTATGTTAAATCTTTAACTGTGATCGCTTATACTTGTACATAAAGATTTTGATGTATTTGTTATGGGCTTATTCCAGTTGCCCTGAGTTACCACCCTAACTTTGTTGAATGTGTATCTGTTGATTCTTAGTAGATGGTTTTTCTGTTGTATATCTGAACCAAATATGCAACAACAAAAATTTGAACTGAGAAAAATATGTCTTGAAAAAAATTACCCTAACCTTTTCCTGATAGCTAGATTTCCAGTTCCTCCATGCCACCTGTAAATTCTGCATCAGTTACTTTTGTTTGTTTTCTGACAGGTTCTCATGTAACTCAGGTTTTCCTGGAGTTCACTATGTAGCTGAGGTTTCAACACTCCAGATGCTGCAATTTTTAACTTGATACACTAAACAGTATTATAGTAAAATAAATTTAAAATATTAGACTAATGCTTTACATAAATAATTTTCTTAAGACCTCAGTTAAAGGCTGGGGATATGGTGTAGTAGTGCTTGCCTAGCATGTGGACCCATGCCTGTCTCAGAATTTGGGAGGGAGAGCAGCAGAATGGCCACATATTTAAGGACTGTCTGGTCTACTATGCAGGCCAGCCAGCGCTGGCCTTTCCTCAAAAATGAAAAACAAACCAAAAAACTAAAATGAAGAAAAAAACTTTAAAATTAGATAGGAAAACGAAAATTTTACAACATTAGGTTATTGTAGGTGCTTGTTTTTCAAGTATGGACTGGGCAGTTTTTTAAGTTTATATGTAGTTATGTATCTGACAACTGAGATCCATTCTTCACTAAAATGAATTTTATATTTGTACAGTACTAGGCTTCTAAACACAATTTGCTTTAAAATGTTGAATTGAGGTGGTTTTATTATTTTAAGTGGCTTTACAAGTAAAGTAATGGTTTGCAGTTTATCAAAGGCTTCTCCAGAAAGCTTTCTTAAATTATTTCTAGTTTCCTTGAAACGAATAGTCATTACTAATAAGTCGAAGTGATCCAGTTGAAGATGGGGGGAAAGCAGATCATAGTGAAAAAATGTGCCCTTCAAATTCTGTAAAGTAGAAAATTGTGTGTCTTAACTCCTTTCATCATAGGAAAGCATTTTCTAGTTCTGATTGTACTAAAATGAGTTTGTGTGCAGTGAATAATCACAGTTCAAATTTTTTTCTTGATTAATTTGTTGTGAAAGTACAATATTCTTTCAAGAGTTTTTATAAAATCTCAAGTCTAATGTATAAGTCATTTGTTTTAAGAAAGGAAAACTTTGATAGTGTGTAAATAAACTGCCACAATCATCCTAGATTTTTTTTTTTTCTTCTGAAACATAAATGGTAGGGGGAGTTGTTGTTACTATTATTCTCCATGGAAGGCAATTCTTTTAGAACACTTCTACCTCCCTATGTGTTTTTATACGTCAGGGTTCTATTTCTTAGGTAAATCTTGGGAATATTCTGTTGTTTTCTGGGAATTGTCTTTAGGAAGGGGGGTTATTACTCCCCTTACTCCCAAGATGTAATCTCTGTTGAATTGTTGGGTTCTACCTTGAATTTTTGGGCTATAGGTGCTTGCCACTGTACCCAGCACTTTTTTAAAACTGTGGTTGCCCTTATTTCTGCTTCGAGTTGAATAATTGATACATCTATTTCTCTTCAATTTCAGAAAGCATTTTAATGTGAGGAATCTCTCTGATGACTTCTTTGACTTGATCTTACAGAGGAAGAATACTGTTTTCATTTGTTTTCTGAATACTTAGTGGCTGTAAATTTGACCGTTCATTTGATTCTAGAGTTTTAGGACCATGTTTCAATTACCAGATTGTTGAATAGAAGAATTTTATTTTATTTAGCCTGTAAGCAAATATTTTATAAATGTCTAGGTGCCAGGAAGAGCCTGTTCTTCAGTACGACATGCTACTCATTTAGAGAGTATTAAACACTGGTGATATTCCCTCTATTATTTTTCTGCCATTTTCATATGTATGTTGGGATATGTTTGTATGTATATGCATGTTCACATGTGTACGGGTGCATATGTGTGTGTACAGAGATCCAATATTAATACCAGATATCAGGAATCTTCAGTTGCTCTTTCACTGTATTCTTTTTAAAACAGGGTCTATAATTGAACCCAGAGCTCATCAGTAGGGGTAGTCCAGAAGCCAGTTTGTTGTGGGAATTCCCAGTCTCCACTTTCCATGGTTGGAATCACAGGTGGTCTGCCATGTACATGTAGCATGTGTCATCTGAACTCTGTTCTTTGCCTTGCATAGCAAGTACTTTTAACTACTGAGCCATCTTACAAGCCCCAATATTCCAGATACTCTATTTCAGCAAGTACGAAGTACAATGTAAAAAGTCATATTTATGTTTTCTTTTATATATCGAGTTTTTTTGCTTGTATGTATTCAATGCTGTATTAGCATATGAAAGCTTATAATCTTTTTTACATTCTAAAAATATTTTGTTTACTAGATTTAACTTTAGTTGAATTTAGTCCAAGCTACAATTACCAGTCTCTTATGCATGCTGTCTGCTCGGTTTTTGAAGATGGGGTCTATGTAGGCCAGCATAGTCTTGAATTGGAAGCAGTTTATCATCCTCTGTCTCAGCCTCCCAAACACTGTGATTACCACCCTCCCCTTCTAATACCTTGCTAGCTTTGTTTTTAATCTTTTATGAAGACTTTTAAAATTTGTATTTGGAACCTTCTGTTGATATTTGTAATTACAAATTTTAACAGATATGTCTAATTAAATATTTAAAAGGACATTTAAACCTATTTCCTTTTTTTCTTTTTGGTGACACTGGTAATTGAACTCAGTTCCTGAGATAAACTCCCAGCCTGAATGTATTTCTTTACTGTTTAACTTGAGGACTGAAAGAATTGCTGGAGAAGATCTTTTACATAAAGCAAAATTTGTGCAACTTTCATTTTAGTCTAGCCCTCTAATTCCCTTTTGTAGTTGGAACCAATTTTAAAAAGCTGTTTCTGTTCCTCTGTATAGTTTTTCTTCATAACAATTTTACAGTAATACTTGAATAGAATATCCTTTTAGGATTTACAGCAATATTTGAATAGAATATCCTTTTAGGATTTACAGCAATATTTGAATAGAATATCCTTTTAGGAATGAACATGGCTGATGAACAACAGTTTGTACCAAGTCTTTGTTACACAATTATACCATTATAATATAAAAGAGAGGTGGAGAGAATGAGGGAGGGAGGGAAGAAAAAAAAGGGTGTTTGAAACAAGAAAAAAGTAATTTGAAACAGTAAGA
This sequence comes from Typhlomys cinereus, assembly GCA_023101885.1. Lineage (NCBI taxonomy): Eukaryota > Metazoa > Chordata > Mammalia > Rodentia > Platacanthomyidae > Typhlomys > Typhlomys cinereus. The sequence goes on from JALPQD010000140.1 coordinate 1,400,564, forward strand.
AAAAAGTTGTAATGTCAGACTCTATGACTAAGAATGTAGGATAGCCAACAAAATATTGTGATTTTAAAATAATGTGACTCTATTTGATTAAAGAAGCAGGGCTAGAGAGTAACTCATGATTAGAATACTCATGCATATAGAAGACCCTCAATTTGATCCCCTGTATAGCAAAATAAAGTCATTGAAAGAGTATGCATAGAAAAATGGGGTGAAAACTGAAAATCGTGGGTTGTTATAATATGTGGGCAAGCTATGACCATTAATCTGCACAGCACTGGATGGGTCATTGAAGCAGATTTTTATTTTTATTTTTGTTGTTAGTGAGATGGATACAATGCTCAAAGTTTTATTTAGAAGATGGAAGGACCTAGCAGTGTCTGGTGTAGAGAGCTCTAAAGGGAACTGGACAGGAAGGATTCCCTTCTTCCTTTAGGTTAGAAGGTATGGTCTTTAGTCAGCAAGTGTCAGTATTTGTTCTTGAGGCTTGCTATCAATGTAAAAATTTCAACTATTTTCTAACTTCCCTCTTATTCTACAAAAGATTAATGGAGAATTCTGATGTATATGTAGTCATCCATTTTTTGTCATTTAAGCACTAGGATTTATTATCTTCAGTGTCATGTAGTTACTTCCTTGCTTTCTGCTGAGAGCGCTAGAGAACTAGTTCTATATTTGTGGAAGGAAATTGTGTAAGTATTCTAGTATTAAAACCCATTCGTTCTTAAAATTTTCAGAAAGTGCTAGGCTTTCTCAAGCCAAATTCAGACTCAGAGTTTTACCTGTGATTAGCATCAAAATCACTTTATAGATTTATTTCTGATGTAAACGAAGAACTTTGGTATGCTGGCTACACAGATCAGGATACTGAACATGTTGGTCCCTTGGAAAGTCTTGTTCCTTCCCAATGAATTCCCTGGAAGGAACTGTTAGGAACTCCACCTCCCATTTCCTTGGTAATACAAAATCGTGTTCTCCACTTTTAGTTCAGTGAGTCTCTCAACCTGGCTAAGCCCATCCTGCCGTCCATGAGATCTGATCCAGCTGAAAATGCTAAGTGGGAGGAGCATGAGCCTGGCTTCCAGCAGCTCTCTTCCTGAAAGGTGTAGCCTGAGCAGGAGTTACATGGCTTCCATTGTGTTAGTCATCACAAACCTTTTGCCCTTTGAGCTTTAAGTTCATAGACACTATTTTCTGTGCTTTGTCTAAACTTCCAAAGTCTTAACCTATTTTTCCTGATATTTGGATCTTTTTTGTTGTTTCTCTGAAGATCCGACTCCTTTGCCACATGCTTGCAGACCACTCAGCATGATCTTCCTCTCTGAGCAGCTGCTGGGATTCCCAGCTTACATCCCCAGAGTCCCTGCCAGTCCTGTTACATTCTGTTGTAATATAAATGTACATATTCTCAACTCTTTGCCTGCTTCATAACTTATTATTTTGCTGGGAAAATGAACATTTATCCCTAGACTTTATCAGACTTACTAGTTGAATATCTTAGGTTGGGTTTGATTATTCAAAAAGTTTGCATAATGGAACTAGAGAATATGTCCTCCTGCTGAAAATTTTGTTCCAGTAAATCTGATAAATGAGAAGAAAACAGAAATACAGGTAATGACCTTCCATTTAAAAAGCCCTAAAATCAGGGTTGGAGATTCTGCCTCCTAAGCAGAAAGTTCTGAGTTTGGATCCCATGTCCCATGTAAAAACACCAGGCGGAATTGTCAGTCTGACCCTGGTGAGTGGAGCCCGTGAATCCCAGAGTGAAGCAAAAAGGAGATAGAAGTAATCTAGGATGATTCTTGAAGTTACCCTTGGCCCTCCATGGGGAAACTGCAAAATAAGTAAAAAAAATTTTAAAAGCCCTAAAGCCCCCAATTTGTTAAGATATTAGAACCTGAGAAAAATATTTCTATATCCTAGTAGCTTCATATACCCTTTGAGGTCAGGAATGAAGGAATATGTCCTGACTTGCTTTGTGTTCAGCATTCGCTGGATTTTGAAACCTGAGGTGTAGGAGTTTTACAGGTCGTCAACGCACATGAGTACCCTCAATATCCTCAACAGAATGTCACAGATTCTAAAGTCACAATCTGAGACACTCTGCCTTTTTTGTATATTTGTAAATCTTCATGTTTCATTTATTTTTGTTACCTATTAATCCAATTTCTATTTAATATCTGACCTTGAAGCAATTTAAAAAGACAGTTTTGGATAAGAATGAACTCTTACCTCTAGTTACACCTCTCATTTTGGCAGTAAATAATACAACTGTGTAACCCAGTGTGACCTTGAGCTTTTTATCCTCCTGTCTTTGCCTCTGTCTTTACCCTGGGCCTTGTGCATACTAGCACTCTACCAACTAAGCTACATCTCATCCCAGTAATCCATCTTTCTAAAACTTAAAACTTCAATGTGAACTGTAGGTGACAGTTGTAAAGGACTCTGTTTTAGATAGGCCACCTTAGTTACTGACTGTACAGATTCCAAGTACCTGCTGATATTCCAGCATCTTCCTTTGTCTACCACTTAATACTGCCCTTCTACAGTAGGTATGTAGCTAGTAGCTAAATGGCGGAAGGTAATGATTTGGCCAAATTCAAGGGTCACAGATACATGGAATAGTGGGAATCATACAGTTCTCAATTTTAATTTTTGCCAGTCCCACACTTCTGGTTTACTACTTGACCCCACTTTCTTTCTCTATCAGGTCAGCATGTTTGTGTTGCAAATACCAGCAAATTAGAAAATCTAGCTAAAAGTTAACATAAGCAAAAGACCCATTTTCTCACATTATTCCAGAGAAGATCAGACTTCAGACATGACTCATCAGAATGTTAGGGCTACTATTTTGCATTTCTTTATGCTTAGACCTTTTTTGTATTGACTTCATCCTTAACACAGTAGCACACTTGTTATGGCAATTCTAGCAGGCAAAGAAAACACTTTAGAACAAGAATTGCCTTTTGAGGTGCACAATCTCATTATCCTGAAATGAACTATCCACAGTTGTCAACCAGACATCATACAGACCATAACTGACTGGGGCCAGAGTGAAGGAATGTCACTTGTAATTTTTATTAAATAATTCATTAAAAAATATAAAAACAGAATTGTTGGGTATCAAAACATGATTGCAAACAAAAAAATGGATGAGTTAAAAATACTAAATATCCTAAAGAAGTCTATCTTTTTAAAAGTTCACAACTAAAAAGAAACATTAAGGAAGAGAAGATGTAACTATCCCCCTAAACGAGAAAACAGAGTAGAGCGAAGAAACTAAGTTTATTTGAAGAAATTTTCTAAGAAAGGAAAGAGATGATTTTTCCAATTTAACAAACTTGCTGGATATCAAGCAAGGTATATGTAAAATATGTCAAAATATATCAAAGTTTCAGAATTTTAGATTACATAGGAATGTAACCTTAAGTTTAAATTGAATAATGCAGAATATTTACAAAAGAATCAGATTTTAACAGTTAACGCTAGATGCTAAAATATTTCCGTAAACTCTAAGAAAATAATCTCGACCTTAGGATTCCATATTAAGTGTGTTAACATGTTTTGGTTGGAAGAATCAGCTACATTTTTTCATGGTGTTTTGACCTCCTTGCCTTGACTGACATCTTTCTTTTCCATGAAGCTACTTCCTGCCTTCAGCCTTCTTAAGTGATGGCTGTCTTTCTTGTCCTGTACCCATTGGCCTTGAGTTTAACATTTCCCCCTTCAGATCGTCTTTTGAGACTATTACCATCAAATTATTTTTTGACTCCAGACCATTAGAAAATTTAAAATCCTGATGTGCCTTCATTTCCTCCTCTTTTGTGTGTGTGTATGGGGGTAATGGCTGTGCGTAGAAGCAAGCACTTGAGTCTGCATGCCTGAGAAGGTCCAAGAGTGACTTTGGAAATCATCCTGGATTGCTCTATCTCCTTATTGCTCTGGGGTTTTCCAGGGTCTGCCTTAAAGGTTAGCAAGCCTGGGTATCATCCCCTGTCCTCCCCTGACATTTTTACATGGGATCTGAACTCAGATCCTTTTGCTTGTGAGGCAAAGGCTTTAAACCCTGAGCCATCTTTGCAGCCCCAGTTTCTTCTATTATTAATCTCAAGTTCAACATTCAAGTAGATGGCCTTTCAAATCTTTTTCTTTTATTCTCTTCCACTCTCTTTTTTTGAGACATAGTCTCCTCAACCCAGACACAGGACTAGTCTGCTGGCCCACTTGTTGGTGCTTCTCCCCTTACCATCTTCTGCACTGCAAGTTGCTTTGTTACTGTCTTCTCTCTCCACAAAGTTAAAACTCTTAGACTCAAATTCCTAAAGTACTTGTAGAAAAGAATCTGCAATACACACTGTAGTGTTTTTGTTCTGGGTTAATTTTTAAGCTACATGTAACCTGATGGTAACCTGGGATGTATGCAACACCCCTCTCCCACAAAGAGGACAATAAGGAAAAAAAGCAGAATGGTAAGGAGAGAAACACCAACACCATTTAAGAGACAATATAAAACTTTGGTGTGATTAGTTGTCTTTGTTCTGGTTCCCTATAAAATATGCCAGCTAACTTAGTACTGTGGTATAATCAAGGCACTTGGGAAGTAGAAGCAAGAGGATAAGACGCTCAGGGCCATCTCACTACATAGCAAGCTGGAGGTCAGCTTAGGCCGCACAGACTGTCTTGAAAAATAGAGATCAAATAAAATAGCTAAAAATGGGAAAGTCAAGCCTTGGGAGGGGGTATCTTAACCATAGTTGTATTTCTAGACTGCTAGCTCTCTGTATAAAGTGTAGGTTCAAGAACCAATTCTGTCTCTGCTTTTTAGAATTTGCAGTGGCTGGTATCATAAACTCCAGTGTTCTGGCTGCCACTGACTTGCTGGGGGCCACTTTGACTGTGTCTGTGTGTTTGGATCTGTGTATTTCTCTGTCCAAACTAATTGTTTCCTAGGACACCGGCCAGACAGGATTAGGACTCAGAGAGGTTCTTTCTGTAATTGTTAGGCTAATTCACCTCCCTACTGTAGCATTGATTTTTCCTCATCTAAGCTACATAAAGGCTTGAGGCTTTTGTTTGTTTAGTTCTCTACCTGGCTCCACGCTTAATGAGCAAATACCAATTTCTCTGTGTGTGTTAAAAATGCAAAGGGAAGTACTAGAAGGATGTTGTGTGTCCGCTGCTGGGAGACAATAGTCACACACCATTTAAGGGAGAAAGGGAGATTTATTTGGCTTACAATTCCACAAGGGATATAGTCCATTATGGCAGAAAAGGTATGACAAATGGCAGAAGCTGGAGATTGGTTTAGTTCACTGCCACCGTAAGAAAAGCAGAAAGAACAAAAGCAATCTGAGAGGATGTAGGCTGGGCTACCAACCCTCAACGCTCATCCCCTCTGATGTGCCTTCCTTCAATAAGGCTTCCACCTCCTAAGGTGGCTGCCACAACTTTCCCAAATATCAATATCATGTAAAAACACGTTTCTGTGGAGGGACGACTCACATTCAAACTATGACAATGTGAAACTAGTCACTGGATATAGAATTATAATCATCTAAAGAGAAAATAAAATGGAACAAAGTTGATTAAAGAAATGCAGAATATATCAACACAGATGTAGGTTAACAGACGGTCAATGGGAGGAGAACCCCCTGTAAGGCCAATTTCAGATGTCATCTGACAATGACAAAGGAGAGTCTCTCTGAGAATCAGACTAGCATAGCTGCTGACCCAAAATTTTACTTTGGTGCTAGGGAACCCTGAAGTTAGGGTTTACGTATGCAGTTTCAAATGGCGATCATTGCTTTTGGTTCTCTCCTATGATCCCAATAGAACTTTCTTTTTCTCCCTTTTCTTTTTACCACTGCATATGGACTTTACATGTGTCACATTGCAATTTATTTATTTTTTATTTATTCAATTGTGCGTGTGTGCATGCGTGTATGTATGTATGCGTGTGTGTGTCTGTGTGCGCGCGCGTGCGCGTGTGTGTAGAACCATGGACGAATTCGGGAACCACCATGGACCACCTCCACCTCCTTGTTTACTCTGCCCTGGGATTCACAGGCTCTGCCCTACCAGGACAAGAAACGAAGGCCGTCCACCCCCCCAACCTCCCACCCCCGCTTCTGCCCGGCGTGGGGTCTAGGATCCTAACTCAGGACCTTCTGCCTGCAAAGCAGAGGCTTAACCCCTGAGCCACCTCTCCAGCCCCAATACACTGTAATTTAGTGATGGTTTACCATGGGGAGCTGATATTTAGACCTGAAAAGTGATGTTCAAATTGTGACCAGGTTTGGGAACTTCAGCTTAAATAAAATAAGAGTTACATTTTGTCTCCCTCAGGGTGTGTTTTGTCATGGAAGAATTACATCTTATCAGATATGAGTATTTTAAAAAGATGCTACATGGAATTTCAGATTGGATTCTAGAACAAAAAAGGATCATTATTTAAAAACTGATAATTCTGAGCAAAGTCTTAGTATTGTAGTTAATGTCTTAGTACTCTTGTTTTGACAGATATCCTACCTATGGTTGCCTGCCTCTGTGGATGATAAATAATATAGCTTCAACCTGCTGAGAAAAATCACATTTTGGTCAGTAAGGATTTGTAGATATACATTTCAGAGCCACTCACTTGGAATTTCCAGACTTTTGGGAAACTGCTAAACTACTAGGATCTCTCCTTTCCACTATGGATAAGGGAGTTGCTGAGTCAAGCTGTCCTATGAGACAAGAATCTGCTGGAAATGGAACCAAGCCAAGAAAGCACAGAACTGAAGCAGGCAAGCATATAGAACAACTTAGGAACCTGGGACCCCCATTTAGTTTGCACTAAGCACTCTGTCCTCCACACACTTTTGGCAATGTATCTAATAGCTTAGGTCCTTTGCCTACACATACATGCCTGTGCACCACTATCCAATCAATGTACCTAGCAACTTTAGACCCCTTACATGCATTGTGCTACCTGTACACCCCTTCTTAAACAAGGGAATAGGCCTCTCTTCCTCTGATAACCATCAAATTCGAGACACTTTCATTCAAAGGTATATCCAACACATACAAGTAGAAAGAGGAGATCTGACATGAATTGGTTTGGGGTGCACGTGCAGTATGGCAAATGTCTTTCCAAGTGGACTTTTAGGGAGAATCACTTACTTGCTGTGTTATGCAAAGGCATACATGTAATAAAAATCAGATGAATTGGAGAAAGACAGGTACATGTTCAGTAGAAAAAGTGACTAGATGATGTAATCTTTCAACCAAGTTACATACCTTAGCAACCACTCCTCTCTTCTTTAGACTTCCCTACCCCAATAGACCAAGTCAGCCAATGAATGACCCGAGGCCCTTGAATCTCTTCCCTCAAGTGGCCCTGGGCTTCTTTGCAGTGTATCCTGATTACTTTGCTGTGAATAAAAGTTTTATTTCTTACTTTTGCAAATCTGTGTGGGCTTTTATTTCATTCTTGAAAAAGTCCGAGAATTTAGAAACTCAGCTCAGACCTCAACCACTAGTAGCTAACACAGAATTGTCAATGTTACATAAGCTCCTCCACCATTCCAGGACCCAAAGGAACAAAAAAAGTTCATTGTTTTACATAATTTGACTTTTCAGAATCTTTCAAGTGTAAAGGTTTTTATCTAAAAATGTATTTATCTAAAAATATATTTTTAGAAAGATCTAGTCTGAACTGGTTAGGATTATAAGACATACTCACATGCTCACATTCTGAATTGTTTGAGGTTTTTGTTCAGAGCACAAATTTTTATCATCAAAATAGCAAACAGGCAATAGGGTAAGTGGGAGAATAGGGGAAAATGCTAGGGAAAAGGATAAGGAGATTGCATAGGGGAGGGGCTAAGGAAGTACAGAAAACATTAGGAATGTTAGATGCAACTAGATAGAAACCTATATTATAAACATGAGAAGCATTTTAGTTGTTTGGTTTTTTTTTAAAAGGAACAAGAATGGATGTTCCCTATACAATGGAGCACAGAAAGAGGATGATAGGGCAAAACAAAAAATGCCCTGGGAGGTTTCAAATAGAACCCAGAGGCAATTACACATTACTACAAACAAGTATGTGATACTTCCTCATAAGTTAATGGCCAGAGATGTCTCAAAGACCCCAAATAATACAGGCTTTTTCCATTGCCCTTGTTTGCTCCCCCCTCTGAAACTGACAGTAAGACCCTATTATTGAAGATGCAACACACAGGGATCATAACAAGTATGTGATACTTCCTCATAAGTTAATGGCCAGAGATGTCTCAAAGACCCCAAATAATACAGGCTTTTTCCATTGCCCTTGTTTGCTCCCCCCTCTGAAACTGACAGTAAGACCCTATTATTGAAGATGCAACACACAGGGATCATAAGACATGGATAAAAAATGTGTAACAGTTACTCTTAACTATTGCTGTGAGAGAACACCCAAAGTCAAGCAACTTAAAAAAGAAAGGGAGGTTTATTCAGCTTATGGTTCCAGAGGGGAGATATAGTTTCTCATAGCAGAGGTGACATGGCTGGCTGGCCAAAGCTGGAGGAGGCTAGGTCGCTGCTGTCATTTTGGAAGCTGAGAGCTGCAGACTGCTTGCTGCAAAGGCAGACTTCTCCTGGAGGTAGGGTGGGACTAATCCACCTCAAGGCCCACCCCTTGTGACTGCCTTCCTCCAGCAAGGCTCCACCTCTCAAGGTGCCATGACTTTGCCAAACACATGAGACTGTGGGAGATACATTTCAAACCATGACAAAAATGCAAGTTGGAAGTTGTTCTGGAATCTTACTCCTTGCTGGACAGCTTTCATAGTACCAGAAGTACTATGCAAGCTACTGGAGGAGAAAAGCAATCAATGGTCTCCTCAATCTGTGAAAATTTCATGCTGCAATAACAATCACCTAGGCAGGAGGGTATAATAGTGGCACGAATGAAAGGGGGGCAACCAATACCTTTCTGACTAGATTAAAAGCCCACTTTTCAGCAGGGATCACATTCTTAGAACAAAAACCTATGAAAGGAGGAAACATAGGTCCTAGGGGAGTATAAGCTATGAAGGCACTGTATCAAATTCCTTTTAAATAACTATTATATTCATAGGTGGGTGGTATACTTAGCACTCAACAGTGAAGCTTCCTGTTGCAAAGGGAGGGTGTTATCGTAGAAAATCACAACCGGACAAAAATGCAGAAAATAAGTGACTGTGGACTGCCTGGCTTTGAACACGACATTTAAGTAACCCTCACTCCTACCCAAAGATTCAGGGAACATTGCAGAAGAGGGGGCAGTAAGATTGCTAAGAGACTGAAGGGCAGGGGCACAGCCAGACATGACAGAGATGGTGAATTTGTGAATTCACGCAGCTATAATACCATAAGACCAGCACAGGAATTATCCTAGCAACATCTCATCATGGAAGGAGAAAGACCTCAAGAGACATCACACCTCCTTCAGAGACTGATGAAGATTAATGTTGATGTGAGGAAATGCAAGATGCTTTCCTCAGTGTATACCCACTGATATAAGATTTACGATCTATGAAATACTCAGGCATGTGACATGAAAGCCAAAGCAGATGAAACCTAGTTGTTCACAAATGTGAAAAAAACCTGAAAACAGGAGCGAGTCTGGCAGGGGAGAAGAACTGTAATGGGAAGAGGAAGGCAAATGGGATTAGAGATTAAGGGTGTGATTCATGTATGCTACACAAAAGAAAAAAAATAGCCAATGTATTGGGCATAATGGTACATGTCTGCAGTCCCAACACTCAGTAAGTGGGAATACTGCTTCAAATTTAAAGACATCTTGGTCTACACTTAAAATTTCATTCTCAGTAAAGATACAAAGACCCCATTCAAGGGGGTAACCAATTGTTTTCTGATTGGCTTTAGGGCCCATTTCAGGGCAGGGAACATATGCCTGTACGTAAACCAAGACAAACCACTGTGGATAGGAAGGCCATAAGCCCTTAGGTAAGAACAGACTACTTAGTGTTAACAATAAATACTTGGTAATAAGCTACCATCTAAACACCTGTCATTACACCCACATATCAGAGAAGCACTCAGCACTCAAGAAGTGCTTCTTCTAAGAAACAACTGGTCAAAGTACAAAGTAAAAGTGTCTGTAGATAGCTTGGCCCTAATAAGGAAGACATCTAAACTATGCCCATGCTCAGGGAACTTGGCAGAAGGAGGAGTGGAAAGAATGTAAGAGCTGAGAACTGGGAGAGGTAAGTCAGACAGTACCCTCTGTCCATATCAGGACAGCTGCATCCAAGAACTCAATGCAGTGATGTCTACTTCCACTGGACCTCCACAGTAGCTAGCCTTTCAACATCTTGCCATGGAGCAAGAACGTTCCTAAGAGATATAATGGTACCTTAAGAGAATGTATGGGAGTGGTGATGAAGGGAGAAGGGGGAGTCTCTACATCAGATGGTTTACCTACCAGTGGATCCTTCATGCTCTGGTGATTTTCAAGCACTAGCAAGTACAGGGACCTAGTAAATCCCATATCCAGGGAGACATGGGAGAGATGAAAATATAAGTATGTTCTTAATTAAAAATAAGTTACAATTAAAAAGACCCCATTAAAAATAAAGCTCAGAAAATATCAAACAGAACTAGAGAACTATTTGAGAGCATTTATGATAAGGGGAAAATGATTACTAAAAAGGATTGATGCTTTAGCTGAATTTGCCTTTAGGCAACTGACTTCAAATTGGTACCTCAAAATTTTGTTCTGCATTAATGCCATGGCTGATGGTGATAAAACCTCTGTAATAATAAGCATAATTTTTACACACAATTGAAGGTATACAGATGTCTGCACCTTGAAAGAAAACTATAGTAATCTAATTCAACCAGTGTCATCACACATGAATCCTATGGGCCTATTCCAAATGGTGGCTAAAAATCTGGAAAATTATGAATAAAGCTACAATAAATATTTGTTACACTATGAACACAAAATTTCAATCAACTAAGGAGTGTGGTTACTAGATCATCTTGAAAGACACTACAAACTGTCTTTCAAGTTGGCTTTATCTGCATTCAGCATCATCAGCTCTTGTAGCTCCACATGCTTTTTACATTTGTCATTAGTGTTTTGTTTTTGTGGCATTGTAATATGTGTATAATGGTACACTTCTGTATTGAAAATATTTCCTATATTAATGGCTTATCTTTTCATTTCTTAAGTATGTGTTTTAGTGTTTAGGTCCAACTTCTGTGTTTTTCTTCATGGATCATACTCTTGTGTGGCATTGAAGAGGAACCTCCACACTTTAGACTTTGCCCACTGAAGAGCCACATACACTGCAACAGATATCTGATGCCCTTACCAACACAGGCTTCCCGTAGGGAGCTCTGTGATCCACACATGAAGAGGGACAGGAAGGTGGGAGGGACATATTGGATTCAGGAGGGGAGGGAAAGGTGGGAGAAGAGAGGGGTGGATAGAAAATGGACTGAGAGGGGGGTCAGGAGAATGACATAAGCCCATTTTGTTTGTGTATGAAAAATTCTCAATAAAAAGAAATATGTCAGCCTAATAACAACAAAAAACCCCTCAGCAACAACTAAAGATCATCCGGATTTTCTGTTACCTACTTTTATAGTTTGTGCTCTGTTGTATTAGCTATAGTAGACTCTTTGCCTTCGCATTAAACTTCAGAATCCATTTGTCAATACATACAAAACAACTTGCTGGAATAGGTAAGATGGGAAACTGACCTATGTGTTTACTAAATGATGAATAAAGAAAATATGTTAAGGGGCTGGGGAGATGCTCAGTAGTCAATGCCTCAGCCTTGAAAGCAGAAAGACCTGAGTTCAGTTCCTGAATCCCATGTAAAAATACTGGGTGGAAATGAGTCTGCTTAAAAAAAAAAAATCAATCAACTGCCTTCTAATTTATTATTATATGCAAAAATAAGTTCTGAAAAGAGTAGTTTTATTCAATAAGGGGATCAACTTTTATACTGAAATATAAACAGTGAGAAGTCATGGTCATCTGGCTATTATCACAAAACTAGTGAACTTATTTTACATAATTTCTAAAATATGTCAAGGCAAAAATAATATGGAGAACATTAATCACAATTTAAGAATAACACAGCTTCACCTTGCTGAGTAAACATTAAATGTATTTAACCTAAATTTTATTGGTAGCTGTTTAAATGACCTACAAGCACATAAGACATTCTAAACATTTCTGAATTCTCCAAAGTAACTATAAGGTTTAAAGAATATTTTACAGAGCCTTACTCTTTTGCAGCTAGTATTTTCAACTTTAAGTGCAGACAAATGACATAAATCAAAGTTATATATTTATCCCCTAATGCCTAGATTTAGACTCTGCTGGGTTGTAGAGCAGTGCATCTGCCAAATGCTATTTAAAGTGGATCTACCAGTGTATATTCTCATGAATTTTCATTAATATTCCTCATCTTCATATATGTGATTGGAGTTTGTACATTTTGTCAATTTGATGTATGACATGATAGTTTTGGTGGTTTCACATTTTTATTACTTTTTAATTTGGATTTTATTATTTTTATGAACATGGATTGATCATCATGAATGAACTTCTTGATATACTTTTGGATTGATTTATAAGCATTTTGTGAGTGTTTTTTGGATCTGTTTTCATTAGTAAAGTATGGGGGAGGGAGAAAATAGACACTAGAAAGGAACATGTCTGTTTTAAATATAATTGTTTGATAGTACGCCATATAATCACTTTTTATTATATCCTTGGATCAATAAAGACTTCAGAACTCAACCAGGATGCATCCTATTACAATGGAAGAATGATGAGGAAGAAAATCACAACTGACTAAAATTCAGAGTATTGGTAATGCTAGAATGCTCAGCCCTGCTAAGGCAATCCAAATCAAGGTTCAGGGAGTCAAGGAAGAGGGGGTGTAGCTTGTAAGAGTCTAAAGGTGGGAGGTGGTATACTGTTGGCCAAGACACTCCAGTCATGACAGGGCTGCTCCATCCAGGACCTCACTGCAGTGAGATCTCCAGTCACCAGATCTACACAATGCCGACACATCAACATTCTCTCACCAGCCAGTAGAGATATCTCAGGAGAAACTAACACTTCATGGGATTCCAGCCAAGATATTTCAGGAGCGACTATTACACTAAGCGGGAAACCTAGGGACAGGTGCCAGGCAAGTGACAGGCAGCTTCCTCACCTGTAGGTTTATCCACTGAAGGGCCATTTATACCACCACAAAGGCCGGCTGTCTCATTAGCACTGGGACCTGAAGGGAGCCCAGTGATCCGCACATGCAGAGAGACATGAATTTTCTTATTTGCATCTATCCTTTTCGGCTCTTTGGGTTGCTTGGATTTCTTTTTCTCAGGACTTCTACTTTGCCATTTTTTTCTCCCCATTTTTACGTGAATGTGTGGGTACACATGAACATGTTTGCAAGGTGTGGAGGCCTGAGACTGAGATTAGGAATCATCTTTCATTGCCCTTCCACCTTATTCTTTTTGGGACATGGCTGTCCAATCAAATTTAGCATTTTATGTAAGATCTTAGATACTTAAAATCCCAGTCCCTTTGCCTATACAGTCCTCGAATTATTTGGTCTTGAAATTTAATTATGAAAATTTTCATTATCCAACTTTCTAGGCCAGTGAGATATTCATCAAGTAAAATGCTTGCCAAGCAAGCCTGGTAACCCAAGTTCAATCCCTGGAACCCCTAAGGAAGGAGAGAACCATGCCCTAGAAGCTGTTCTCACCTCTATATGTGGGCAGCGGCATGGGCACACCTGTGAATGTATACATCTAAAATAAAAATTGAAAAAAAGTCAGCATGTACTTTTCTGTCTTTGGACTTTTAAAAATGTCCTTCAAAACCATTTTGTAAATTTTCTCTGTTTCCCTATCTTCTAGGACCTCAGCTTGTTATGAAAGCGACTTTTGTCTACTACATTTTTAAAACTTGGTGTACAGAAGAGTGTACCTGCATAATGTTCTTGGACTGAGTTTCAAAGTTTCCTTCTTACTTGCCCATTCTTCAGTTTCATTTCCTTTTTAAATGTTACAGTTGAGAGATCCTTGAACACTCCATGTTATCTGGGTATAGCATGCTTTTCATTTTGAATTATTAATCTATTTACACAGAACCCGTGTTTTGAGTTATCAGGCATATTATATCAATACTGAGTAGCCTAGTTAGTGCTACCAAGATAAGCTGTTAGTTCAAGTTTTGTTTATGATTGATTTTTTTCCGTTGTGTCAGACAAGAGTCTTACTTTGCACAGCAGAATGGTCTTGAATTCACAGCAATCCTCTGCTTCAAACTCTTAAGTTCTGGTATTACAAATGAGAGTCACACCAGGCTTGATTTTTACTAAGTTTAAGATGTGTTGAATACTCCACTCTAAAAGTCTGCATAATACATGAATTATGCATTCCACCATGATCTGGAACTCTGTATTTTTGTGGACAAATAATAAACTCAAAATCTTTAAGCCATTCTCTGGGCAATGCCACTAAGACCTTACACATCACTAGAGTGGAGGACTCAGGGAAGTATGGCATTCACACAAAAGGATGCTCCAGGGAATGGGGGGGGGAAGGGGGAGACACTGGGAGAAGGGGAGGGTGGAGGGTGAAAGGAAGGGGAAAAGGGAGGGAGGGTACAAGAGGGACTGAGGAAGGGTGGCAGGGACAGGGTACCTATTAAGCTTGTATGGGGAAAAATATAATAAAGAATCTTTAAGCTCTTAATGTTTTATTTTCTATTATTTTTAATTCAGTTTTTGTAGCCTATTTAAAAATATTAATGCCATCTATGCCTCAAATATTATTTGTATGACTTTCAAGCCTTTATCTGCATAGACTGCATATACTGCTAAACCACAATAGACCAAAAAAGAAAGGTATCATTATATCATTTTGGCCCAATGGTGTCATTTTAAATCCAGAGAATACAATTACAACTTTATTAACCCTTTTAACAAAAATGCCAACATAAAAATCAAACTTTTATTGAATAGTATCCTGACTTTAAAAATACTCACTTTGGAATTTAAGTAAATTACACGTGGCCAAGTTACTGCATATTATCTTCTGAATTCTTAGTCCGGGTTTTAAATGGTTCTAGGTTACATTAGTTTTGGTTACTTTGCTTGATGAAAAGGCAACTTTAGAATTATGATGCAATTTTTTCAGAGAATGGGTAACGTTTCTGTCACAGGTGTAAAACATTTCCACAGAATAATCATCCATCAGAGACATTTTTAGTGCGCTTACAAACCCTACCAATACTTCTGACAGAAATATACTATATTTCTTTTTGTTCTTAGAAACACATTATTGATCGATCCAAAAGTTTGAGTAAATTCTCCTAGGATATTGCTTTCTGAAAATTTATAGTCTGAGGTTTCATTTATAAGATCTATTTTACTACATTTTTAGAGGCCAGAATATTTATCTAGTAACTACAAAACATCAGTGCTCTTTTCTTCAATATTGTGGATGAAAATGCCAAATTTCTAATTGTGGCCAATGGATGATACACAAGCTGTGTGCTGTCCTCTCTTCCTATATGGAAGGCAGTGTGTGTACCTGGGTTGCAAGGACAGCTACTCTATCGGCTTCAAGTGATCCTATCAGACTGCTCCACCGCTGCACATCTTATCATTGCTCCTTATGCTATGAGAAAAGGCAAATTTTTTTTCTTCTGCTTTTTCCTTTCTTAGTTTTTGTCTACTTTATCCAAAGAAACAGCCTTTGCTTTTTTGATTTTTATCCTCTAACAGACTGTTTTATTCATAGACTGCTTCTCAGAGGTGTATTTTTTGTGTGTTTAAATTTACTGTGTATCTGTGTATCAACTAATTCTTTGAAATCTACAGAAACCAATTAGAACATTTATGAAAATTTGCACATACTACACATTTGTATTCTCCACCTTTTGTACAAGTCTACATTTTTAGAAATTGTGATGGTAAATTTGAATCTTTTCAAACAAATTATTTTAGATGTATTTCCCCAATACAAAGGATACCATTTTCTTATCTCATCTAATACTTTTCCATTTGTTAAAAGCAAAATAGTTTCATTTACATTTATTTTGATAACTGAAATAACAGGGCTTACTGCTGTCACTGTAATTTTTACCTTCTCATCCTTTTTGAAGTCATAGTTTACTATATCCCATTCCCTCCCTTTCTCAGATGGTTTGAGAGCTATAAATTTTGATTCTATACCCTTTAGAACAATTTTGAGAAATAAAGTACCCTTATACATACTTTTAAGTAGACATGATCTTTTATTTAAAAAAATAGCTATTTCTGCAATACTGTAATCAACTCATTTTAAGATTATACTTGATTCTAAGTATCACAGACACTTAATATCCACCACCATTCCTTAAAATAAGAACAAGTTTTAGGTCAGTGAGATGGACCAGTGGGTAAAGATGCTTGCTGTGTAAACACGAGTCTGAAATTGATTCCTGGAACCCACAAAGTAGAAAGCAAGAACCACCTACAGAAACCTGCCTTTTGACCTCCATACATACGCATCTGACTCACATACATACATAATAAAAATATGAACAAGTCTGTCTTTAGTGGTAAGAAGTTGTGCAATTTATTTTCAACTTGCATTTCTCTTACTTTCCCATGCTTCATCTCAGTGCAATATAGTACAGTGACTGAAAGCCTTACACTGCACATCTGCATGGTGACATGTCCAGTACTTGGAGAGGGAAAGCAGGAGAATCAGGAGTTCAATATCATCCTTAGCTAGATAGTGAGCTTCAGGCCAGCCCAGACTACATGAGATCCTGCTTCATAAAAACAAAACATAAAAAGACGATCAAATTTTAACATTTAAAAATAATCTAATTTTTCCAACTTTAAGTCTCCAAGTATTAAAAATTACTGTGAATTATCACTAGTAGTTGATTAAAAATGAAAATTCATTTATTTTGAAGTCATTTTTAGTAATTTTTCAGTAGACAATTTAAACTGAGATCAGGTCTCATATAGCCCAGGAAGTTTACCTAAACTCACTTTGTACCAAGAAAGGAGCCCAATCCTCTTCTCTTAATCTCTTTGAGTTATTGGTATTTGCCACACACCCAGACAAACTTTCTTAAAAGTTTGTTGAAAGCAAAGAATTCAAATCATTTCCAAAAACAAAACAAAACAAAACAAAACAAAACAGTTGCTTAGATCATGATCCTTTTCCCCACTCCTTGAGAATTTATTCAAAGGCAATAGAAAGAATTATCTCCAATACTTTCACTCGAGTTACCTTGCTCGTAGACTTTAAACAAAAATAGTGAAAACACCATAAAAGTAGAAGTCACACAGATTCTTGAAGATAATTAGATAGAAAATAGACATGTTATGACTCACATGACGAATTTATGCCTTTAGGACAGAATATAAACATCTGGGGTCTTCTAGTTAAATACACTATGTTTTGGAGACAATTTACTCCTATTTTTACATGAGTCTTTCCTTGTAATTGTACATGGTATTTTAAGAATACTAAAAACCATATTGCATACCTAGTGTAACTGGTAGTGTTTTCACTAAGTGGGATACAAAGCAATGGGTCTTACCGCAGTCACAAATTAAGTGAAACATTGTAGAAGTTAAAAGATAATCATTAAGTTTAGATCTTGTATGAGATCTAAATATGACATACTGTGTCATATTTACAGTAAAAACCACAAAATGTTTCTGTTACTTTAAGCTTATGCACATACCAGAAATAAAAACACTACTGAAATAGTTGAGTCACACAGAATACCAAAGTCTAGATAAAACTAATATGGAATTATAGACTCAACTGTGCTGGCAAAGACTTCTCTTAATCTGGAAAGATATTCCAGAAAATGTAAAAGTGCAACTTACCTGTAAAATGTTTTTTTGGGGGTAAGAACACAAGTTCTCACTATTCAGCTCAATTTAGCCTTGAGCTTGAGATCCTTCCTCATGTCCCACCAATTTCATCTGAACTAAACCTTGTTCTTCTAATCTAAGGCAATGTCAGTAGAGAATAGGAAAATTCTGTGTGTGTGTGTGTGTGTGCAGGGCACTGTGTGTGCCTGTGAGGCCCAAGGGTGACTACTGAAATCATCCTAGATTGCTCCAACCTTCTTGTTTCGCTCCTGGATTTCCCAGGCTCCTTTTCCTAGAGCTGGAGTGTAGGCTGCTGCCATCCACCTGCTTTTATGTGGGACCTGTGGTCTGAACTGAAGTCCTTCTGCTTGTGAGGTAGAGGCTTTAATCCCTGAGCTACCTCTCTAGCCTGAAAACATGGAACTTCTAACTTGTTTGCCCTTCAAACTACAGACACGTTTTCAGACACATCAACATTGAGCATGATGGAATTACCAAGTCAGATTAACCAAATTGACCATATTTTTATGTTTTATTTCAATATTTTTTTAGGTGAGAAGAGCCTTACCATTTGCTTGTTGACTAAAAAGAAGTTATGTTTTCATGTTCAGTTTTCCTTTCATGTAATTCAAACATAGATTTTTTTTTTTTTTTTTAAATAAGGGACAAAAAAGAAAGCCATCTTCTTTGACAGAGCATCTTAATTCTGAACATTTCCACATGGGTTAGTTTTATACAGTAGGAGCATCTTTTACCATAATGAAAACAAATGCATTAATTTCTATCACATTCCTTTAATTAGGTCAGTGAGAAATACTGTATGAGGTTTGAAGGGAAAAGATTCAAACATCTTGAAATGCCGGAGGCAAAATTCTGGAAGACTATATTAGCTTTTTCAGAAAGTACATATTATTACTGCTCTCTCTCTTTTTGTGAAATGGGAGAAAGATTAGGGAAAAGTGTAATCCTTTGATTTGGGGCATTTTCTTAGGTAATTTTGGGAAATGACTTCTTGAACTTAAATTTCCTCAAAATTACACCTATATATCTCCTGGAAAGTTAATTACTTGAGGAAGACATATATCTTTGAAGACAATGCTTCAGATTATACTCCAATTCTTTAAAAATCTGAATTTGTAAGATGAATACTTAACTATACATTTTTCCCAAAGAATTTAGGATTTCTGTAGTGATGAAAATATGTATTCTGGAACACACAATACAGAATTATCAATTTCTTTTACACAGCTAAACAAAAATAGAAACAAATTACCAATGCATAAAAACTGATAATTGGTTAGGCATGGAGATATATATCTATAATCCTACCACTCCAGAGGCTTGGACTAGGGAATTTCAAAATCAAGATCAGTTTGCACTACAAAGCAAGAACCCTCCCCTCAATCTTTACTGAATGTGCCGTTGATGGTATATGTGCCTTTACTAAGGATAACACATTTTCTTTAAAAAGTCAGAAGAGTTTAGAACTCTGGAAATAGATGTTGGTAACATAACAAGAAAACAGTTTACTTTTTAGTATCTTACTTATAAAGTGCATCAAGAGGGGGCTGGAGAGATGGCTCAGGGGTTAAGACTGCCTTGAAAGCAGAAAATCCTGAATTCAGATCTCAGGTCCCACATTAAAAACAGCAGGGGGAATGGCGGCAGCCTGCACTTCCAGCCCTGGTGGGCAGAGCCTGGGAATCTCAGAGCGAAGCCAGGAGGTAGAAGCAATTCAAGATGATTCCCGAAGTCAACCTTGGTCCTCCACAGGGACACACAGTGCAAATAATAAATATATATTTAAAAATAAAATGCAGCAAGAAAATAGAACATGTGTAAATTCTTTTGTTTTAATGTTTTTCAAATATGGTAGAACACACAGGTATAAAATCTTTCCTAACTTGTTTTTATTTCTGGAGGAGCTTGCTAAATTTAAATTATCCAGTCTCCAACTTAACCATGCCCCGTCAGCTTCTAGATATTTGCATGTGGGTGGGCGTGCATGTGTACAGGAGTGTGTACAAGAGGGCACCTGAGTACGTGTGCCTGTAAAGGCGTAAGGGTGACACTGGGAAATAATCTGCAATAACCCACTGAGACTTACGAAGCTCAGTAAAAAGTATTTTACAAAGGTAATCTATTTGTTTTAGTTTTCATTAAATTAAGTGTCATGATCTCAACACATATGGAAGGACAAGATGTTGGGGAATAAGGACTGTTCTTTTAAAATAATTAGGTAAGATTACTATTATCCCTTACACAGAAGTAGGAAGAGCAATGTAATAGAATTTGTAATAATCAGAATTTGTATATTTATTACTTACTCAATACTCACTAATCTGCAGGCACTAAGAACTGAGAGTATACGTGTGAGTGAACTATTTATTGATTGTAAAGGGTTTCACACATGTATCCATTATTCAAACACAATTCCTCCATGACACATGTACTATTAATTTCCTCATTTATATAATACTAAGGCACAGAAGAATGAATTTATATAGCTAATAACTAGTTAAAATTTAAAAGTCCTAGCTTTTATGAACTTTTATCTACATAATTCCTTTCAGTATTTTCATTTTTTGCCTCTTTAAGATCTTATAAAAAATAAGTTTGGGTGCAGCTGTATTATTTTTGTAGTTCTTTTAGGAAATGCTGAAACCTATGTTTAAATATACTGTGCTGCCCAACACTTAACTCAGAAAAACTCCACTGTTATAAGTCTATTACTATACATGAATACAAAAACACTCCTTAGTTTGGAAAAACTACTTGAAAAGTGGAAAGATCATAAACCACCTCTCAGTTTAGGAATAGGTTCATGAGACAAGGTAATTATAACTTATTACCTGTTTATAATTAACTGGTTTAAGTATACCAATTTGTGTGATGTGGTATTTGATGGAACTGAGACAGATTTTTCTTTAATACAAGTGATTTAGATTGCTACCAACCATGTTTATGGTATGGATATGAAGGGTCTGACCAAAAGGGTCAAGTGTTGATCGCTTACTTCCTAGCTAGCAGATCTCATCATTGGGAGGTGATTAGGAAATATTTACCTAACCAATGAATTAACACTCTTTTCTTTAAATTTATGGAACACTTCACGAATTTGTGTGTCATCATTGTGCAGGGGCCATGCTAATCTCTTCTGTTACTATTCCAATTTTAGTATATGTGCTGCCAAAGCGAGCACTAGATTACTTTAATGGGTTCATAACATGGTATTGGGAGGTAGTAGAAAGTAAGGGGTGGGGCCTAGTTGGAGATGGAGGCCACTGGGGTAAAACTAACACCCCGATGGTGATGAAACCATCTTTTCACTTGAAAACAACTCCACAATGCTGAGAATACAGAAAAATTTGGATAGAACATTGAACTGTGGTGAACATGGTTTACACTTGCCTTTCCTGGTTGAAGGAATATAAACTTAAGTGAATTTCTGTGATAACAAGTTTCAGTGTGCTTTTTAACAGAAACACTAGGTAAAATATAAATATAGAATTAGAAGAGAACTGTCTCTAGCTCAAAGATTGAATATTTCATTTTTTTTAAGTTTGCAAAGCTGCTTTAAACTATGAATTCTAGGTGATTAACAAAGCACCATTTTAGAACCTTATCTCACAAAATCACAATCACTAGAAAGACAAAATGTTTTATTTTAAAACACTGGAAAACATTAAAAAAAAAACAACAACAGGAATGTTAAATATGGAAACTGTGATCTTCTAAATGTGTCAGGCACTTCCAGAGAGCTAAGTACTGCAAATTATCCTATGTCTTCTCTAATATGAGCAACACTTGGTTTGGTAAGACATACCAAGAAGGTCCTACTAATAATTGTTCAAAGTCATCACTTTTGGTTTCAATTTAATTACCCAAGAAAAAGTTCTGTCCAAGATGTTCCTGAAACATGTGGCTTCCAGTTGAATCTCGGAAAAGTTAACAAAAGTATCTTCCTTTTTTGCCTGTGAATGTTTGCGTATTGCTGTACTGTTGGCTTATATCCACTACCGATACTGGTTCTAGGCCAGCCCAAGGGTCTTCAAGCATTGAAGGCTTAAAATAACTTTCCAACTCATTAGACATTCTTTTTTCTCTACCACGCCCTGATCCAAATGGCGTAGATGTCCTTGGAGAACCCTTTAGGAAAAAAATCATTGGTTAAAAAAACATTTAGTAGAGATAATTGGTACTTTTTCCATTAAAGGTTAGAAGCAATCACATTGCTAGCTAAAGTTGTCAAGTGAAATAATGTATGTTTGATTATAAATTTCTTGTTTTTGACAGTTTTTATCTTAAAATTAGTGAAACCAACTTGTTATATTTATTAATAATTCCTGCTGTCATCTGAAACACTTTTGAGTGTTTTCTAATGTAATAACTCTGCAGCTATTAAAAAAGTTATGATGGAATTAAGTACAAGCAGTGATGAAGTAACTATTCAATTTTTTTTCTGGAAACGTTCCTAATCACATCAGAAATATTTCTGGTCTTGTGTCCACCTTCCCCGAGAGGAATGGGAAACTTGTGCTACCGCCCATTTTCGATTTTCCCATCAGAGAACTTGGCCAAGACAACAGAGCTCAAAAAAAGGATAAAGGCTTAAAAAAATATAGTGACATCGACAGAAAAATGGCAGCAGCCTGTAACAAAGAAATATATAACACTGGGGACCCACCCATTTTTCTCTCCCTAGGAATTTAGGATTATTTACTGAAAGAACTGGTAAAGAACCCGGAGAGGGGACGTGGGGGGCGGAGAAGAAATAGAGGATTCCAGGATTCTGAACATTTGCATATGAATGTCAGTGTACTGATTAAATAAAAATCTTATTTCTCAGTAACACAGAACTACAGCTCTGCCACTTCGAATAATCTTAAGGTTTTTCTTGTCGCCCCATTGACTCGTCTCCAAGACGAAACCACCCGCGAGAAGGCCGCGGTAAGCAACACCCGCGCCGTGCGCGAGGCCTCGGCAACGCTGGCTGAGAGCTTTACCTGGGGGTAGGTCTGCTGCTGCCCCGGGGAGTAGCCGAACTGCTGCTGGGACCCCGCGGGGGACTTGGAGTAGGAGCCGGGGCAGCCGCCCGGGGACGGAGACCCGAACCGGCCCCCCGAGAAGCCGCCGCCGTGCCGCGGAGAGTGGCTGCTCCCGTAGGGCCGGGCCCGGGGCCCGTACGGCGGAGTGTGGTGCGGACTCCCGTACCCGTCCCGCGGGGAGGACGGCCGCGGTCCGCCCCCGCCCAGGGCACCCCGGAAGCTGCTTCCGCCACCCCAGCCTCCTACCCCTGTGCTGGGGTACGGAGGAGTCGGGGGTCGAAAGTTCGGTCGGTGCATTTCAAGAACCGGAGCTGAAGACCTCGCCGCCGCGCTCTCACCGGAACCGCCTCCGTCGTCCGCACCTGGAGAACCGCGAGTCCGTCGCTAAAACAGCCCTCCGGTCGCCAGTGCCGGGAACTCGTTGGTTCCTCCCTCACGAAGGTTCGGCCCAGGGGCCAATAGACAGATATGTAGTTCCGACTTCCGCGGACACAGGGTGGGTGTTTAAATGAAGGCAGGAAGAAGGGAATTACAAGGAGGAAAGGAACACCCGGGCCTGGCCAGAGCGTTCCAGTCGGACGGCCTTCGGGCGTACCCACCGGAACCGAGTCGCCTGGCCGCGCGGCCGGCGCGAACCGGTTCGGGCCGCCCGCGGGGCGGGGCGGGGCGGGGCCGGCGGGCGCTCCGTGCTGCGCGTGCGCGCCCCGCGGCCGTCAGACGCGATGCTGGCGACGCTGGCGAGGGCGGCGGCTCTGCGGCGGAGCGGCCTCCAGCGCGGCCCGGGCGGCGGGAGGGGGCTGTGGACCGGCCGCCCGCAGTCAGGTACCCGGACGCGCCCCGGCGCCGGCAGGACCCCGGCCCGGGCCTCGTGCCGCGGGCGCGCCGCGCCTCCGGCAGTTGTGTTTCTCCCTCTGGGCGCCTTGCAGGCGGCGGCCCGGCCCCGGGTCTCCCCGGCCCCGCGCCGGGCGGCGAGGCTGCGCTGGCCCCGGCCGGCCGATGCCACCAGCGCTGGGCGGCTCCGCGTCTGGAGGATGGGGACGCGGGCCCGAAGCCCCGCCGGGGAGAGGCGGTCCTAACTGCCCGCGGCCGGACTTCGCCCACTCGTTTCAGCTCTTGTGCAGTGAAGTCAGCCGCAGAGGAGCTTTGCAAGAAGAGAGACTAAAAAGAGTAAAGATATGACCGGATTTAAGGTCTTGCACTCGAAGTGTGAAGTTCAGCTGGTGGCACAAAGCACCTTTGTACCGTTCACCCGGCCCGGAAGCCCATGGAGGGGATGAGATTCGTGGTGGTTGAGGTTTATTTACCGAGCTCCCTTTCCTCCTCCGGGGAATGAAACCCACGCGAGTGCAGAATCCTAAGGGGCTGTGGGGCTCGTGAAATTCGTAGACTAGTTGGTTTTCCTAGCACAGCTGCAGAGCGCCCCCTCTTCTGTGGCTCCTCTCTGTATGGTCCACCACCGGGAGGTTCTGATGGGATCTAGGGCTGCTCTTGTATTACCCAGGTAATCTTCAGGTGGTCTCAGCTGATCGCACCAGGTGCGGTGTCAGCCGATCTTAGTTAATGCCAAGTGTGTCAAGTTGACACCCAGGATTAACTATCACTAGTCAAGCATTACACTATTGAGGTGCAGTGCATCTTCAGCCCCCAGAAGAGGCTCTAGAAACTTGAGAAATACCATGGAACATTTTGACAAGTAGATTATGCAAGATTATGAGCACATTTGTAGGTATGTATGAGAAATTCAGAATGACTCTTTAATAATTGAGTCACTTTTCAGACTGTCGTCTTTACAAGTGATAAGTTGGCCAGGGGTAGTTAATTGTTTCAATTCATGTAGTAAGATCAGAACTCAGGTTGTGAATTTTAGGACAATTTGTATCATTTGAAAGATGTATATAAACAGTCATATAGTTATGTTGGGTTTCCTAGAAATATAAAAGTGAAGAACTAGAGTGATGGATGTATCTAGTGGCTCCCTTGTTGGAGAAAAGGGAATTTCTCATTTTAGTTAGGAAATAGACGTGGTTCTTACAAAAAGAATTATATCACAGTGATCAGCATTAGAAGATAGGATCCTAAAGAAAAAAATATAAACAATCCCCCTCCTCCAACACACACATTAAAAAGAAAGTATTCTGGATAAGGGGTACATTCATGATATGCTGTCAACAGGCATTGTATCATAGGTTTCAACTATCAGAAGAACCCTAACTTTCAGAGTACTTGAGAGATGTATAAACCCCAGGCATAATTGGTTAATTATGGTAGTGATGTCTTTCAGATGTTTAGAAATTAAGGCAATTACGAATCTCAAGACAAGGAAGTTAGGCATAACTGTAAATGAGAACTTGATTTCTATAAGATTGTGATTTTCATTAGATAACCTGTGGGTATATGTTTTCAAGTATATCTTAAACAACAGAAGCAAAAATAAACTATACTTGGAAACCCAGTATTTGAAAGCAGAAGTGTGTTTAAAGTTTGATTAATGGTCCAGAATTCTGCTTGGTTTATTACTTTACACTCCTCATTTCAACATCACTGAAGAGACTCAAGAACGCACTAAAGATTTCCATGAATCTGTAGAAAGGTGTCAACATCTCACTTTAGGTAATAGGCATTAATAAGTACTTCATATCTGGAGATACAGGTTAGTTTTGCTACATGGTATCAAGAAGTAAATATTTTCATGCTTCTGCATTGTCAGGACTTAATAAATGAAGTAAACTGGGTTAAAGTACAGTCCTCTGGAAGTTAAAAAGTGACTGATTAGATAGACAGTTTGAGAATTTCCAGGCAGTGTATGTTTGTATTTAAAGGGTAGTAAGGGTCATGTTCTCCAAGAGATGTCTTTCTGTACTCTATGGATTGGCACCTTTTTTTCCCTAGAAGAATGTGCTCACCTTAGGTGGGTTAAGCTTTCTCTCCTTTTCTCAAGGAAGTGACAGCTGAGCTATTGTGCTGTCCAAACTCACAGATTTGGGATTTGGGGATTCCTTCACTGTGACTCAGCCTCTGTGACATGTAGATCTGACCAAGTGGTTCTCATTGTGTTGAGATAGTAGATGTGGGAATGTGTTGTATTCCTTGTTGAAAGTATTCATAACTAATTTCTATTATAGAAATCTTGTGTTTATTTTCAGGGATTAATATGTAGGTTAAAAATATATTCTTGATAAAGATTTCTTAGGAAGATATACTCAATTTCTGTATGTATAGACTATTTAAAGCATATCTTCTTGGGGGCATAATCTTTAATATTTCCTGAAACTTTCAGATGACCTCAGTTTTCCTTGTAGAACTGCCTTTTGGTAGCTGTGTCTTGTTAAGTACCATTAGTTATGGAAGAGTGACTGCATCCCCGGGATGTGATTACATTATTTGTCAATAAGGGTGGGTCTGCTTCAAAAAAGTGTGTCACTTCACCTATTTTCCCATTGAAAAAGCAACAATTCATATTTGCTTCCACTGCTTTGTTAAAATTCGTTTTTGAGCACACATAAACAAGCACAGGTGAAATTTTTTGTGCACATTTCCTTCTTTTCAGACTAAATACTTTACCCACATGATAATGCATTAATTCATATTTACAGAAGTTTTTGTTGAAAAGAATAAAGTTATAGAAATAACTTCACTGAAGAAAATTAGTAAATGTGAATATTGTTTTCCAGACACAAACATTAAAAGCATATTTTAAAATGAGTAGATGAAATTATGATGTTTTTGGACTCTGAATCTTTGTAGTTTTCTAGTTCTGAAAATTACACATATTTGCTCTGTTTTCTCCAAAACTCAGTTGAAATTTAATTACAGCTGTAACACTGTTGTCTGTAAGAGATGTTTATGTCATGGTGGTTCAGTCTCAGGACAGGTTAGGGTGGTTTTAACATGAATGGGTTAATGTCATGGTTTGAGCCCTCACGGGCTAATTTGTTTAAATTCGTTTAAATCTTTAGTTGCTGGTAAAGTTTGGGAAAGCTCCACCTTTAAGAGGTGGAGCTTTGCTGGAGGAAGGGGCGTTGTCAACAAATTTATGGGGGAAAAAAGGAAATTTATTGGTTGCAGTTCTGTGGCAGAAGACAAGGCAGGCAGTAGAGGCCTGCAGCAGTTTAAGTCACAACCCTCTGCAGGGTCAAAGATGCTGGGTTTTGATGGCAGCAAGAGGAAGATGAGTTTGCCAGCTCAAGCAAGAGAGTTTAAGGGCTCTTCTGTTTTGTGATTCCTTTTATCTGGTTTGCTACTGAGAAGATTCATCCAGATTTTATCTTGGTCTTTGTGTTGCACATATCTTAATACAGATCATCTCTCCAGATGATCTGACAGTTAATCTGTTAGCTAATCCCAGGTGTGGTCAAATTGACAACCAAGAATAACTATCCCAGACATAAGGGGAAGGCCTTGAGTTTTGGTAGCCAGTCCCTGCTTCCTCTGAGTTTATTCTTCTCTCCGTCTACATGATGGCTGCAGCGCCTGAACCAGCCTCCTGCTTCTGCCTTCAGTGATGCCTTCTATGAAATTCCTGCCATAATGGTCCCTCTGGAATTGCAAATCAAATAAATTTCTCTTTCCCCCTCCAGATGTGTGTGTGTTGTCTCACAGCAACAGAAAGAATAACTACAACCATTAGTAATATTGCAGTAGTGGTTGATTGCAAAGCAAATTCACTTTCTCTTGTTTGCTGCCCTTTTTCCTCTTGTCTTCCCCTGTGAGATGTTAGAGTACAAAGACCCCATGTAGACTCTGTGCTTGCTCAGACCTCTCAACCTCGTAAACCGTGAGAAATAAATCTCCTGTTAAATGAAGTACACAGTCCATGATTTTCTGTTCTAGCAGCAGAATAGTGACTAACACAATACTTTATAAGGCAAAAATTTTAGGAAAATGGTAAGCATAAAAAATGACCTTTTATTCCAAAAGCAACTGCTTAATGTTTTAATACAAAAACTAAAAACTTTAGGTAGTTCATTTTCAAATAGGAAGACTTTAAGTGTGTAAACCGATAATAAATGGATATAATATCATTCAGGGTTGGAAAAATATAACATCTGTGTAGAAAAAAATTAGCATCTATATCCTCAGGTGGCTATCTCTAGGACTGTCTAGTAAGTTTGGTTCTTGGATATATTGAAGTTTTGTAGATGGTAAGCAGAGTGCTTATATGAGTAGCTCTCAAGAAAACCTGAGGTTTGAGTCTCTGCCATAGGTAGAAGCATCACACATCAAGACAGAGACACATGCTTGGCTTTCTATGGGAGAGAGAACCTGAGAGCCTGTGGCTGGATTTCTCCATTTCTGCATGTCTTTTCCTGTTGCGCTGTTTTCCTGTGATGACCTCGGCTGTGAATACAACCAGAGGCTGAGTCCTTTGACTCCCTGCAGCAAGTCACTGAAAATATGGGAGGTTTTGAGGTAAAAACCTAGGTAGGTAAATGATTTTTTTTTTCTTTGAGAAATGAATTTTAGGGCCTGGGGATATTGGCTCGTGTGGCAATGCCTCACTGCAGGGCCTCACTGTAGGGCCCTGCGTCAGGTTCCCAGCACCACATTCACAAAAATAGTTTTTAAAAATTGAAAAATGTGTAGATAGGTAAAATACTTTTACTAAGTAATAATTGGTTAAAATTAATATTTTTACTACCCCGATAATCTATACAAATGAATAAATAAAAGATAAATTTTTGTATCTTTACAAATATTAGAAGAAAAGATATATAAAAAGAGATTGAAATCTTTTATGTAACAGTAAGTGACAATGGCATGCAAATTTTGAACCGTCAAATTTGTAACAAGAACAAAACCCCAAATCTAGATTATATTTAAGGTTATGGGAGATGGTATAAATTGAAATTCTAAGGCATTTACAATGTGGATATGACTAGTCTATCCTAATAACTACATACCTTAGAAACAAACTCCTGGCATCTGCATCTCTATTTCCCAAAACTCTATAAAATTTTATCTTACTTTTTATCCTACTTGAAGAGGAGTCTCCAAGAGGATTCCACAGCCTTTTATACAGACAGTATCTCCTATCTTCATACAAAAAGACATCTCTCCTGTTCCTTGGTGGTCCCCACTGGAAGATACCACAAATTAGATCATAGGACATATTCATCCCCATGCTTCTTCCATGTGGTCCTTCTTCCTTCTGTTTTCCCAGCTAAATATTTGCAATGCTCTGTGAGATAGGGACTTACCATGTTTGTGTCAAGAGGTGCCCCTTGCATTCACAGTGCAACTGGAGCATGCCATTCTCCTCTGTGTACATCTTCTGTGCTATGATCATTAGAATTCTCTGCAAGTACCTTCAAGGATGAGCCTAGAGTGGACTGTAATTGCCAGTTGTTTTTTACTGGGATGCCTTTTCCTAATTTGCACATGATGTCTTTTCTTCAATCAGACTTGTGGAGAGCTCATGACCAACATTCAGAGTTCAGAGGACCTCTTAAGTTATTGAGTACTCTTATTTTCATAAATTCACATCCATCACTTTCCCTACCTGTTTTTGAATCAACCACTTCTGACCTTGGATATCTAACCTCAGAATGCCCCTCAGAAAAATGTAAATCTAAGAAGTTTTTCCTTTCTGCTTGCCAACTTTTATGAATTTGATAGTCATCAATTGATTCGTAAAGTCTGTAGGCTTCCAGATTTCCACATGCCAATCTATTGATATATTTTCTAGGTCAAATCTTAAATTGTGGGTGGTGACCTCATATAGGGTCATGCAACTGAATGTGAGCATCATGAAAAATTAAACAAAATATATATGAGTAGCAATGAATTCAAAATCAAACATAATGAACCCAGGGTGTTTGTCGTAGAACTCGCCTATGTGACATTGGATGACTCTGCTGTGCCTTCATTCTGAACACATGCCATGTGTGCTGGACACTGAACATGCTTTCGTGCCATGCAGCACCAAATGCTCTGATTCTGGTTCCAGCTACAGTGTATTGTGAATTTCAGTGTTTCTACTATGCATATTGTTTCTGCTCTTATAGAAACATTTGGTTTACAGAAAATAAAGAATATTTTTCTACAGTCTTCATCATGTAAATATCAAATTAATATGTGTTTGGAATGGATTGAATTAGAATGTTCGATTTTAAAATGAGCTGACTTGAGTTTCATAAAAAATCACTAAACGCATTTCATCTTAGGATTAAGACAGAATTTCCAACAATTTCTGAAATAGTCCCCCCAAATACTTTTACCATTTCGTATTATGTATATATGTGAAATGAAATTATGAGCATAGACGATTGTAAAATATCAAAATAGTGATCAACTCTAAAAATATTTTCTGTAGTATCAGATGTTCAGCCAATATTTAATTGTTTATGTAAAAGCAAAAAATAAGGACTTATGTCCTTAACATGCAAATTTGTTGTCTTTAATCAGTTGCAAATTGTATACATACCAAAGAATTATTTTAATTTTTGTGATTAAATATTAGTAATGTTTAATTTGGATACCCATTTGTATACTATATAAAATTTTCTCAGCTGCAATGCTACCATGAATGGAAAAAATATTTTTGAAAAATAACTCTTAGGACGTTTTAAGTTGATAATTAAAAGTTTTATCATATATGTAAACTTTATAATGTGTATCCAAGTGAGAATAAGATTGGGATATATGAGAGAAATGCTTCCATTTTTCTGAGTAGAAGGTTTAATGAAGCAGAGTAATGAGTTATATAAAACATAGAAATTTAAATGGAATTGATTTCTTTAAAATGATTTATACTTTTTTAGTATAAGCCTGGCTTATTTTATAGCCTGGCTGGAAAAGACTTGATTCTAACAGAACAGTGAGAGAAAGGAGCCTCAACTGAACTCCCTAGCTATTGACTTCAGTACTGTGGACCCACTTAGAGCCTCTCTCAGCTTCCAGTGCATCATGTCTTTACAAACTATATAGAATAGACTGTGCATTGTGAATCAGCCCTCATCTAAGTGGCTGATGCAAACAAACATCTTTCCTGTATATGTTGCTATATTGTTCACAATATGTAGCCTTCTAGGAAGTAGAGGACTAGAGGAGTTCATTTACAGGGCTGGTTCTGAATTGACTTGTATTGTTTTTGCCTGTTTCATGGCCAAGTCCAGTTATTTGACCCATTCTAACTGCAGGAGAAGCTGACAAATATGTAAGACCAGGGGGATGTTGAGATTAGTTTAGTACTGACTTTTACTTTGGTGGTTTTAACTGTGACTTAAAAGTACTCCTGTTTTTGTTTTTGTGAAATCCTGTAAATATCTGCTTCAGTGCAAGTTCAACAAGTAATGCAAAGGTTGAAGTATTTAGGAAATTAGATGTCAACAATATTTAATCATATATTGTCTGTTGTTTTCTGGTTATCATGAAACAATGAAAATGCTCAGAAATTTCAGCATTACTTTCACACTAAGATTTTAGGTTTCTTGTTTCTAAAGCATATTTTATCTGAGAGAGAAAGAGAGAGAGAAGTCATTTTCAGAAGTCAGTTCTGTCCTTCACCATGAGGGTTCTGGGGATCAAATTCAAGTCTCCCACTGAGCCATCTCACCGGCACCTCATTTAAGGTTTCTAATAACATTTATTTATGAGAGGGAATGGGGAAGGGCATATACATACTATAGTGCATATGGAGGACAACTTTTGGAGGTTAGTTATCTCCTTTACCCATATTAAACTCAAGTTGCTAGGTTTGCAGCCTCCTAGGAAGTAGAGGACTGGAGTGAATGTCCTTAACTCACTGAGTCATCTCACTACCCCCTCTAATAAGATTTAAATAAATATAAGAGCTCAATCCTGGTCAACTTGCACTTCTTGGCAATGAAAATCCAGTAAGTTGGTATTCGTAGTGGAAGTTGCCTTTAGCTTAGTTTCATGAGCCCAGTTGACTGAAGATTAACTAGGTATTACAACTTAGGTATAGAATTGAAATGGTAACTCCCAAAATACTTATTTGAGAGAGAGGGAGAAACAGATAGACAGACAGAGCTGGTTAGAGGGCAATTTTTGGGTTGTCGATCATGTGGGTTCCAAGGATCAAACGAACAGCTCAGATCAGCTTTGTACACTGAACTTTCTTCTCAATCCAGAATTTTAAAAAATAGTCTTAATGTATTTTTTTGCTAGCTTTGAATTCCATCCGTAACTGAGGATGATGTTGAAATCCGTCCTGCCTCTACCTCCTAAATACTGGGATTATAAAGTGTGTGTGACTACTTCTGGATTAAAGCATGGAAATTAATTGCAAATTTTGAGGGTATTTTTCTATGTTCATTCCCTCTGTCCCTTCTTCCCTCTCTCTCTCCTTCCTTTCCTTCCTTATATCCTTCTTTTTTCTCCCTTTCTCCGCCTCCCACTCCTTGACTTTAAAACAACAAAAATTTATAATGGGACATATCTGCAGTTCAAAAATTTGGCTTGAGATTCATTGGTTCAGAATGAGGATTGACAGGTATGGTCCTTCTGATAGGTCTGGGTGAAAATTTATTTAGTTTCCAGCTTCTAAAATGCTACTCAAATGCTAGCATATGGCCCACTTGTTCTATCTTTGAAATCAGCAGTATCTCTTCCCTCACCCTTCTTCCATCCTCACATCTCTTCTGAACTGATTTACTTTTTAGCAAGGTAACATGGATTAAAGAACGTATTAGAGGCAAAATTGTATTTTTTATTCTTATTTTGAGGGATGGTCATACTATGTTGCCTAGGTTGCCTATGGGCCCACATGATCCTCCCATTCCAATCTTTTGAGCACCTGAGACTACAAGTGTGTATCATTCATGCCATGCTCCTATTAGTAATATTTTCTCATGACGTAAACATCTGATGAAGTTTCATGTCTCCTTTCCCCATGTGACATTAGAGTAAGAACATTAGTTAAATGTGTATCAACATGTTTCTTTTGTGAGTGTTTGTGCTAGAGAGAAGGAAGGTCTATTATTAAGAGAAAATAAGAGGTTGGTGTTGCAGTTTGCCTGCATGATTGCTGATAAATGACCATCAAACAGCTTAAGGGAACAAGTTATTTTCTAACTGATAGTCCAGTTAAAGTCTGTCCAGCTTGATGGAGAACATGCACCAACACAAGGGCTGAGAGAGGCCACACCCTTCTCTACATAATGGCTGAGAGAGGGAAGATCCTTACTTGACAGACCAACATGTCTGGCCAAGTGTACACAAGGATGCCAACTCTCTCAACCAGCTGTCTGTCTTTTATTCCAGGGCCTAATCCCACCCACCATAGGCTGGACCTTCCCCATCAGCTAGAACCCCTTCAGGTTTGATCTGTGCTTAACTCAACTACTAATTCTCCACAAATGTGTCCAGAGCTCAAACCCTTAACTGTCAATTTGACACCTGTGTCTAACCATGACAGTTGGTAAGATGATCCAGTGGCGAAGGTACTTGTCACTAAACTTGATGACCCATATTTAATCCCTGGAATTCACATAGTGAAAGGAGAGAACCAACCCCTGTAAAGCACTGTTGGGTATACTCACACATAGGATTAAAGAAATGAAATTTTAAAAGAAAAAAGAATATCTGTAGTATCTGTACACACACACACACACACACACACACACACACACACACAACCCCAGTGAAGAACAGAACTACTAGTACATCCTTGAATTGAGAAGGCTCTTTCACTATTCTTTGCTACAAACTTTATTTCCCACAAGTCAAAAAACTGAAAGCAATTTTTGCCTACTGATCCCCAAATGGTAATTTCTCCAGAATGCCTTCAGGTGTATACTAATTTTCCAGGTTTACTACTTCTAAAATTAACTGGTAAACTAGGTTATTATAGGGTTAGAGCTTATTTTATAATTTTAATGTGTGAGTGAAAGAAAACATATCAACAGTTATAAATGATCCTTTAGTAGATAGATAGAATATTCTTTGAGGAGATACATCTTTTGCTTAGACATAAGTTGTCTTTGTGAAATAACAAAATTCTTCATGGTATCTGATCAGTTTGTTTTATGACTTTTTTTTTTTTTTTTAAATCTCAGTAGTTGGCAAGTACCACTGGAAAGGGATGCTGTGATCACCGTCACACAGATAAGCCACTTGTGTGGACATCTGTCAGTTATCCCTACTCTGATGCTACTCAAGTTTATTTGTGTCATGGAAACCCTAGGGCAAATACCATAGGAGGCCTAGCAAGTTTGGCAAACAGAACCGATGGCAGCTTCATTATAATTACACATCTCTGCATGGTTGCCCAGCTGTGTCTTCATAATAGCATTCCATACTAGAGGCCAAATAAGACAGATCAACAAGCTGCCCAGTATACAAGTTATATTACTGTTGATGCCTTTTCCAATGTTTTTTTTTTTCCTTTGTAGTTGTCTTTCATTCTACTGAAGAACAGTCTCTGTTCTTTCATGGGCAAAATATGATCCTATATATGTTTTAAAGTTTAGCGTATTTGAGAACAAGTTTTTTTTTCCACTCCTTAAAATAATTTGGGTTTTTACTTTCTTTCAAATCTGAATTTTAAGATGTTTGCTTTAGTAAATGGTGTGATTTTTAAATGTTTATAAAAAATAACAGATTCAGTGGAACACATTCCTGTTACTGTTAACTAAAATAAGAAACTAAAGAAGGGAAGGAAATAGATCAATAGGGAAAAACAGTCTATGAACCTATAGGTAGGAAAATAGTACACCAAACTGTTCTGTAAATAGCTACTATTATATCTATAGATTTGAAGCTACTATTATATCTATAGGTTTGAAGAGAACTTAGCACTCAGTCTAGAAGTTTTCTTCTACAACAGAGGTAGAGGATCTCAACACCTTGACAGGATGGAGCCTAGGCCAGCAGAAGAGTAGCAAAGTGGGCAACACTAACCAGCCATAATGCAGAATACTGGGGACATTGCAATGCTCACTCAGAATCAGGCCAACCTAATCTCTCCCCATCCTAAATGCTTAGGGAACCTAAGCGTGTGGAAGAGGGGGCAGTAAAATTGTAAAAACCTAAAAATGGAAAGGTCCAGTATTGGACAAGGCATTCCATTCAAGGCAGAACTGCTGCATCCAGGAACTCACTGCAGTGACACTTGTCCTTACTAGACCTGCAAAATGACTGACATACCAACATGCTTCCATAGACTATGGAGGAATTCAAGAGAGATAAGAGGACTAGAGCTAGATGAGTGAAGGAAAATGCCCCTATCAGTGGGGTGACCCCTCCTTGGGCCACAAGAGTAGACAAGCCAAAAGGAACCCTGGAGTTCATAGAAGCAGCTAGGCAGGAGGGAAGGAGTGGAATGGATTAATGAAAAGAAGGGAAGGAGATACAAAGGAGGGGGGATGGAGGGAAGCATTAAAACTATTTAAAAAAGCAAATTCAATTTTTAGTGAACATTTACTGTATGCCAGAAAGTGTGCTAAGTCCGTTACATATGATATTTAATTCTTTCAGAAGAAGCAGGTCCTTCATAAGAAGAAAGGGAAGCTCAGTAGGGGGTAAGTTAACTTGCTCAAGGTCATTTAAATGGAAAGAAGTAGAACCATGACTGACTCTGTTTGGTCTGACTATAGAGTTCAGTCTCCTGATTATTAAAAGCTCATGAATCAGTTCTGGATTGATATACCTTAGAAATCCTAAATTACTCCTCAGATAATAAAATTCTTTCTTCTGATAATAATCAAATTCATCTTAAAAAGGTGTTGCTTCGTTAAATGGCTAACTGTGAAAAGAAGTTCAAAGATGCATCAAAGTCAAAAATAAGAAATTAAACTAGCATTAAAAAGCATTATCAGCTCCCAGTATTGTAGGATATGAAATATCTGGAAATCTTATATGGTATTATACAACTAGTTTAGAGATCTGTTCGACACTTAGCTAGAAAATTTACGCACATCTTATCTTGTCAGCCCAGTAGATACTTACTCAAGAGAGATGAAAGCATATCTTCATGAAGTCTTGTGTGTGCAAGTTGAGAAATTTAAGTCTTTGTAGCCTACAATCTATTTATTACCTGCCTTAATCTGTTTTCTGTTACTGCAACAACATACTCCCAATTGGGTTATTTACAAAAAGGTTTATTCAGGCTCCTGGTTCTGGAGTCCAAAGTCATGCATGGGGCAGGCAAGTTTGATTGTCCCATATGCTGTTTCAACTTTTGGGAGAAAAAAGGGAAGGGAAGTCTGACTCATACAAAAGAAGAAGTGCAGTGGCCAGAAAGCTTATTTCAGAACAATCTGCACTTACAGTCATTGTTTTCAGAAACTAAGTTTAATTTTCATAATGCTGCACAGGTATGCTCAGAGGTTTAACTCTTTGTGTCAAATTGGCAATGCAAACCATCACATGAAACAAGCCTCAGTGTGACTTGAGACAAAGTGTATCCAAACCAGCAAACAGTAACAAAACTGTTAAACCATTGTGGTTTATGCATATAGTAGAAAAGATAAAAAATGCAGCGAGATGGATAATTCTCAAAATTATCTTCTTGACTGAAAGAAGCCAGTCAGAAAGAATGCATATAATATAGAAAATACAAACTAAATTATGACAGGTAGTCCTAAAGACTTCCTAAAGGGGAGGGATAGTTTGCCTAGGGCAGTAGGAACCTTATAGGTGATTTTATTGGAAAAGTGATTACACAGGCACACATGTGTAAAGAATGAATTAATTGTATAAGTTAATAATTATATATAATTTGCATTTGTATAGTCAAAATGATTTATAGATGATGCAAATGGTATGTGACATAATAATTTGTCACATGTAAATCATTTTTAAAAAATACTTATTTTACAATGTCTGAGATATATCAAAACAAAAAATTCTACATTGAGTTCTGTGTGTGTGTGTGTGTGTGTAAGTGTGCATGGAAGGTACATGTCTAGGGCTCTCCTGTGTTTTGAGACTGGGTCTCTCACTGATCTGGAACTCACTAAGTAGTTAGGCATGCCAGTGAGGCCATAAATTTGCCTGTTTCCACTTTCCTAGCACTGTGATTAGAAGCAGTCTTGGTGTGATTTTGGGGATTCAGGTCCTTGGAAGTGCAAGACAAGCATTTTTAATCGACTTACTGAAAGATATGAGTGTATACATCATACTCTGTGTGGTGGTGCATGCATTGCACAGTATGTATGAAGGTCAAAGCACAACTTTGTGGGGGTTGGTTCTCTGTTTTGGTTCCAGAAATGGACCTCAGCTTGTGAAGCTTACGTGGTAGATGTCTTTATCCGATGAGTCATCTCATTGTCACTGTTTATCTTTTTATTTATTTGCTCATTCATTTACTCATTTATTGACCCATTCCATTTGGCTCGTTTCATTAGAGAAATTGAGAAGACATCAAGCAGAGAAATCCCATAGTGAATGGAGCCATTATTTCTGGGACCCAAACCTCCTGTGGTCCCTAAAAATGTGCCCTATATCTTTGGCATTTTATCGACTTTTTAATTATATATGAAATTGCTCAAAGCTCCTTTTGTAATACTATTGAAAATTTTTGTGGACTGATTGTTCATCTTTTACCTATT
The DNA here is from genome assembly GCA_023101885.1 of Typhlomys cinereus. Lineage (NCBI taxonomy): Eukaryota > Metazoa > Chordata > Mammalia > Rodentia > Platacanthomyidae > Typhlomys > Typhlomys cinereus. The sequence continues at coordinate 1,438,019 of JALPQD010000140.1, forward strand.
TTCCCTGGGGCTTTAATCCTTTCTTACTGATCTCTAAGTTATGTTGCAAAAATGTTTCATGTTTTGTTTTTATTTGGAATCTCTTATTTTATTTATAACATCTTTTACTGGACCAAATTCAGAATTTCATACTCATAGGTACCAACCTTTTCTTTCATGGTGCTATAATTTCAATCTCCCTTCTCTCTTTTTTTTTTCTTTTTCTGTTCTTTGTATATTGTGATTTAAAATAATTTTTTTCTTACTAGTGTTCCTATTAATTCTCTTTTCATAGGGATGAGGACCAAATCTAGGGCTTCCTCACATGCTAGAGAAGCACTCTGCCTTTAAGCTTGTCTGACATCCCCAGCCATAATACCAGATTAAAACAAAATTCAGAATATGACTTTATTTGAAAGTAGAGCCTTTGAAGGGCAATTAGGTTAAAATGAGCTTCAGACTGGATATTAATCCAGTCTAATTGGTGTCCTTGAACAGAAACTGGTACAGAGAGGCATGGGGGCTACCAAGTGAAGAGGTAGTGAGATGGCAGGCGCCGAAGACCAAGGCAAAAGGTCTGGAGAGGAATCTAACCGTAGAAACCTTTCCTTGGACCTCTAGCCTCGAGCACTGAGAAAAATGCATTTCTGTTTAAGACATCCAGCCTGTGGTGATTTGTTAAGTCAGTGCTAGAGAACTTATATAGGCTTTTTGACAAAGATAGGTTGGTTTCAAAATAGTGATGTGGCAGAATCTTTTTATGTGAGTTACCCTAAATTCTTTTCCAAAGATTTATCAATGAAGTTATTAGGCAAGGACACTAAAAATGGAAGGGTATAACAGCTTACCGTAGTAAAGATCTGAAATAGCTGCTTTGGAAAAACATAGGGTAAATAGATTATTATTTAGCAATGACTTTTAAGTTAGGCAACATGGTTTCATAGTTGGAAAGCTCAATCCTTTTTCCATCATCTTGACAATTAAGCCACATTGTTTCCAGTTAAGAGAACAGAATGCTAAGTGTCTTGACTCATGAAAAACTGACAAACTTTTGAAGATATTTTATAAAAACATTTAAAAATGGGCAATAGGCACTGTATAAAGTGTTCAAAATAGTTACCAGGACAGTACAAATCAAAATCTTGGGAAGTGTACTGATAGTCTTCAAGGCAGTTGTGGGGGCTCTTTGGAAAGCCCCCCACCTCAGACTGACTGAGGATACAAAGTCACACCAAAACCATCACATAGTGTTCAAAGGAGATTTATTATCAAGCAAGAAAGAGGACAAAATAGCCAAGCGGCATGTAGCATGACTGACTCAGAAACAGAAGCAGAGAGGCAGAGAGAGCCAAAAGTAGTTTCTTGGGTTTCTTATTGGGCATGGTCATGCGACCATGGGGCAGGAGCATGATTGTAGGCCAGGGGCATGTAGTTGGAAAAGTACTGGGATGGGAAGGGGGGCTTGCCCCTGAGTGGGTGAAAAAAGTCTTGAGAGCTGCAGACAAGCTGGGGGCTGTGGAACTGTTGTTATGAGAGTGGAACTGTCTCGTCTGGGAACTGTGAAGGGTTCTTTGTCTGAACTCGTACATGGGGGGGGCAGCTTGAGCCATTTTGTGTTTAACATGTCTAAGATCTAACAGCAGTTACAATAATCTTTACCTCCTAATAAAGCTTCTTACAGTACCCTTCCACACCGCCCAAATAACTTAAGGGAGAAAGGGAGATTTATTTACCTTAGGGTTCCAAAGGGAAGATACAATCTTTCATGAGGAATGTGCTACCTCCAAAATCCAAACAGGCCCAGTGAACATTGTGTTTCTTTCTTAGTGGTGGGAGGGGCCAGGTGCAACAACTTATCCTTTACATTAAGAGGGGATATCTCTGCATGCCCCACACCACTGAACTACTAGAAATTTTATTGAAGTAGAAGGTCCTTGGGTTTTGGTCGGATTTATGTCCCATTCTCTGATGTGCATATGTCTTACCAACAGATCCAAAATGCTTGCTACTTCCTACTTACTTGGTCCAATCAGCATAATATCATCTATATAATGGACCAATGTGATATTTGTGGAAGACAGGCAGTCAGTATCTCTGCAAACTAAGTAATGGCATAGGGCTGGGGAATTAATATACCCTTGAGGTAACACTGTAAATGTATACTGCTGGCCTTGCCAACTGAAAGCAAATTGCTTCTGATGATCTTTATGAATAAGTATGGAGAAAAAAGCATTTTCAAGATCAGTAGCTGCATACCAAGTACCAGGAGATGTGTTGATCTGCTCCAGCAATGAAACCACATCTGGTACAGCAGCTGCAATCGGAGTCACAACTTGACTAAGTATGTGATAATCAGCTGTCATTCTCCATGATCCATCTGTCTTCTGCACAGCCCAAATGGGAGAATTAAAGGGAGAGGTGGTAGGAACCACCACCCCTGCATCCTTCAAGTCCTTAATGGTGGCACTTAATTTCTATAATTTCTCCAGGGATATGATACTGTTTCTGCTTCACTATTTTCCTTAGAGGCAACTCTAAAGGCTTCCATTTGGCTTTCCTACCCATAATAGCTCATATTCCACATTTCCAGGAACCGATATAGGGATTATCCCAACCTCTAAGTATGTCTATACCAATTATTCATTCTGGAACTGGGGAAATAACCACAGGATGAGTTCAGGGACTACTGGAGTTACTGTGAGTTGAACATCACCCAAAACTCCATCAATCACCTGACCCCCATATGTTCCTACATTAACTGGAGGGCCACAATGCTTCTTAGGGTCTCCTGGAATCAATGTCAACTCAGAACCAGTATCTCATAGGCCTCAAAATATCTGATTATTTCCTTTCCCCTAATGTATAGTAACTCTAGTGAAAGGCCTTAGGTCCCTTTATGGAAGGACAGGAGAAAGATTAACATTAAAGCTTTTTGCTATGCTACTAAGATCCTTTCTTAAAGCGACCCAGCCTCCCCTTCATTCAAGGGGTTCTGTATCTGTAAAATGACTTGAGTCCAGAAATTGGTTGATATGCTGTGATTCTCTGCTGCCTGTGATTCAAGACAGCTTTTCCTTCATTTATTTTAGAATTTTTCTTTTTGTATAGATCAAATAAGAACTTTGTTGTCTTCATATCTATTTACTTTTGGGGACACCATGGTTAATTAGCCAGTGCCAAAGGTCTAGGTGAGTCAGATCTTCATAAATACTGTCCTGCCTATGCTCTACATTACAGTTAGTATGCTTACTTTGCCAACTGGCAATTCAATGATGCCACTTGGCCCCCACTATTTCTGGATCTACCTAGGTCCATTGAATTTAATTCTTCCACCTGGGCAGCTGTATCTCCCATCGTTAGTGCTGGCACAAGAAGAGAAATGGTAGGACCCTTCATATTTGGTGGTGCCACTCTCACTAATTTATTTAGTATGTTTTTGTAAAAGGTATGCATGTAGATTCTGCCATTAAGAATTAGATTTTAAAGAATGAATCCAGCCAAGCATACCAATTTCTCTGAGCCTCTTAATCCCATCATCAACACTAAACCAAGGAATATCTGGAATCTCTGGCTTTTTTACAGAAGGCCAAACTTAAATAAATACTTCAGCTACCAACTCGAACTCTTGTAATCATTTTTAACTCTCCAAGTAGCAGCATTAAATCTAGAATCTACTCAATGGGCCCATTTCTGTGAATTCACTTTGATCCAGCTTTATACTCCCAACAGTATCCCATAGCCTTACAATCCATTCCCAGAGGCATTCCCCTGATTGCTGCTTGAATGTACTAGAAAAGTCATGCAATTTTTTAGGGGTATAGCACACTTCCTCATGGACCATCATCACAAGCTGGGCTTTCATTGCCTGCAGTTCTCACAGCATTGCTCACTTCGGAGCTGTCACAAGAAAGGCCCATTTGGCCCCATGGCCAAGATGCAAATACTTTCCCAGCACAAAGTCCTAAAGTTCTCTATATTTCCCCCCCAACAAACAGTTCCAAAGGCATACTACCACATCACAGCATTGGCCATACTGGAATTTATTGAGTTGGCTTATGAGATATGGCTGAGATAGTCCAACGATGGCTGCCAGTAACTGCTCAGTCCAATAGGCCAGTGGGTGACAGCTGAAGGCTGGAGGGTTCCTAGAGAGTCTTTAGTCACCTTGAAGAATTGGAGGGTTGGAGAGCTGGAGAGTCGAGGAAACTGGGTGGCAGGAGGGAAGACACAGCTCACAGAGTCTCTCCTCTTCTTTGGTTCTGTGGTCCCTTTTTATATGTTCCACTACTAGGAGGTTCTGGTGGGATGATGGGATCTATGGCTGATCTTTGTATTATCTAAATAATCTCTTGAGGTGGTCTCAGCTGATCTTAGTTAATGCCAGCTGTGTCAAGTTGACACCCGGGATTAACTATTGCAGCCACTATCCTGATTATCCTGATCTGTGGATGTTATAAACTAAGCACACTTAACTGCCTGTGGGCAGCAAGTGTTTCTTCAAAGGAAAGTAAGTTTACTTTTGTGATGTGTCTTTGCACAGTCCATCCCCCAAGCCCTGACCCGTGACCTGTAAAAAGGCTGAAATAGCTGAGGAGTCAGAAGGAGAGTGACAGAAAATGAGGTGCTAATGGTTGGAACAAGTAGGTTGGCACCAGTAGAAGCTTATGGGCCATGGAAAGATGCTGAATTTCATTTTCAGTTTGGAAGAAAAACATCAGAGAATTTGGAGCAGGGAGAGGTCATTATATGCTTGACAGTAAAAAAAAAAATGTATTAGACAGAGGGACACCATTGTAGACCAGAAGACAATGTTCAGAAGTTTTTTCTTTCTTTCCACCATGAGGGCTCCCAGGACTTGAACTCGGGTTGCCAGATTTGTGATCAGGCTCTTTACCTGTTGAGTTGTCATATCTGCCCAGTTTTGCATTTTTTGAAAAGATCGTTCTGAACATGGTGGCTCAAACTTGTATTTCCAGCACTTGTAAGGTGGAGGCAATAAGATTAGTTAACTTTCTCTTTGGTTACATAGCTAGTTCCAGGCCAGCATGGACTACATGAGATCAGTCTCAAACACACAGAAAAATTAAACCAAAATGATGAAACAAACAAAACTAAAAATGAAAAACTAAAAGAATCATTCTGACTGCTATAATAGGCTATCTTCTGCCATAAGCAATTTATTTATTGGCTCATTTAAAAAAAACTCTAAAACTTAATGATTTAACCCAATAGTTTATTTTAATCTCAAGTTTCTGGGTTGAACAGCAGTTCTTGGGCTTACTCATGTAACTACAGATAGCTGATGTCTGGCTGGGAGTGGTGTTGTAAATGGTGTCATTTTAATATAGACCTCAATGGGGGACTCTGCAATAAGAGTATAGCCTTTATCTTTGGGTTCTGCCATCTAGTGTTTGTTTATATGAAGGTGAAAATACCAAAAAATCACTTCAATGATCAAGCACTTATCTAAGCCTCTGTTAATGTCCCATTGCCTAGAACAAACCCAGAGTCAACTTGGGAGCAGAATAGGCAAGGCTGTAGATGTCTAGAAGTGAGATCTGTGAGTGCTACAGCTGTTACCAGTTAAAGTTTTAGCTACTTTCCATTTCTAATGTTTTGCTTATCACTTGTCATACACGATTTGATCTTCCATATTAAGTGTCCTTCTAAGCAAATACCGCACTGATTATACGAGCTTCATATATTTTTTGCGATGATAGTAATTTTTAAAAATCTGCCATTATTGATTCGTGTGTGTGTATGAGAGAGAGAGAGAGAGAGAGAGAGAGAGAGAGAGAGAGAGAGAGAGAGAGAGAGAGGGAGACGTGCATGCCATGGTACATGGATGGAAGACAACCTTTGGAAGTCAGTTTTCTCCTACCATGTGGGCTTCTGGAAATTGAATGCAGTTGTGAGATTTGCAAGCAGGTGCCTTACCCACTGAGCCATCTCACTGGCACTGATAGTAATTTCTCATCGTGGAATAATAAGCCTATTTTCAGGAGGAATTACCAAACACACACAATTCTAGTGCTTCTTTCCAGAGCAGTGCGAGCTTTAGATAACCCACTTTTAGCTGAGAACCGAAAAAAGTTTGAATTCTAAGCCCTTATTCTAAGTGTACTAACGATGGAGCTATATTGATAATATATTTATTCGTGAGAGAGAGGAAGACAGAGGGAGATGGGTAAAGAAATTATATATATATATGTATATAGATAGAGAGAGAAAGAGAGAGAGAGAAACATGCCACAGTATGCAAATGGATGTCAGAAGACAACTTTTAGAAGTTGGTTCTCTCATTCTACTCTTTTCACTATTTGGGCTTCTGGGGATCAAAATCAGGTCACCAGGTTTCCATGAAGGCACCTTTACCTGCTGAGTCCATCTTGTGGGCCCTGCATTGAGAATTTAAAGTTATATTTAATTAAGTAATTCTAAATCATTGTTGATGGGGATGAAAAATAGAACAGGCACTTTGGAAGACAATTTGGCAGATGCTTCCAGAACTAAACATAATTATTACCAACATGGTTCAGCAACTGTACTCCTTGGTATTTACTGAAATGAATGAACTGAAAACTTAGTGACACAAAAAGCTAACACACATTTTTTTATAGCAGACTTATTCAAATTTTCCTAACTTGAAAGCAACTAAGATGTTTTTCAGTAGGTGAATAGGTAAATTGTGATACACATAGACAATGAAATAGTAGTATTCAGCACTTGAAACAATGAGTTATGGATACATGAAAAGAATTCAGGAAACAAGTAGATATTGCTAAGAATGAAACCTACTTCAAGCTAGATGCTATGAGATTCCAATTACGTTACCTCTTTGGTTAAGGCAAAGCCTGAATACAGCGTTCCATCAGGGTTGCCATGGGCTCATGGGGAGGGAGGGTTTTTAAGGCAGTGGAACTATTATGTGTGGTTTAATAGTGGGTATATGTCTTATATTAGCTTGTTAAGCTCATAAAGGATACAACATTAAAAATGAACTGAGTAGTTAATGATATATCAATGCAGCTTCACTGACTATAATAAATGTTCCATTTGGATGCAGAATTTTGAGATGGGGAAGTCTATGCTTGTGTGGGAATAAACTGATAAAAAGCACAAAGGTTACTGAAAAAAAAAACCAAACAAACAGATGGGGTCTAAATATGAGAAAAAAGCAGTCAAAGAAAGTGCAGGTGTGTCATCCAAGTCTTGAAAACCCAGGCTGGGAATCTTGGAGAACCATAGCTCCAGTGGTTCAGTGTTGCCGAAGCCCCGCCAGGTCAGCCCGGGGAAGAGGGGAAACAGCAGGGGCCTCGTGGGTGTGAGGCAAATGGGCGAGCCAGTGACGGGGTCACCACCCAGACCCCGGGAGTCAGGCGAGAAGCAGCAGGCAGAGGACGAGTTGGCTGCAGTCTCAACTTTATTCAGGAAGTGTTTGGGCTTATATAGGGTCAGGGGTCCAATCAGCTGTTGCCACCTCTCTGCTCCGGGGACAGCCACCAATCATTTGACTGTTTACTAGGTGTCCATCTAGGCAGGTTAGATGGCCGCTTCCCATTGGTGGTTCATCCCTCCCCTACGTGGTTCTCTACTGGGACATGTCCGGGGCATGTCTGTCGGTGTCCAGGCTTGTCCGTAGCGGGGAACCCGGGCTAGGGCCTCCCTGAATCCGTAGTGTCAGGAGCTAGAGACCCCAGCGCTGTAGGGGGGGCAAGTGCTGCAATTATGTCCTTCCCACAAGCCCAGGGCAAGGTTCTGCTAACTGACTGCAGAAGTTCCCGGCCAACCCTATACTATTCTATTCTGTCTTGATTGGCTTTCTCTGGTGGTACAATCCCTGAAGTGTTTTGTGTTTCTGTTTTCTTCCTAGGATTCAGCAGGGAAAGCCCCCCCTCCCCTCCCCCCCGTCCCAGTCTAATCTCAGTTAAAGAATTCCTTAGCAGAGCAATGGGACCTGTGGCTCCCCCACTTCCAGTTTGGGTTCTGCTTTAGGGTATCTCTTGTCTGGTATTTCTTGTGGCAGTTGTTGCTTTTCTTTGTAGCATAATTCTTCCCCTGTGTTGGCCCTCGTGTCTCAGGGTCTACTTGTTTGGTAATCAAATGTTTATTACTTCAAAAACAAATCTGAGCCATTATCCCAATAATTAATTAATTAAAATTGAAGGCCATCATCTTTTGCATAAAGGAAACAAGCATATGTTCAATTCGCTCTCAGCTGTCATGATCCAAACTACTCGTTTGCCCAAAATTTGATTTTGTGATTTAATGTTGGTAGAGTGAGTTTAGTTGTTAGTATAATTATTAATTTACTGATTGTTTATAGCTGATAAGTGAATGGAGAAATACACAAATGTTTAAAACTGCTCACTATACTTTTTGTTTCTGTGTCCACTATATATTTTGTTTGCTAGGTGTAGGCTAGCCTGAGAACTATGATCCTCCTGCCTTAACTTTCCAATGCTGAAATGACAGGCTTGTTTAACCACATCTTTCCTCCTTGTCTTGAGAGCAGATATGCAGAGATCTATTTCTGTTTTTAGCTTATATATTAGAGATAACTGTTTAATTCATTTTTTATTTTTCTTTAGATAAAATGTTTTCAATATACTATAGTTACAGATTATAAATCAAGCCAAGGTTTCTGTGTTGCTTAAGACACAGAAATTATTTTTGATAATGAAAGATTACTTAAAATAGAAAGTAAAGAATTATGAATTCTTCACTTTGATGCCTAATAACCCAAACTTTTCAAACTTTTCTGCGTTTTACAGATATTGACAATATGAAGCCATTGAAGGGCATAAGAATTCTAGATCTAACAAGGTTTGTATTGGATTAGCTACATTTTGCAAATAAGTTTTTACTTTTCTTAAAAAACTTAATTTTTGGATTATACAGGAATACTTAAATGCTTATGTTGACATTTAGTGGAAAGAAAAGACAAAAATGTTTGGAATTTTATTGTTTTTGAATATAATCAGTATAACACTTAAGCATTTTTACAATCTACTTATTTGTATATAAATAAAAACCAAAATTGAAACCATATTAAAATTGTTTTTATCTACTTTTTACACATATCATTATATTTTGAATGGATTTCTTTGTCAATCAAAACAAAAGAGAGAGTGTTTTGTAGATGTTACATAGTTGCCTGATTCTTCTCCCCAACATTTCAGTTTTATAATTAGGGCTTCCTTGGAAACAACCTTTCCTCATTTCAATTAGTTCCTCAGAATAGAACTCTTGAAATAGAGCTCTTAGTTCAAAGAGAATTTAGTATCATTTTAGCTCTTGATAAATATAGATGAATTATAATTTTAACTAGCATTTTATGAGCTTATTTATGTTGATGGATTTAAGAGAATAGTTAATATGAAAATTTCAAGACAATAACATATTTATATTTTTTTAACATTGTAGAGTACTGGCAGGACCTTTTGCCACTATGAATTTGGGAGATCTTGGAGCAGAAGTTATCAAAGTAGAAAGACCAGGTAAAGTCATTATCTTTAAAATGTAGAATCTGGCTAATATATATTTTAATAATTCTTCAAATATTACTTTTTTGTGCTCATTGATGGGATGAGGAAATAATGAAAATGAAATAGTTTCTTTTCTCTAGTTTTTTCTTTCTCTGAACATATATTGTGATCTTTTATATGTGTCAAAGACTAAGGTTCAAGTCAATCGCTCTCACACATTAAAAACTTCAGTGAGTCTACCTACTAACAATGACGGCAGCAGCCTAAAGTACCTGGCAAAATACTAAGCCCTTTGCTAGTTTTAGTTTAACCTGTGTAGCAACTTTATGGGTTGAAGTTACTATTCCTAACATAGAAATGAGAAAATGGTAGCAAAAATAAATAAGGTAATTCGTTCAAGAGCACATAGCAAATAAGGAATATTAGATACTCAGCCATTGACCCAGACTTTCCTTAGCTCCAGGGAGTGGTACTGTTACTGTCTAGGGGTGTGGAATACCATCTGGGGGTCTGGCAATTTGGCTCATTTTCTCTGCCAGTCTGAAGAATGAAAAAGCAGAAATGTTGCAGTCGCTGTTCTCCAATACCTTTTTCTTGAGAGGGAAGGAACTGAAAGTCACATCGTGCAGCAATCCATATAGTACAACAATCCAAGAAGCACGTCCTCCTCAGGGAGGGGGAGGATCCACATGAATTACTAGGGGTGGAATCCACGAGGAACAGGCAGCTAGAAACTAAAATCTCATGGCACTGGGAGTGTCATGAGGGGCAGGCGCCAAAGATAGCCGCCCTGGGATGAACTATTTATACATCTAGGCAAGCCTGGGAAAGAAGGCCTTTTCTCATTGGTTAGCTCATATTAGGGCCCAACCCACTTGATCTTGTGCCCACCTCAAGGTTGGGCCTATCTCTGGTAGAAGAGAGTTAATCTCCATATCCTTTCTATAAGCAAAGGGTTGGGGGAAGTGGCAAGGGTGTTTTCTTCCTTCAGAGTATTCCCAGCAGTGGAGGAATGATCTGAAATTTCAAGACGTTTAGAGACTATCCCAGCGTGGCTGCTCTAATCCCGCCTTACAACTATCTGCCTATCCGGGGTTGCTTAGTTCTCTCAGTTGAACGAGTGTGACTGTGCTCCCTAAATGGGCTGCAGGAAAAAGAAGCGAAAAGGGAAGAAATGGGACAAAGAAGATGAAAGGTATCAAAGCCATTCACAAAGGGACACGTGCAGTCCAACTTGTCATTATTTTCTAGTAAAAGAAACATTTCTTCATTTTACTATTTTAAAGGCATGAGGGGAAAACACTTAAGTTCAGACTAGTTCTTTCTTCATTATGACCTTTGTTTTGAGGTAACCTCTTTCAGGGTAGCACTGGCTGGAGTGAACCTGCAGACCCAAGCTACTGAGTGCTCTGTCTATAGGCATGGACCACTACATAAAACTTGTTTTTGTTTTTCATGTGACATCTTTCCAATTCTTTCTTTCCTTTGCCCACCAAATACAATATTCTATGTATATAATTCTCATTTTTACTGGGTGCCATCTCAGCATTTTGGTGGTGAGTTCATGCTGTTATTGATAATGTTTCTTAGAGAAATGTTGTCTTTTTTCCCCCTATCCATGAAGCATTTCTTCCTAAACAGTATCCTATTTTGGATACTTATTTTGGAATTAAAAAAAAAACTGTATTATTTTAGGTAGTGGTAGAAATGTGCAATCCTGCACTTTCTAGATAGAGGCAGGAGGGCCAAGAGTTCAAGGCCATTCTTGGCTATGTAACAAGTTCAAAGTCAGCCAAGACTCCATGAGATCTCATCTATAAAAAGGATACTACTTTGTGGCAGTTAATTATCGAATCATTTTTCTGAGTTCTACTTGTACTTTCTTTTTTTTTTTCCTTTGAAATATATAGCTTAGGATGAGTGAAACTTGCCATGTAGCCAAGGCTGTCTGGAACTCCTGGTCTTCCTTCCTGTACCTCCAGAGTGCAGAGTTTACAGATATGTGCCCTCAAGCTTGGTCCTGTTTATATTTTCTCAGTTTTTAAAATTTTGTGTAATGAAGTTTTTTCTCTAATACTGTAGTTTCATTTTGAATTAAACATGAACACATTTCAAACTTAAAGTGTACATATATAATAAAATAGGGTATTTTCGATGGTTTTATAATTTTACATTTATGCAAGACCTGGATCACTGAAATTTTATTATAAAATATTATTTATTTTTAGAAACTTTTATTTTTTATTTACAGACAAAATGGGTTTATATCTTTGCCTTTCCCCACCTACCTCCCTTCTCTCCCACCCAACCCACCCACACGCCCTTCTCCACCCTTCATCAATCCTGCCATGTCCCAAGTCCCTCCTGTTCCTCTCCTTTTGTGTAATCCCTTTGGGGTTTCTGTGTTGGCAAAGAGAATCAGATTTCCATTGAACTATATGTGGCTCTTCAGTGGGCAAAATTGTAAGTGGAGAGGTTCCTCCCTTGCCAAGTATCTGTCCCTGAGACATTATCTGAGAGGAGTTGTTCCTTCTAAGATCCTAGTTAGTCACTGGGGGTATGTTAATATGTCAGGCATTGCATAGATCTGGTGGTAGAAGTTTTCATTTCAGTGACCTTTTGGGTATAGCAATCCTGTTGTGGCTGGAATGCATTGGTCGGAAGTACCTCGCCCCACCTTTTTAGTCTCTTACAATCTTTCAGCCCTCTCTTCCATAAGGTTCCCTGAGCTATGGTGTGGGATAAGATTTTGATGAATTGATTAGACTGAGCATTCCAGGTTCCTGATATTCTGTACTCTGCTCTGATGTAGTTTTCTGCCTCTCTAGTCTTCCTTTGTAATAAGGTGCATCTAGGTTGAGCTCTGAGAACTTTTCTTATCTAAGAGCTAAAAAAGCAGTATTTAGATGGTGTTTTGTTTCAGTTTTATATAGATAACACTAAGATATTTGATCCACCTATTTATTTCCCTTCTATTATTATTTGGATAGATTAACAATACTAGGCGTGATTTCCCTGACATTAAGAGTTTTAGAATCCATTCAGTTAGTAATTGTCTTCCCAGGGTCTTATATACCTCTATTGCGTCTCTAGATTCTTCTTACCAGAGTTGTAGTAGCTTGTAGTGTTCACTACTAGATTAGACTCTTGATCTCTTTCTTTCTCCTGAATCACTTGCCTCTTTTTTTTTTCCTGTGCAATTTGGGTCCTATTCATAAATGTTGGCCTAAGCCAATCAGTTCAAAGGAATTCCCTATTCTTTCTTTCAGGCTTTTAATAGTTTCTGGTCTAATATTAAGGTCCTTCATCCATTTGGAGTTGATTTTCATGCAGGGTGACATATAAGGGTCAAGTTTCAGTCTTTTGCATGTAGATATCCAATATTGCCTGCCCTATTTATTGAAGATGATTTTTTTTTTCCAATGGTTTTCTGGGCACCTATGTAAAACAATCATTCAACAGTAGGTGTATGAGCTTACATCTGGATCTTCAATTCTAATCCATTGATCTATATGCCTATTTTGGAGCCAGTACCATGCTGTCTTTATTATTGTGGATTTGTAGATTAAGGTCTAATATAGTGATATCTCCAACAGAGTTTTTATTACTCAGGATCGTTTTTGCTATCTTGTGCCTTTTGTGCTTCCATAGGAATTTTTAGGTTGTTTCATCAATTCTGTGAAGAATTGTCTTGGAATTATGACTAATATTACATTAAATTGGTATATTGCTTTTGGTAGGATGGTCTTCTACCTTCTGGTACAGCTCTCTCATTTCCTCGGTTAGATGTATGCCAAGTTATTTCTTTTTTAGGGTCTACAGTAAATGTAACTGTTTGTTCATCCTTGGTGTATAGGAAAGTCACTAATTTTTAAACATTAACTTTGGTTTTTTAAAAAAATTTTAATTTATTTACTCAGTTGTGCGTGTGTGTATGTATGTGCGCGCGTGCGCGTGTGTGTCTGTGTGAGTGTAGAACCACGGACGAATTCGAGAATCACCATGGACGCCTCCCTCCTTGTTTACTTTGCCCCAGGATTCACAGGCTCCGCCCTACCAGGCGCCCCCGCTTCCGCCTGGTGTCCATACGTGGGATCTGGGATCTGAACTCAGGACCTTGCGCCTGCAAGGCAGAGGCTTAACCCCTGAGCTACCTCTCTAGCCCCTTGAACATTAACTTTGTAACCTGCCATTCTACTGAACTTATTACTTGTGATGTTTCTATTTTTTGATGTAGGCATTGAGTTCTATAAACTTTTCTCTTAGGATAGCCTTGAGTATGTCCCAGAGATGTTGATATGTTATATTTTCATTGTCATTAAGTTCTAGAAATTTTTGAATTTCCATTTTCATTTCTGCCTGGACTCATTTCTCATTCAGTGTCATTGTGTTTATTTTCCAAGAGTTTGTGTACTTTCTTTCATCACCTTTTTGTGGATGTCTAGCTTTATTCCAAGGTTGTGATCAGATAAAGTGCAGGATGTAATTTCAACTTTCCTATCTATGTGGAAGCTTGCTTTGTGGCCTAATATGTGTTCTATTTTGAAGAAAGTTTCATGGGCTGCTGAAAAGAATGTATATTTCTTGGATTTAGGATGGAAAATTTAGTAGAGGTTGATCAGGCCCATCTGATTTATGATATGATTTAGTTCCAGTGTGTCTCTGTTCAATATTTGGCCTATTGATCTATCCATTATTGAGAGTGGAGTGTTGAAATCCCCCACTATTAATTGTGTTTGGATTGATTTGTTGTTTTAGATGTTGTAGAGTTTGTTTCATGAATGTGGTATGCCTATATTGGGTATGTATTTGATCAGAATTGTAATGTGTTCTTGATATATTGTTCCTTTGACAAGTATGCAATTTCGTTTTGTGTCTCTTATGACTTGTTTTGGTTTGAGGTCTATTTTGTTAGATAATTAGACTTACTATTCCTGTTTGTTTCCTTGTCCCTTTTGCTTGGAGTACCTTTGACCAGCCATTCACCTTGAGTTTGTGCTTTTCTTTAATGGTGAGATGTGTTTCTTGAAGGCAGCAAATTGGTGGGTTGTGATTTTTTTTATCCATGTTCGTAGCCTATGTCTCTTGATTAGAGAGTAAAGTTCATTGATGTTTAGAGTTATAATTGAGAAGTGTTTGCTGATTCCTGTCATTTTCTGAGTTTTGTGGCTTTTATATGCATATTTCTTTGTTTAATATTTGTGCTGTCATTTTTCCCTTCTAGCCTCTTGGATGTGTTTATCATTTTCTTCAGACTTGAATATTTTTTCTAGTATTTTCTGTATGTCTGGTTTGGTGGTCATGTAGGCCTTCAATTTATCCTTATGGTGGAAAATTTTTCTTTCATCTTCAATTATGACTTGATAATTCTGATGGATATAGCAACATAGGCTGGCATTTGTGATCATTCATAGCTTAAACTGCATTTCTCCAAGTTCTAGCTTTCCCTGTTTCCATTGAAAAATCAGCTGTTATTCTAATAGGCTTACCTTTAAATGTGACTTGGTTTTTCTTTCTTTGAGAATCTCAAAAAATTCTCTTTATCTTGTATTTTCACTGTTCAATTTTTTTTTTTTTTTTTACCATGGTGAGTTTCCATTTTGGTCACATCTGATGTGTGTGCAATATGCCTCTTGTACTTGGATGGGAATCTCATTCCTAAGGTGTTGAAAATTTTCATTTATGATAGTGTGAAAAATATCTTCTTGTGTTGTTTTTTGGATTTCTTGTTTTGGAATTCGAGGAATGTGCAGGTTTGACTTCTTCAAGATGACGCATAGCTCTTGAATATTCCTCAGAAGTATTTTTTTTTGGGGTCTTATCAGCCTCTTTAAGTGAACAATTTTATTCTGCAATCTTGTATTATACTTACAATATTCTGTTCTGTTCATAAATTCTGTTGATGAGACTCTGTATTGAGTTTGGATTGTATTTAACTTGCTTTTAATTTCAAATTTGGTCTCTGCATGAGATTGTTTCAACTGCTTTATGCTTAGTTTTTTTGCATCTTATCCAGGTTCCTATTATTGTCTTGTTCCTGTTTGCTTTGTGGTTATTCATCTCCTCTCAAAGTTCCTCTTGTATTTCTTTGATCATATTAATAATCAGGCTTTGAAAATCCCTATCTTTGTTACTGATTTCTTGGCTAATACAGAAGAGTTATTCTGGTTGGAATCTATTATTATGGTGTAGATTTTTTTTGTAAGAGACTTTTTGTTCTGATTTTTATTTTATTTCCTGGATTTATGGTGTGACTTAGGCATTTTTTGTTTGGTCTTTGGCTTCTTTCTTTGGTTTATGTTTTTGACTCTTTTGAGTCAGATAGAATTTCCACGCTTAGACAGTTGTTGCAACAGTTTCCCTGGATGTGAAGGGAGTCTTTCTAGGTGGCTTGGTGCTGTTTTGTGGATAAGGTTGTAGCAGTGTCCAAGGGGTTTGTAAGCCAAGCTCTGGTTTGGGGGAGGGTGGTGACAGGGTTTTTGGTCTAGTTTTAGCTGAGAGATTTAGATTGGATTTCAGGATTTATTAGGTGAGGTGTGGATTAAGTATCAGAACAGATTTAATAAGATAAAATAGGGTGGTATAGTAGCTAGGGGTTGGAATTGAGTAGTATACAGCAGCTTTTATGTTCTTGTGGGTACATGATGGTGAAAGGCTAAGACCTTAAAGAGGTGGATGTATGGGACATGTGTATGCTGTATAGAAATCTTAAGTGACTATCATTTGAGGTTAAAAGAAAAATAAAAAGTGTTACTTATCTTAGGGTTAGATGTGAAGGTTCTCTTTGTTGAATGTGAGATTCTTGGGGTCCTTGGTTGTATGGAGCTGGTCCACTGGTCCCCAGACTATGGTTTCTGTACCTCTATTAAACTTTTGAAGAATTTTTAAGTGATTAGCAGGGGGAGAGGAGAAGGGAAAGAGCTGGACGGAGATTTAGGCTAATGAGGTAGTAAGGAAGCTGTGTGAGGTTAGGTGGGAGATGAAGGCTCCTGGCACTGTGGAGCAGATGGGTTCAGCCATGGAAAGGGAAATTGGAGCTCCCGTGGCCTCCTTTAGAGGCCTTTGGTTTGTGGGGTGGTGCTGTGGCAGCAGCTAGGTCCAGCTGAAGAAAGGGAGAAAATATTATTTTAAGTTGTCTAAATTTACTACTCAGCAACCTATTTTGGTTCTTCTATTTTGTTGTTACAGAAATGTTTCGTAGATTTACTAATCACTAGTATATACCCAGCTCCAGATGTTACTTTACCATTTGCATGTAGACTGCCATTTTTTCTTAGTTATTATTGCAGTTCACTTGAATGGTTGCTGATGAATGACCATCAAATGGCTTAAGGGAACAAGGGGTTTATTTCCTTATGACAGTCCATATACAATTCTCAGTCCAGTTTGCTGGAAGAGCATGCACTAACACCAGGGCTGAGGGAACTGACCGCGCCATCTCTACACAACATCTGAGAGAGGGACAATCCTTACTTGCCAGACCAGCATGTCTGGCCAAGTGTACACAAGGATGCCAACTTTCTCAACCATCTCTCAGTATTTTATTCATCTGTTTGGGGCCTAATCCCACCCACCATGGGCTGGGTCTTCCCCATCAGCTAGACTATCTTCTACGGTTCATTCTGGGCTTAACTCAGCTACAGATTCTCCATAAATGTGCCCAGAGCTCAAACCTTCAATTGTCAAGTTGACACCGGTGCCTAAATATGACAGTTATGTAATATTTAGCAAGAATATTTTGTGAACTCTAAAAGAGCTGACCAGTTTGCTTGCTAAAAACTGAAGGAATTTACCTCTGAAGTTTGCTGTCTATTAAATTTGAAAACTGTCAATAGTATATTTCCTTCTGGATTCTGATTTTCAGGAATGTAAAAGAGGACATGGAAGATTTACTGGTTTACATAAATGATGGAATGCTCCCACAATTCTATGGAGTTGAGTAGTGATTAATTTCAATGTAATTCATGCACCTAGAAATGTATATGGGAGTGAGCCTGTTGATTGGAAATGTCTTAGGATGTTTAGATGTTTGCACAAACTAAGGATTAAAGTTTTTGTTTTTTTTAAATAGGAGCTGGTGATGACACACGAACTTGGGGACCTCCTTTTGTTGACACCGAAAGTACATATTTTCTCAGTGTTAATAGAAATAAAAAAGTAAGAGTATCATCTCTTTTGCATTATTTGGGTTATCTCTTGACACTAACAAAACTTTGATATCGTTTATCTTTTTGAATATGTACTAATATTTCAAATATGCATTCACCAGTTATCAAATGTAAGCAATAATGGTTTTTATTTTTATTAATCTTCCTTCTCTTTAAGTTGCTTTAAATGGGAATAATTTCATGAAAGATAAATAATTCTATTCCTTGATGTTGTTGTTCTTCTAAAAAGTGCTAGTTGCTTAATATTTGTAAGTTACCACTGAGAAGGTATCAGTAATCCTTGCTTTCAGGCTGACATACTGTAATTGTAAATAAAATGAATAAAAATGATTTAATTGTTTCCTCTTAAAGAAACTAAATTTACATCAAGAAGAGAATTTGTGATATGAATGACTCTATTGTTGAATTGTCAGTAATGGTCAGAATGTTTACTATAATATTTTAATGTTTGCATTTTGGTTTTTAGAGTATAGCTGTTAATCTCAAGGATCCAAAAGGGGTGAAAATCATCAAAGAGGTACAGTACTACTGTGGAATGCATCTTAGTACTTAGCCTGTAATTAGTGATTTGAACATCACATTAACCATATCTTAAAACTTTCTTTTATTGATAATTTGAATGTGGCTATAAATCCCATTTAAGATTTTGATTTTATTTTTTTGATAAGCAATATGTGTATTATGATTTCTTATAAGCAGACTGCAATTATAGTCCAAGGATTAGTGATTAGTATCTTTGGCATCCTATTTTAGATCACTGTACTTATATTTTCCCTTCATAGTGTCAGAATTTTCCTGTAAATGAATGATTAGAATTCTTATTTTCATTGGATGAAAGTGAGTTGCATATGATATAAGTTATACTCCCAAGATTATTTAGCTAATGTTAAATTTGGCTTATGGCTACCACTTATGCAGTAGACTGCAACTTAACTTAGCCTGTAAACTAATTTTTTTAGTATATACTTGTAATGGATAAATTAATTCTCAATTGCAGAAATTTTGAGTACTAATAGCACAGCAAATGCTCTTTTACACATTTTATGCATATTAGCTCAATACAAGCTTCAGTTAATTAGTTAGGTCTCTAAGCTACCATTGATTTCTGAATGTCACATCCTTTATTTGTTTATAAATACTGTCTGCCCATGTTGTTAGGCTGAGTTCCTCGAATCTCTCCTGGTTCTCAGTATACCTGATACATAAATCAAGCTTTCTCCTAACAAGAAAGGTGAAATGTAATTTATGTAAAATTGATCTATTATTTATTAAGATGTTTGTCTTAATAAAATTATTCATTATTTTAACACAAGTGAGGGGAAAAACATATTCAAATATGGGGTCACAATCCCTGCAGAATCCAGACATTCTCTAGAACTTTTTCAGATGTCCAGTATGCCTATATCTGATCCCAACGTATTATTCCTTCAGGGGCAGGATGTACCCCTGGTTAAGGATTTTTACCTTGATATGATATGTGGATCTTGGCTCCTTTATTTGATAGCTATCTAATTTTAGGCAGGTTATTTCTATGTGCCTTAATGTCCTCATAAGTAAAGTGTGGATAAGGGATACCTTCTTTCTAGGGTGGTTAGAATTGTCCTAATATGCATAAAATATGTATAAGAGCCCTTACTGTTCAGTCAGCACTCAAAAATCACTATCTATTATTTCCTGATGCAAAAGGACTTGGCTTCCTCTTCTGAGATAAAGTTTGTTTGCCATGTTCATTAATCTTTTCCATCTAATATAACATGTTTACATCTTGGTTATCAACTTGACAGGATCTGTAATCACCTAGGAGACAAGTCTCCAGGCATACCTGTGAAGAGTTAACCTCTAGTCATGCCTGTTGAGAGATGCGATGATTTTGCAGAAAGACCCATAATAAAAGTGTGTGGGGGGCACCATTCTTCAGATTTGGGTTCTTGATTACTAAAGAGAAAGCAAGTTGATCACCAGCATTCATCACTTTCTGCTTCTTCACTGGTCCTTTGATTTCCCACAGTGATGTACTGTATCCTTGAACTGTGAACCAGAATAAACACTTTTCTCCTTAAGTTCCCTTTGTCAGAGTATTTCATCACAGTAACAGGAAAGAAACTAAAATAGTAACCACATTTTTATTGCTTATCTATTTATTTACATTTTTTATGCTCATCCCAAGCATGACACATGCTTGTGCATGTGTATGTGTGTGTGTGCGTGTGTGTGTGTGCGCGCGCGCATGTGTATGTGTGTGTATGTGTGTGTGTGTGTGTGTGTGTGTGTGTACCACAGGGCACTGTGCATACCTGTGAAGGCCCAACAGTGACATCAGGAATTATCTTGGGTTGCTCTACCTCCTTATTGCTTTTGTTCTGGGATTTCCCCGACTCCTTTCAGGATTGTAAGTGCAGGCCAAGAACATTTCCCTTGGGCTTTTTAATTGGGCTCTGGAGATTCAAATTCAGATTCTTTTGCTTGTAAATCAAAATTCTTGATCCCTGATCCATTTCCCCTCCACCCTAATTACTTTTTTAAATCGAAGAAACAACTTCATTGCTGTTCCACACCTTCCTCATGTCTCTGGGTAATGAAAAGATGATACCTTCCTAATTTTTAGAATCAGAATCAGTAACCAGCCTTTTTAGTTCTGCTTTTCAGAATATACTATTTTTGTTTACTGGGTAGACTTTCTTTTTTGTTGAAATAAATCTTTATAATTATGTCATGCAAATTAAGTTTTTTGTGGGAAAACAACAATGGAATATGTAAAAATGTCTTCTAATTTACAGGAAGACATTACTTCCTGGATTCATTATTCTCAAGTTTTTCCAGTTAATTGGGATAGCACTGGAATCTTTACATAATTCTGCTAGTCCCCCCCCCCCCTTTTACTGTGCTATCACACAGCTGAGGTAATGCTGAACTTTGCTTGCCAGGTCAGAGCCAAGGTCTCAGAGTGCCACTTAACTCTGCCCACCTGTGCTGTCCTCACAGCTGATTAGGCTTCCCTCAGCCTGCCAGTCAGAGCTGAGGTCTTAGGACTCCTTCTGACTCTGCCCCTCACATAGTTATGCCAACTTCATATTCTGGAAACCCTCTTCTGCCCTCCTCCAACACCACTGATCACACACACAAAATAAATCTAAGTAGAAGATCCCATATAACACCAAACTACAAGAATAAAAAGAGAAAAGTCTTCTGGTTAATAAGGCAGCATAAAAGTAACATCAGAAAAGCACCTACACTGTCCTTCAGCCAGAGCATGCTGAGAATTCTTCAGCATGCTGAGAATCCCACCTTTTGTTTCAAGTGTATGTACCAACATCTAATAAGTAACATAAAGTAAAACATAGACTCTACGAATATCATTAAGTGCTGAAACACAAAATCCTAGATAGAAGACAACTATTCAACTAAGGAATAAGTATCCAGGGACTTCAGATAGAATTTAAATCAACATCTACCCATCCTAAAAGTAGCTACTCAAATAAAAACCCTAACTTATGCAGCAGATACAAACAAAATAACAATATAAAATAAGCAACAACCTAAATCTAGATACTCACTTCACAGAGGAAAAAGAGGCATGTAGAACATCAAGTAACTATGGCAAAAAAAAGCATCCCATGAAATATAATAGACAATGATCTTTTCAGTGCAAACTGTCAAAGCCTTGAGGTCTTGGAAAGACATAATATAAGCTCAAAATGAACACAAATACCCACCCAGACTGTTACATCCAGCAAAACTGTTGGTAGCAATAGAAGGTGAAAGGATCACATCCCATGATAGAAACAGGCTGAAATATTGTTTGACTACTTAATCAGGGATACAGAGAACACTGGAAGAAATGTACAAGATGGAAAAGAAGGATAAATACATCAAAGAAGCTAAGGCTGTAAATAATACCAATACAAGAACTAAGTGAGGAACTAAAAATGCAAACACCACAAGATCAGCAAAATGTCAGGAACCATTAAACGCTTTTAAATAACTTTAAATGTCAATGGGCTTAACGACCCAATCCAGAGACATAGGTTTACAGTTTAAATCAAACATCATGACCAATCACTTCTCTGCCTCCAGGAGATACACCACAATATTAAGAATAGATACTATCTCAGAGTTAAAGGATGATCAAAGGTACTTCAAGCAAATGGAAATAGGAAATAAGCAAGAGTTGCCATCCTAATATTGGACAAAACAGACTTCAAATTAAAACAACCATAAGAGATAAAAATGGGTGCTACATCCAAGTTGATGAAACATTGCAGCAGAAGGATATTAAAATCCTAAATGTATATGCACCAAACACAAGAACACCAAAAATCATCACACAAATACTATAGAGACAAACCAACTGTTCAGCCCAAATACAGTGATGGTAAGAGATTCAGTGCCCTACTCATAATATTGGGCAAGTCAATGGGTCAAGGAAAAGAAAGTTACAAAAGATGCTGAAGAAAAAAGATACAGCAGATATAGAAAAAATTCAGAGAATCATAAGGCATATTTTAAAAAATTATACTCCTTCACTCTGCCAGATATTGTGGATTGCTGTGTGCTGGCAAGTTCTCCCCCTACCCCACCGCTCACTAATTACACACATACAAAGTTGAAGAGAAGATTTCATATACCATCAAACTTCAAAGAATAAAGAGCAAAAAGGCCTCCATAAAACAACAGAATAGTCATCTCAGAAGACCCATCTGGAAAGCAAGAGAACACTAGAATAACTACCTTTTCTTTTTCCTTGTCCTGAAAAGAGAAATACCAACCCTGATTCAAGAGGCATACAGAATACCAAATACTCAGGTCAAAAACAAAAACAAAAACAAAACAACCAAACGAACAAAAAAACACCCCATGGCATATGATAGGCCACACACCAAATATACACACTAAAGACAAGATTTTAAGAGCTGTGAGACAAAAGGAACAAGTCACATACAGAGATAAACCCATCAAAATAACAGCTGACTTCTCAATACAAATGGTAGAAGCCAGAAGGGATTGGAGAGACACAATTCAAGTTCTGAATGAACACAAATGCCAACCCAGATTATTATATCCTGCAAAACTATTGGTCATAATATAAAGTGAAAGAAAAATATTCTATGACAAAAGCAAACTGAAAGACTATGTGGCTACTAAACCAGGGCTACAGAGAATAGTGGAAGGAATGTGTGAGACAGAAGAGAAAGATAAACACATCAAAGAAGCTAAAAGGAATAATATCAGCACAAGACCTGAATGAGGGACTAAAAAAGGCAAACACCACAAGATCAACAAAATGTGAGGAACCACTAAACACCTTTCAATAATAATTTTAAATGTCAGTGGACTCGACTCCTCAATGAAGAGACACAGACTTATAACTTGGATCAAACATCATGGACCTGTCAATTCTCTGCATGAAGAAACATACCTCGCCTCGAAAGATAAACACTTTCTCAGGGTAAAAGGATGGTTAAAAGTACTCCAAGCAAATGGAAAGAAGAAACGAAGAGGAGTTGCTATCTTAATATCACTGAAAATAGACTTCAAACTAAAGCAAAACATATGAGATGCAAATGGATATTACATCTTAGTAGAGGGAAGTTTCCAGCAAGAAGATCTTATAATCTTCAAAATATATGCACCAAACATGGAAGCACCCAAATTCATCAAACCAACACTACAGAAGACAAAACAAGTAATCAATCCAAACACAGTAGTAGTTGGAGACTTCAGTACCACACTCATACCATTGGGCAGACCAACTAGCCAAAAGCTAAGCAGCGGGGTTAAATGAAACCATAAATAAAATGTACCTTACATATATCTATAGAACATTTCATCCAAACACTAAAGAATATGCATTATACTCAGCAGCTCATGGGGCATTCTTGAAAGTAGACCACATACTAGGACACAAATCAAACCTCCATATATACAGAAAAACTGAAATTATTAACTGCATGCTATCTGACCATCATGGAATAAAGGTAGATATCTACAACAAAAGAAACAAGCTAAATAACACATTTCTGATGAGAATTAGTCAAAAATGAAATAAAATAAGAAATTAAAAACTTCCTTGAAGCCAATGAAAATGAAGACACAACTTACCAAAATCTATGGGACACATTGAAAGCAGTTGCAAGAGGAAAGTTCATAGTACCAAATGCCTACATCATATAAAAGGAAAGAGCCTGAGTAAATGCCTTAATGATATACTTGAAAGCCTTAGAAAAAAGGAGCAAACCAATCACAAAAATAGCACAAGGGAAGAAACATCTAAGATCTGAGCTGAAATCAGTGAATTGGAATTGAAAAAGACAATATTAAAAAAAATCAATGAAACAAAACCTTTTTCTAATGATAAGCAAAATTGAGAAACCCTTAGCTTCACTAACCAAAAGAAGAAGAGAGAACACTCAAATCCACAAAATCAGAAATGAAAAAGGAGAAATTACTACAGATACTGGAGAAATCCAGAGAATCATAAGGACATACTTTAAAAATTTATATTCTCTTAATTTGGAAATGGATGAACTCCTAAACACATGTAAACTTACCAAAATTGACTCAACATGAAATAGATACATTAAACAGGCCAATAACAAGAGATGAAATTGAAACAGTAATTACAACTCTTCCAACTAAAAAAATCCCAGGACCAGATGGATTCAGTGCAGAATTCTGTCAGGCTTTCAGAGAAGAACTAACACCACTACTTCTCAAATTATTCCATAAAATAGAGATAGAAGAAATACTCCCTAACTCTTTCTACAAAGCCAATATAGCTTTTATTCCAAAGCCAAACAAAGACATATCAAAGAAAGGGGCCAATAGGAATAAGCCAGTCTCACTAATGAACACAGATGCAAAAATGTTCAATAAAATACTAGCAAACTAAATCCAAAAACATATTCAAAGGATCATATACCATGATCAAGTCAGGTGCATATCATGAATGCAAGGATGGTTTAACATAAATTATTAAAGGTAATTCATCACATCATATTAACAGACTCAAAATGCTAAATCAAATGACCCTCTCAATAGATGCAGAAAAGGTATTTGACAAAATCCAACATATCTACATGGTAAAATTTTTGGAGAAAACAGGAATGGAGGGGACCTATCTCATCTTGAGAAAGTCTATATATGATAAGCCTAAAGCAAACTTCATCCTAAACAGGGAAAAACTTGAAGCATTCCAACTTAGATCCTGAATGGGACAAGCTGTCTACTGTCACTATGCCTGTTGAATATTGTGCTTTAAGTCCTAGCTAGAGCAGTAAGGAAAGAGAAAGAGATAAAAGGGATACAGACAAGTAAGGAAGGAATTAAAGTATTTCCTATTTGCAAATGATAGAATTCTATGCTTGAGAGATCCATATGACTTCACCAAATTAATAAACTACTCAAATTAATAAGCAATTTCAGTAAAGTGGCAGGCTACAAAATCAACATGCAAAAATCAGTAGCTGAGAAAGAAATGAGAGAATCAATCTCATTCACCACAGCTACAAAGAAAATAAAATACTTTGGAATAAATTTAATCAAGGAAATAAAAGACCTGTATAATAGAAACTACAAAACACTGCTGAAAGAAATTAAAGAAGATACTAGAAAGTGGAAAGACCTTCCTTGCTTATGGATTGGTAGGATCAATATTGTAAAAATCTATAACCCCAAAAATATATATATCCAATGTAATTCTAATTAAAATCTCAATGCAATTCTACACAGAACTGGAAAAAACAATCTCAAAATTCATGTGAATGAACAAAACACCACTATTAGCCAAAACAATTTTGGGCAGTAAGAAGACTGCAAAGGTATCACCACACCAGATTTCAAACTAGATTACAGAGCTATAGTAATACAAACAGCTTGTTACTGGCACAAAAACAGATACATCGACCAATGGATCAGAACAGAGGACCCAGATATAAACTCCCACACATGCAGCCACTAAATTTTTGACAAAGGTGCCAAACA
Source organism: Typhlomys cinereus (assembly GCA_023101885.1). Taxonomy (NCBI): domain Eukaryota; kingdom Metazoa; phylum Chordata; class Mammalia; order Rodentia; family Platacanthomyidae; genus Typhlomys; species Typhlomys cinereus. Next base: position 1,463,634 of record JALPQD010000140.1, read on the forward strand.
GGTATGCTGGGGAGAAGACAGTATCTTCAACAAGTGATGTTGGGAAAATTGGACAGCTACAGGTAGAAGAATAAAAATTGATCGTAGCCTCTTTCCTTACCCAAAAATCAACTCCAAATTGATCAAAGACCTCTATATTAAATCCGAAACTCTGAAAGTATTAAAAGAAAAATTAGGAAGTATACTTGAATTGATAGGCCTTGGTAAAGATTTTCTAAGCAGAATAACAAATGCCCAGGAACTAATAACAGTAATAATCAATAAAAGAAACTTTATAAAATTAAAAAGCTTCTATTCTGCAATAGAAATTGTTAATCATGCAAAAAGACAACCCACACAGTGGTAGAAAATCTTTCTACCTATGCATCTGACAAGGATTAATCTCCAGAGTTACAAAGAGCTTGGAAAATTGAATATCAAGCAAACATTTTAATTAAAACATGGGTCCTGTAACTAAACAAGAATTTCACTCAAAAAGAAATTGAAATGTCAAATACCTTAAAAGATGCTCAGTTTCCCTGGTTATCAGAGATGGATGAAAATCAAAACACTGAGATACTATCTTACCCCAGTCAGAATGGCTAAGATTAAGAACACAAACAACATAGATTGCTGGCCAAGCTGTCAAGAAAAAGGCACACTTATTCACTGCTGGTACGAGTATAAACTCGTCTATGGAGATGTGTGTGAAGGTTCCTCAGAAAGCTAGACAATGGAACTGCCATATGACTTAGCATACCACTCATTGGAATATTCCCAAAAGATTACATCTTTTTACAAAGACACTTCTTCATTTATGTTCATTGTAGTGCTATTTACAATAACAAAAAAATAGAATCAGCCAACAATGCCCAGCAACAGAAGAATGGATAATGAAAATATGGTACATATACATAATGGAACATTACTCAGCCATCAGAATGTATGGGATTTTGAAATTTTCTGATAAATGGATGGAACTGGAAACTGTAATATTGAGTGATGTTTCTCAGACATAGAAAGTTAAGTACCACATGTTCTCTCTTATATGTGGATGATTGAACTGATATCCTTATCATCGTATTTGGATTAGAAGCACTGTAAGAGCCAGAAAATTTGAAAAAGACCTGAGTGAGGAAGGTGGGAAGATGGGAAGTGATTGTCAGGGTGAAACCTTTTAAAGGGGAGATATAGTATACCAGGACAAAGGGGAGGGAGGGAATAATTTGGAAAAATACATAGCAGAGAATGAGGAAATGGGAGATAGAGAGAGACAAAGGGACTTATAGAAAAACCTTAAGTTTGTGTGAAGTAACCCCAAAGGAGTGTCCTATGCTACTAATATGTTTTAAAAAGGTCTTTTAAAGAAAGGAATGAGAATGGGTAGTCCCTATGCAGAGGAGCATAGAGTGAGGAAAACAGGGGGAAAAAGCCTTGAGTTGATTTAAATAGAACCCACGGTCAAAATTATACTAGAAGTAACAGGAATGTGGCACTTCCTGATAAAATGTTAGTCAGAGATGTCTTAAAGTCCCCCAAACATCATAGACCTTTGCTATTGCTCTTGGTAGCTCTCCAAAAACTGTCATTAAGATCCTATTACTAGGTTGGGGATTTAGCTCAGTGGTAGAGCGCTTGCCTAGCAAGTGCAAGGCCCTGGGTTCGGTCCTCAGCACCGAAAAAAAAAAAAAAAAAAGATCCTATTACTGAGGATGCAGCACAAATCCATCAAGGAGACAAACACCAGCTTTCTGATTGGATTCAAAACCCGCTTGTCTGAATGGTGCACATCCCTGTTACTGGAAACTAGAACAAGAACCTAAAAAATAGAAAGAAAAAGATCAATAAGGAAGACAGCTAATGAACCTATAGATAAGAGAGTACATCGAACTACTTTGTAGGTAGCTGTTGTTATACCCATAGAATGGGCACTTACATTAGAAACTGTTAGGTCTATAGCTGGATGAATGAAGGGAAATGCACATATCAGTGGGGTGGCCTGAAGAGAGGTAACCTGATATACCACAGAGGCCTTAGCTCCACAGGTGTAGACAAGCTAGAGCGAACCTTAGGGTCTATAAAAGCACATAAGCAGAAGGATGGGGAGGAGTGGGAGACAATGGTGAAGGGAAGAAGGGTTTGGAACGTAGTGAGGAGGGAAGGAAACTTGGATAAATACTCAGTATGCTTGTAAAAGTAAAAAATTTAAAAAAGGATAGAAATAGAAAAGTATGCTACTCCAACTTGGATAATCTAAAAGAAATGGATGAATTCCTAAACACATATGACATACTAAAATTGACTCAAGATAAGTAGATAATTTAAGGTGACCAATAACAAGTGACAAAATTAACAGTAATTACATAGCTCTTACCTAAAACTATCCCAGAAGTGAATTTATTCAGTGCAAAATTCTATCAGACTTTCACAGATGAACTGGAATTACTACTCCCCATTTATTCCATAAAATGTAGAAAGAAGGAATACTCCCAAGCTCTTTCTGCAAAGGCAGTATTACTCTGTTTCCAAAACCAAGCAAAGACTTATTAAAGAAAGAGAATTATAGGTTGATCTCACTGGTGGGGACAGATACAAAAACTCTTAATAAAATACTTGCAAATCAAATCCAAAAATATATTAAAAAACTGCAACATAATCAAATCAGGTTCAAGGATGTGCAAGGATGGTTTGACATTCATAAGTCATATCAAAGACAAAGAAGTTGAGAAAGAAATGAAAGAATTAATTCCATTCACCATAATCTCAAAGAAAGTAAGACATCTTGAAATTAACTTAACCAAGGAGGTAAAAGGCATATACAATGAAAGTTACAAAGCACTGCTGAAAGAAATTAAGGAAGATATTAGAAGGTGGAAAGAAGGTTCCTGCTCATGGATTGATAAGATTAATATTGTGAAAATAATCATCCTATCAAAGGCAATATACAGATTCATTGGAATCCCAACCAAAATCCCAGTGCAATTCTTCACAGAACTGGAAAAAATAATCTCAGAACTCACATAAAATGGCAAAAGATCCTAATTAGCCAAAACAATCTTGAACAATAAAAACACTGCTGGAGGTATCACTATCCTGGATTTAAAACTGTACTACAGAGCTATAGTAAGATAAACCAGTTTGGTATTGGTGAAAACAGATACATCAACCAATGGACTAGAACAGAGAACCTAGATATAATATCCCATACATACAAGTATTTGATTTTTGACAAAGGTGCCAAATGTATATATTGGGAAAAATATTTTCCATAAGTGGTGTTGGGAAAATTGGACTCAATGTGTAGAGGAATGAAAACTGGCTGCTATTTCTAACCTTATACAAATAAACTCTAAGTGGATCAAAGACCTCTATTTTAAATCCTAAACTCTGAAACTGTTAGAAGAAAGAGTAGGGGGTACACTTAAATTGATAGTCCTAGGAAAAGATTCTCTAAACAGAACTTCAAATGCCAAGGAACTAAGACCAATAATCAACAGGTGGGACTCCATGAAATTACAAGGCTCTGTCTGCCAGAGAAACTATTAATTTTGCAAAAAGACAATGCACAGAATAGGAGAAAAATCTTTGCTAGTTATGAATGTGACAAAGGATTAATCTCTAAAGTATTTTTTCAAAGAATTCAAGTCCTGAGATGCTCATATAAACACCACATCATACTTGGTTATTTACAATGCTTAAGGGAGCACTGTGCCACACATGAATGTTCACTCTCAGCTCTGGCGACTCCCATGATTCTCAGGTGAGTGATGTGCCACACCTGGATACTCAGGAAACTCCTGTGACACTCAGATGAGCATCATAAAGTTATATTTTAAAAATTTATACTTCACCATATTTGACAATCTAAAAGAAATGGGCAAATTTCTAAGCCCATACAACTTATGAAAGTCGAGTCATGACGAATTGAATAATTTGGACACTCTCATAAAAAGTGATAAAATTATGGCAGTAATTATGAATTTCCTGAATAATAAAAAGCCCAGGACCAGATGGATTCAGCACAGAATTCTACCACACATTTTAAAGAACAGCTAACACCTGTATTTTTTATATTATTTTACAAAATAGAAAAAGGAAGGAACACTTCCAAATTCTTTTTATGAATCTACTATTATACTGATCTCCAAACCAAGTAAAGACACAACAACAAAAACTACAGCCAATCTCATTCATGAGCACAAACACAGATATCCTCAACAAAATTTTAGCAAACCAGATTAAAAAAATGAAAAAGATCATTCATTGTGACCAGGTTGGATTTATTTCAGAAACACAAGGTTGGTTCAATATATGCAAATCAATAAACATAATTCATCATCCAAATAAATGCAAAGACAAAAATGATTTTCTCAATTGATACTGTAAACATTTTTTTATTAATACATTTTTATTATTATTTCAGCTCATACAAACTTATTAGGTACACCAGTTCCCTCCCTCCCTCCTCCTCCCCCCGTACCCCCTCCTCACCTCTCTCCCTCCCCATCCCCCAGTGCCTCCCACCCCAATTCCCAGAGAGTCCTTTCTTGTGCATGTCTGATTTTCCTCTGGGCCCTCCTCTCCGATGACGTACAAGGACCCAGTGGCCTTTCCCTAAACACTTTCCCGTGTTCCCCTTAGGTATAGGAACACTGCTGTGGCTGCCAATCCTTTGCCTCCAAGGATCTTGGTGCCTTTAGCAGATGCTAGATTTTGTGAGGTCAACAATGTGTTGGACAATGCGCAGGGCAAGCAAAGTCCAATTATGATTGCTTCAGCCCTAACTAGTATGGAGTATCTTACATATCATTGCTCCTCCCATCCTTTTGCTCTTACACTCTTACCGCCCCCTCTTCTGCAAATTTCCCTGAGCTTCAAGATGGGGAGAGATTAAGCTGGTCTAGTTCTAGGTGGTTGATATAGAGTCTCTGAAGTTCTGGATTGTGGTTTGTTGATTTTCTTTTGCAGTTTTGCTGCTCCTGCAATGCCCTTCACTACATCCTGGTGGGCATTGTATGTTACCCTCTGGCCAAAGACAAAAAGCTGTTAAACTAGAGTTTTGTGATAAAAGCACATTCAAAGGTAGATGTAATAAAAGTGGTAAACCACAGTGAGGGAGGGGTCTATCACCAATTTGCACAACGGTTACTTTTTATCTGCCAGCCTATATACCCTCCTCTTCTGTTGAGATCACACCCCCTCAGTAGTAAATGATCAGGAACAAAAGTCTATTAACTTAATCAGATGTCTCATTACTTATTTGGGTCCTTGATGGAGGCCTATTTTCCCTGCTGTAACATGGTCCTTTCTCTCCTTGTTTCTGGTGTGGCCCTCCAACCCCATCCCTCCTGTTCATAATCCTTGCAATTACTGTCTCTAGGTGGGCTGGGTGGGTTTGGTACTAGGAGCCACCTATTAGGGAGTACATACGGTGCTTAATTTTCTGGGTCTGGGATACTTCACTTAATATAATTGTTTCTAATGACATCCATTTCCCGGCAAATTCCAGTAATTCATCATTTTTGATGGCTGAGTAGTACTCCATTGTATAGATGTACCACAGTTTCCTTATCCACTCGTCAACTGTTGGACATTTGGGCTGATTCCATGACTTTGCTATTGTAAACAGTGCTGCTATGAACGTGGTCGTGCTTGTGCTATCGAGGTGAACCTCTGCTGTATGGGGGGTTATTCCCAAAAGTGGAATAGCAGGGTCATATGGCATTTCAATCTTTAATTTCTTTAAGAATCTCCAGACGGCTCGCCAGAGTGGCTGTATGAGCCTGCACTCCCACCAGCAATGTAGGAGAGTTCCCCTCTCTCCACATCCTCTCCAGCAGTTGGTGTTGTTTGTATTGTGGATTTTTGCCATCCTGACCGGGGTGAGATGATATCTCAGGGAAGTTTTGATTTGCATTTCCCTGATGGCTAAGGAAGTGGAGCATTTTTTCAGATATTTGTTAGACATTTTAATTTCATCCCTGGTAAAGTTTCTTTTAAGTTCCAGGGCCCATTTTTTAATTGGGCCATTGGTTTCCTTGCTGTTTAAGTTTTCTAAGTTCTTTGTGCACTCTGGACAGCAGAGTTCTATCAGATGTGTGGTTAGTGAAGATTTTCTCCCATTCTGTGGGTTGCCTTTGAGCTCCCGTTACAATCTCTTTATCTGAACAGAAACTCTTTAATTTCACAAGATCCCAACTGTTGAGAGTTGGTAGCAGTGACTGTGCCATTGGATGTCTGTTTAGGAAATGTTGGCTTAGCCCAATCAGCTCGAGGGAGTTCCCTATCCTTTCAACTATAGTTTTTATAGTCTCTGGCCTGATATCAAGGTCCTTGATCCATTTGGAATTAAGTCTTGTACATGGTGACAAGTACGGGTCCAGCTTTAATCTTCTGCATGTGGAGATCCAGTTTTGCCAGCACCATTTGTTGAAGATGCTGTTCTTTTTCCATTGGATTCTTTGGGCCCCTTTGTCAAAGACCAAATGGCTGTAACTTTGTAGGCTTATATCTGGGTCTTCAATCCTTATCCATTGATCTGTGTGTCTATTTTGGAGCCAGTACCAGGCTGTCTTTATAACTATGGATTTGTAGTATAGACTAAGGTTTGGTATGGCAATACCTCCAGATGTGTTTTTGTTACTCAGGATTGTTTTTGCTATCCTGAGTCTTTTGTGCCTCCATATGAACTTTGAGATTGTTTGGTCAACTTCTTTGAAGAATTGCTTTGGGATTTTAATTGGTATAGCATTGAATCTGTATATTGCCTTTGGTAGGATGGTCATTTTTACGATGTTGATTCTGCCAATCCAGGAACAAGGGAGGTCTTTCCACCTTCTGGTGTCTTCTACTATTTCTTTCTTTAGGGTTTTAAAGTTTTCATTGTAAAGGTCTTTTACCTCCTTATTTAAGTTTATACCAAGCTATTTAATTTTTTTAGGGGCTATAGTAAATGGGATTGTTTCTCTCAAGGCTTTTTCACTTCTTTCATTCTGGGTATATAAGAAGGCCTCTGATTTTTGCACATTTATTTTGTATCCTGCCACCCTGCTGAACTTCTCAATTAGTTCCAGGAGCTTCCTGGTGGAGTTTTTGGGATCACTCAGGTATAAGATCATGTCATCTGCAAATAGGGATAGCTTGACTTCTTCCTTGCTGATTTGAATCCCTCTTATGTCCCTTTCTTGTCTTATGGCTTCAGCTAAGACTTCAAGTACAATATTGAATAGAAGTGGTGAGAGTGGACAGCCTTGTCTAGTTCCTGATCGAAGTGGGAATGCTTCCAATTGTTCCCCATTGAGCATAATCCTTGCTGTGGGCTTGTTGTATATAGCTCTTATTATATTGATAAAAGTTCCTTCCATTCCTACTGTCTGTAGCATTTTGATCATAAAAGGCTGTTGGATCTTGTGAAAAGCTTTTTCTGCATCTATCGAGAGTATCATGTGGTCTTGGATTTTGGACTGGTTTACATGATGAATTACATTTATTGATTTGCGTATGTTGAACCAACCTTGTGTGCCGGGGATGAAGCCGACTTGGTCCCCTTGAATGATCTTTTTAATATGTTTTTGAATCCGATTTGCTAAGACTTTGTTGAGAATCTTTGCGTCTGTGTTCATCAGAGAGATCGGCCTATAGTTTTCTTTTTTAAGTGAATCTTTATTAGGATTTGGGATTAAAACGATATTAGCTTCAAAGAAGGAATTTGGTAGTGTTCCTTCCTTTGCTATTTGATGGAACAGTTTAAAGAGTATTGGTGTTATTAACTCCTTAAATGTCTGGTAGAACTCTGTGCTGAATCCATCTGGTCCAGGACATTTTTTGGTGGGAAGATTCGAGATTACTTCCTCAATTTCCTTATATGTTATAGAACTATTTAAATAATTCACAACTTCCTGATTCAATTTAGGTAGGTTGTGTTTACTTAGAAATTCATCCATCTCTTTTGTGTTGTCAAACTTCACAGAGTATAAGTTTTTGAAATATGATGTTATAATTCTCTGGATTTCTTGGGTATCAGTAGCGATAACTCCATGTTCATTTCTGATTTTCTTAATTTGGGTTTTCTCTCTCCTGCTTTTGGTTAATTTAGCTAGGGGTGTATCAATCTTGTTGATTTTTTTAAAGATCCAGCTTTTTGACTGGTTGATTTTTTCTATCGTTTTCTTAATCTCGATTTCAGATATTTCTCCCCTTATTTTGCTAATCTCCTCTCTTCTACTACTTTTGGGATCATATTTCTCTAGTTTCTCTAAAGCTTTAAGCTGCATTGTTAAGTTGTTTATTTCTGATGTTTCCATTTTTTTGATGTAGGCATTAAGAGCTATGAACTTACCTCTTAGAACAGCTTTCATTGTGTCCCAGAGATTTTGGTAAGTTGTATTTTCGTTATCATTCACTTTCAGGAAATCTTGAATTTCCTTTTTAATTTCTTCCTGAATCCAGTTCTTATTCAGCATCATATTGTTAAGTTTCCAGGAGTTAGTGTTTTCTCTTGTTAGATGTGTTGTGGATTTCCAGCTTTAGGCCGTGGTGGTCTGATAGGGCACAGGTTAGAATTTCAACTTTCTTGTATATGTGTAGATTCATTTTGTGGCCCAATATGTGATCTATTTTGGAGAAAGTTCCATGTGCTGCTGAGAAAAATGTGTATTCTTTGGTGCGTGGGTGAAAAGTTCAATAGAGATCTGTAAGGTCCATTTCTTTCAGGGTTTGATTAAGTTTCAAAGTGTCTCTGTGAAGCTTTTGACCTGTTAATCTAGCCCATGTTGAGAGGGCGGTGTTGAAGTCCCCAAGAATTACCGTTTGGAGGTTGATTTCTTGCTTTAGACACTGTAGGGTTTTCTTAATGAATGTGGAGGGGCCCGTATTGGGTGCATATATGTTCAGTATTGTGAAGTTCCTGTTGAATTGTACCTGTGACTCAAATGTAGTATCCATCCGTGTCTCTTATAATTTTCTTTGGTTTGAAGTCCACTTTGTCTGATAGCATAATGGCTACCCCTGCCTGTTTTCTGCTTCCATTTGCTTGTAGAATTGTTGACCAGCCTTTTATTTTTAGAGCGTGCTTATCTTTTGTGGTGAGATGGGTTTCCTGCAGGCAGGAGATTGATGAATTGTGATTTTTAATCCAAGTTTGTAATCTGTGTCTCTTGATCGGTGAATTAATTCCATTAACATTTAGTGTTATAATGGATAAGCTATTTTTAATTCCAGACATTTATTATGTTTAGTAGTTTTTATAAGTATATTGCTTTGCTTTTAATGGTGTTATATTTGCCTTCTGTTCTCCTGGATATGCCTGTTTTTTTCTTCACTCTTGAGTATCATTTCAAGCATTTTTTGAAGGCCTGGTTTGGTAGACATGTATCCCTTCATGTTGTCTTTGTGCTGGAAAATTTTTCTTTCTCCCTCGATCATGACTGATAGTTTTGCAGGGTAAATCAGCCTGGGTTGACATTTTTGCTCATTCAGTACTTGAAGTATGTCTCTCCAAGCTCTTCTTGCTTTTACTGTTTCGACTGAGAAGTCATTTGTTATTTTAATAGGTTTACCTTTAAAAGTGGCTTGTTTTTTCTCCCTTGAAGCTCTCAGCACCAGTTCTTTATCTTGAATGTGGAGTGTTTTAACTATTATTTGCCATGGCGTGCTTCTGTTTTGGTCATATCTGTTTGGTGTGCAGAATGCCTCTTGTATATGGATGGGCCTCTCTTTTTTTATATGAAGAAAGTTTTCCTTGATGATCATTTGAAAAATTTCCTCAGGGGTGGTATTCTGAGATTCTTGCTCTGGTATTCCATGAATATGCATGTTAGGCTTCTTCAGGGTGTCCCATATCTCTTGGATATTTATCTCATGTATCTTTTTGGCTTTAACAACCTCTTCCATTGATTTATCTCATGTATCTTTTTGGCTTTAACAACCTCTTCCATTGATTTATCTCATGTATCTTTTTGGCTTTAACAACCTCTTCCATTGAGCTGGTTAGTACTCCCACCTTATCTTCAAGGTCTGAAATTCTGTTTTCTGCTTCCTTAGTTCTGTTGATAAGACTCTCTGTGGCGTTCTGGGTTGAAGATAACTTGTCTTTTAGCTCAGTTTTAAACTCTGCTTGAGTTTGTTTTAACTGCTCTATGCCAGTTTTTGTTTCTTGCACTGTTTTCCTCAACTCCTCCAAATGTCTGTTGTGTTCCTCTTCAAAGCGATTGATTCAATTATGTAATTCCTCCCGGATTTCCTCTTTCACAGTATTGAACATGGTAATGATCATATTTTGAAATTCGTTATCCTGGGTCAGGCTTTCTTGGCCTTTTTCCACGGGTTTGTTCTGGTTGGAGTCTCACATTAATGGGATTAATTTCTTCAGTGGGAAATTTGTTTACTTGAGTGTTGCTTCTCATGGATTTGAGCTTTGACTTTGGCATTGTCGTTTCAACTCTTAAGATCTTTCAATTTCTGCCACTGGGTCCTTATATGTCATCGGATCGGAGAGGAGGACCCAGTGGAGAGTTAGGCGTACACAATAAAGGACTCTCTGGGAATTGGGGGGGAGACACTAGGGGAAGGGGAGGGGGAGGAGGGGGGAGGGAGGGAACTGGTAAAAAATTTTAAAATGTATAATTAAATTTTTAATAAAAAAAAAGAAATCAAAAACATCAAAAAAAAAAAAAAGATCTTTCAATTTCACTAAACTGAATTATTTGGCCTGGGGTCCTGGTGGGCGGGCGCAGGCGGAGACTTACCTAGGTTGCGGGGTGAGGCCCGGCTGGGCCTCGTGCATCCAGACCTGCAGAGCGGAGTGGGGTGAAAGGGAGGATGGGGGCGTCGGCGTGGAGCTATTAACCCGAGGGCAGCTGGGGCGGGGCCCAGGCGCAGGGGGAGGTCCTCCTCGTCCCTCGGCCCCGCGCGGCTCCGGCTAGATGGTGGGAGTCGGAGCCGGGTCCCTTTGGGCTGACCTGGGGTCCTGGTGGGCGGTGCGCGGGCGGAGACTTACCTAGGTTGCGGGGTGAGGCCTGGCTGGACCGCACGCGCTTCCCGACCTGCGGAGCGGGGTGGGGTGAAAAGGCGATACTGTAAACATTTGTGACGAAATTCAACAAGGCTTTATTATGAAAACCCTGAAGAAAATAGGGATGGAAGAAAATTTATCAGCATAATAAAAGCCATATGCAATAAGTCAGTAACAACAATCATTTTAAATGATGAAAAACTTGAAGCATTCCTACTTAGATCAGGAATTAGACAAGGCTGTCCACTTTTACTATTTCTATTTAGTACTGTACTTGGAAGTCTTGGCTAGAGCCATAAGACAAGAGAGTGAAATAAAAGGGATACAACTTGGAAAAGAGTCAGATTATCCTTATTTGCAGATGACACAATTATATATCTGAAAGATCTCTCATATTCCACCAGTAAACTCATGGAACTAATAAATAAGTTCAGTAGAGTGGCAGGCTACAAAATTAATATTCAAATATCATTGACTTTTCAATATACCAAGGATGAAAAAACAAAAATGATCCGAGAGAAACAATTCCATTTTCCATTGCTTCCAAAAAAATGAAATTCCTTGAAATAAATCTAACCAAGAATATGAAAGACCAGTACAATAAAAACTTTTTCTTTGAAAACTTTAAAATATTAAAAAAGAGATTACAGAATACACCATAAGTGGAAAGACCTTCCATGGGTCAGATTAACATTGTAAAAATGACCATACTACCAAAAGCAATATATAGATTCAGTGCAATGCCAATCAAAATTCCAACCCAACTCTTCACAGAAACTGTAAAACAATCTCAAAATTCATATGAAACCATAAAAGTTCCAAGATAGCCAAAGCAATCCTAAGTAATAAAAACCACAGGAGATATCACCAATCAAATCCATAGTAATAAAGATAGCATGGTAATGGTTCCAAAACATAGATATAAACTAATGGATTAAAATTGAAGACCTGAATACAAGTTCATACCCCTGCAACAACTGATTTTTGACATAGGTGCCAAAAAAAAAACATTGTAAAAAGGACAGCATCTTCAACAAATGATGCTGGCAAAATTGCATATCTATATGCATAAGCATGAAACTGGGCCCTAATTTGTCATCCTGCACAAAAATCTACTCCAAATATATTAAAGACTTCAATGTTAGATCAGAGACTATAGAAATACTAGGAGAAAAATTGGGGAGTACACTCAAACTGATTGGAATAGGCCAGCATTTCCATAGTAAGACCTCACATACTCAAGAAATAAATCAAAACAAGTGGTACTACATGAAATTTAAGAGCATTTATTTAGCAAAAGAAATTATTATTAACCAAGCAAAACTGCAACCCACAGAATCGGAGAGTATCTCCGCTAAGCCACACATCTGATGTAGGACTAATATCCAGAGTTCACAAAGAACTCAAAAAATTAAATACCAAGGAAGTAAACAACCTAACTTAAAAATGGGCCATAGAGCTAAAGAGTAACTTTTCTCAAGATTAAACTCAAATATGTAACAAATATTTTTAAAAATATCCCACTTTTCTAGCCACTAGTGAAATACAAATTAAAACCACTCAAAATAATATCTTATTCCAGTCAGAATGGCTAAGATCCAAAACACAAGCAGCAACAAATGCTGGCAAAGATGCAGGGAGAAGGGAACCCTCATACATTGTTGGTGGGAATGTAAACTTATACAACCCCTTTGGAGATTAGTGTAGATCTCAAAAAAAAAAAAAAAAAAAAAAGCCCAGGATTGTCATACCATATGACCCAGCTTATAACTCCTGGGAGTACTCCCACCAAACACTGCATCCAACTACAGAGTCACATGTTCATAGAAGCTTTATTTGCAATAGCAAAGAAATGGACTCAACCTACATGTCCAACAGTAGATGAGTGACTAATGAAAATGTGGTACATATATACACTGGAATACTATTCAGCTCTCAGAAAAAATGAATTAATGAAATTGTCTGGTAATTAGATAGAACTTGAAAAAATTATACTGAGCAGAGTATCCTAGATGCAGAAAGATAGATGTCATATGTTCTTCATTATAAGTGGACTCTAGAATTAAACCATCAGAATGATGCAATCAAACAGAAACTTTCTTAATATCCACAAACTGTAAAAAGCCAGGGGGAGGTGGAAAGAAGATTCCAAAAGAGTTCAGAAAAAAGAATATGGGCAAATAGATATATAAGGCATTTATGAAGAAAAAGTTTTAAAGGGGAGGGGATAAGCAGGGGTAGGACATAGTAAGAAGTTAGGTTAACCTTCAAGTAACCAATTATCTGATAAGTAAATTCTTGCCCTTCCTCAAAGCCAGAGAACATATGCCAGTAATATAAACCTGTATAAACGACAGTATTAGGGGAGAAAATAGATACTAGACAGGACCAGATATCTTAATACTAACCATAAACACCTGACAGTGAATCATCATCTAAATACCTTTGGGTAACCAATTACCCATGTACTGGCTTCTAATCCCTCACCCCCTTTATGCCAGGGAACACATGTCTGGTATTGTAAATTTTGCAAATAACAGTGGATGGGGAAAAAACAGACACTAGACAGAAGCAGATGTCTTAGGAGTAGCTACAAATACCTAATAGTAAACCACCATATAAACACCTCTCATTATATCCTTAGGTAAGAAAAAATATCAGCACCCAAACAAAAGGCAGCTTGTTGCAATGAAAGAATAGTGCAGTAGATAACCACAACTAACTAGACTGTAGAATATCGGTGACCTTAAAATGCTCAGCCTTAATCAGACCATCCAAATCTCTTCTCATCCTAAGACTCATGGAATCTCGCTGAAGTGAAAGCAGTAAGATTTTAAAAGCCTAAAGGTGAGGAGGTGCATTGGTTGCCAGGTCACTCCTGTCATAACAAGACTGCTGTATCCAGGAGCTCACTGCAATGAGATCTACCCCCACTGAACCTACATAATGACTGGCATATCAACTTTCTCCACAGACCAGGAAGGATCTCAGGAGAATTAACTACAGGCAGTGGGAACTATAGGGACAGGTATTAGACAGATGAAGGGCCACTTACAGTGTCACAGAGGTGTGGTCCTTTACTAGTGTGGACAACCTGAAGGTTACCCTGTGATCCACACAAGCAGACAGGCTTGAGGGTGGGAGGGAGAAGGATAGAGTGATGAAGAGTGGGGAAAGTGGGAAAGGAGCAAGGAAGCAGGGGGAGCAGGGACAACCACTCATTTTATTTGTATGAAAGGAAAATTCTTTGAACTAAACCTCTCAAAAAAGAGATTCAAATGTCAAAGAGTATCTCAAAGATGCTCAATTTCTTTGGTAATCAGAAAGTACCAATTAAGTACCCTGCAATACCATCTTCCCTCAATCAGAATGGCCAAGATCAAGAACACAAACAAAAGAGAATGCTGGCAAGGATGTGGAGAAAAGGGGAAAATTATTCATTTTTTTGGAGTGTAAACCAGTACAGCCTCTTTGGAGATCAGTGTAGAGATTCCTCAGAAAGTTAAAAATGGAACTACCATTGGACCCAGCTATACTACTTCTAAGAGTATTCCCAAAAGACTGTGAATCTTATTGCAAAGAAACTTTGCAGCTCTATTCACAATAGCAAAAAAAAAAAAAAAAATGGAGTAAGTCAACATGCCCATCAACAGAGGAATGAGTAATGAAAATGTGATATATCTGTACAATGGAATATTATTCAGTTATAGGAAGTATGGTGTTTTTGAGACTGTCTTTATGCACTTACTATAACAATTTACAGTTGGATTAATTGTCCTACAAGTGACATAACTTCACTTCTTGAAGTTTTTCTTTAGTTCATGACTTAGGGAAGATGAGAGGGAAACCTTTTGTATATGCGGTATATAAATACGTGTGTGTGTGTGTGTGTGTAGATTAGTAGTCAATATCAGGTGTCTTCTATTACTTTTTACCTTGTTTTTTTCTAGACAAGTTCTTTCAACTGAACCTTAAGCTTGCTGTTTTGGCTAGACTGACTGGCTAGCAAGCTCCTGGGATCCTCCTGTATCTCACTACCCTAACACTGGGGTTGCAGATAAATGGAATCCTATACTATTTTATGTGGGTCTTGGGGATTCAAACTCATGCTTGCCCAGTAAGCATTGTTTCCACTAAGTCATATCCTCAGTCCTCATTATTCTTTGTGAATAGAAAAAAATAAATTGTGTTTTTGTAGCACATTTTCTTTTTCCAGTCTTTTTCTACTGGACAACTAACTTGGGTCCATAAATTGCTTACTGTGAATAGTGCTGCAATAAACATTGGTGTGCAAGTGTCAATATGCTATGCTTACTTGAATTCTTTGTGTACATATTCAGAAATGATATATCTGTATCATATGATAGGCCTATCTCTAGTTTTGTGAGAAATTTGCTTACATAGTCTATTGTGGCTATACTAGCTTATATTCCCACCCAATGTGTGAGGATTCTACATGTTCATATGAACACTGGTATCTGTTGTTATCTGATTTCTTAAAGACTGCCATTCTGAATGGGATTATGGAATCTCAATTAGTTTTTACTTGTATTTCTCTGATATCTAGTGAGAGTGAACTCTTTTCCACATCTTCCAAATTGTTCATTTCATGTTTCTATTTAGCTACTGGGTTGATTTCTTATTGTTTATCTTTTTGAGTTCTTATTGTCTAAATATTGAGTATTCACTCTGATGTCTTAGTTGCTTTCCCTGTTACTACGATGCTATGATAAAATACCCCAGTGCAATAAACTTCAAGGTGAAAGGATTTGTTGTCTTTGTTGTATAAGCATATAGTCCATCATGGTGGGGAAGTCCTGGCAGCAGGAGTTTGAAGCAGATACTCACATTACATCTAAAGTTAGGAGATGGAGAGCTACTCAGTTCCCTTTCCCCATTTTATACATTTTATACATTTATACTGAAATGAATGGTTCCACTCACAATTAAGATGAGCCTTCCTGCATCAATTAATGTAGTCAGATATTTTCAGAGGTTAATCTTAATCTAGATATCTCTTACAACTGGTGTCCCTGAGGTTTGTCTCTTATATGTTAAGTTGCCAGTTAATGCTGACAATCACATGTGCAGTTAGCAAAGATTTTCTTCCATTCTGGAGATATTCTTACCTAACTAATGGTTTACTTTGCTGGACAAAAGCTTTTAAATTTCAAGAGATATTATTTGTCAGTTGTTGAGCGATAGAGTCATATTGTGAAAGTTTTTGCTTACACCTATATCTTGAAATATTTTATCTCCTTTTCCCCCAAAAGCTTCAAAGTTTCAAGTCTTAAATTAGGCCTTTGAATCATTTCGGAATTTTTTTGTTTGTGCATTTGAAGGGTAGCTTTAGTATGAGTTAGGGTTCTCTAGAGGAGCAGAATTGATATAATGATTATATTATAATAGCATCATAATTTTATCTTCATATTGTTGATAAATATAGTACCAAGCAATTTAGGATAAAAAGAAGTTTTATTCTTGCTTACCATTCTTGGTTTCAGTCATCAGTGTGGCAGGAGAGTTCATACCAGTATCACCAGCTGAGGGAACTGGCCACTCCATATCTACCAAGATTGCTGAGAGAAAGACATACTTTCTCACTTGTTAGCATGTTTTTATGCCGAAATACTGAACCAGATTTCTTAATCTTTTCCACTTGCCCAGGGAATGGCCCCGTCCACCCTGTACTGGGTCTTCCCACAGAAATTATATAATTTCCTACAGGCTTGTTCAGTGTTTTTCTTAATTAAAAATTCTTTATTAATGTGCTTAAGGAATTAACCTCAATTGTCAAGTTGACACCTGTATCTAACTGGCATATTCAATTTGACACATAAACTCATTGCTTTAAAACTGTATTCTTAGAGATGTCACATTCATATCTATCTATCTATGTATCTATCTATGTATCTATCTATGTATCTATGTATGTATGTATTATGTATGTATGTATGTATGTATCTATCATCTATTTATCTATCTATCTATCTATCTATCTATCTATATATCTATCTATCTATCTTAATGTTGTCTCTGTGTGTGTGTTTTATGTGTATGTGTCTGTTTATCAGAAGGCAAGATGTGTGCCTGAGCAGGCCCAAGGGTGACATTGGGAATCACCATGGATTGTTTTTACCTCCTTTTCACTTTGTTCTAGGATCTCCCAGGCTCTGTCTTCCAGAGCCAGAAGTGCAGGTGAATGGCATTTCCACCTGGCATTTTTATGTGGTGTAATAGTTACTCTTAACTGTGAGAGAATATTCAAAGTCAAGCAACTTAAGGGAGAAAGGGAGATTTATTCAGCTTATGCTTCCAGAGGGGAGCAACAGTCTTTCATGGTGGAGGTCACATGGCTGGTGGCTGAAAGTGGAGGCAGCCAAGTTGCTGCAAACATCCTGGAGGCTCAGAGCTGCTCAATCCAGTAGGCCAGTGGGTGACGGCTGAAGACTGGAGAATTCCTAGAGAATTGAAGAAGTGGAGAGTCTCTCTTTCAAGTCCGTTTTATGGTTCCTTCTATCTGGTCTGCTACTGGGAGGTTCCAATAAGATCTAGGGCTGGTCTTTATATTGTAAATGTGTTGATCCAGATAATATCTTCAGGTAGTGTGACAGCTACATTAATTAATGCCGGGTGGAGTCAAGTTTACACCCAGGATTAACTATGACAAGTGGGATCCAGAATCCAAACTTAGGTCTTTCTGTTTGCAAAGCAGAGGCTTAACACCTGAACCATATCTTTACTACTATATTTACCTAATTATGTAAAATACATCTATAAAATTTTAGAAGTCCTTATGGTCCAAGTTCAAAATGTCCATACTTACCAATAATTCAGTTTCAACACTTCAGAAGTCCAAAGTCTCTTTTTAAAAGTTTAAAAATCTCTTAATTGTAAGGTCCACAAAAATAACAACAACCAAAAAAAGCAAAAGACAAAAAACAAACCAATACTGCCAACAAAGAGTAGCACAGAACAAAAATTTTTAAAATGGAAGCATCATGGCATAATAAGAAAAAAATATGAATAAAAATGAAGACCAAAGGGAAGTCAAAATTAAGATCAAAGTCCAGCAAAGTAAATGCCACAGCAATTCAATGTCTATCATCTGTCACTTATCACGTAGTCATCCTGGCTTTTTTTTTTCATCCTGGCCTTAAAATGCTGTGCAGTTTCATCGTTTCAGCTTTATAGCTTACAGTACACACAGACTTTCTCTGAACAAGCTCCAGTCTGCACTCTCAACTTTTCTCAGCACATGTTATGTGCTTCTGGCATCAGCTACATACGGGTTTTCTACTGCAACTGTAACTTCAGCTTCATTTACTGAATTCCATACCTGGCCCATGCTGCTATGTTTTTATTGCTCTCTATGAACCTTTCAATCTTGCATCAAAACCATTGCCACCAGGATGATACTGCCATGTTCTGTTCCAAAGTTGAGATGCAATGGCCCATTTAAACTACACCTGTATTGACTTCCCTGGAAAAGCCCACTTCTAAGTAGCCAAAACCTAGAAACATAGTAGCCTCTATGGGGACTCTTATATTACTCCTGCTGTCTCAGTGGAAAACACTAGATTTTTCTTCCATGATGCCAACCTCTCCAGTAGTTATAGTTGTTCTGTTGTCTACCACGCTCTTGTCTGAAACTCCTCTACCATGAAAACAAAATCCATTATTTTAAAATTCATTTTCATCAACATCCTTGTCCCCTTTCCAAACATCATGAGTTGGGTTTAAACAATCACTGTCATCTCACTATTACTGTAGTTTTCCAAATGCCTACTAAGCTATGCTAAATGACTTTTCCAGTCCACAGCTTCAAATTCCCCAAATACTTTCATATATCTCCAGTCAAAACTCACAATTGCAACATAGCTTCAGCAATGAGACCACACTTCTCTGGTACCAACTTCTGTTTCTCAGCAACATCTCATTCTTATGGTACCCAAATTCTTTTACAGTATTCTTCATGTTGCTGATAGGACTACATGACCCAACAGCTTAAGGAAACAGGGGTTTTATTCTTGCTTGCAAATTCTGGTCACATTCATTGACATGTAGGAGGAGCTGATACCAACAGCGGGATCTGAGGGAACTGACCACATTGTGGCCAGTTTTCATATGGGCAACGAGGAAGCTTCCATATTGATCCAGCTTGTTTTCTTCATGTCCTGTGACCCTTGTATGTAGTATCATCAGCAATAGGATCTTATTCTTAGGTTTTGGAATGCAGTTATAATATTTTTAAGTAGAAAGTATCTTCTGGTATAGAATTTGCAATTAGAGTCACTAATGAATTAATTCTCTAATTATCAACTGGCATTCTCCATATTCTATTTGTTTTGTGAAAGCCAAATAATATAGGTAGAGATGTGGTATGACCTTTCAAGTTCTTGCTGGGGGCACAATTTGTATAATCTTCTTAAAGATATGATATTGTTTTAGCACCACTATTTTCAGTGAACCTCTAATGGCTTCCATTTGCCTTTTCCAACTATTACAATCCACATTCCACATGTTTAGGGAATTTAGAAGTCTATTCTACATGATGAGTTTGAGGACCCACTAGATTTCACTGTGAGTTAGACTCAGATTAAAACTCTATTGATCACATTATCTATCATTTTAAATAGAGAAAAACCTGGAGCATTCCCACGATCAGACCTTCCTTGTTCATGAATCGGTAGAATCAATATTGTGCGAATGACCACCCTACCCAAGGCAATATACAAGTTCAGTGGAATCCCAATCAAAATCCCAATGCAATTCTTCACAGAACTGGAAAAAAGCAATCTTAAAATTCATGTGGAAGAACAAAAGACTCTGGTTACAATCTTGAGCAATAAAAATAGTGCTGGAGGTATCACTATGCTGGATTTCAAACTGCTATAGAGTAATAGTAATAAAAACAGCCTGGTACTGGCACAAAAACAGATACATCAAACAGTGGATTAGAACAGAGATCCCAGATATAAGTTCCCATACATATAGCCACTTTATTTTTGACAAAGGTGCCAAACATACCTGCTGGGGGAAAAGAAAGCATCTTCAACAAATGGTGTTGGGAAAACTGGACATCTATATGTAGAAGAATAAAAATTGACTGTGGCCTACTCTCGTTACACAAAAATCAACTCCAAATGGGTCAGAGACCTCGATGTTAAACCTGAAACTCTGGAACTGTTAGAAGAGAGAGTAGGGAGTACACTTGAATTGATAGACCTAGGTTAAGATTCTCTAAATGGAACCCCAAATGCCCAGGAGCTAAGACTAATCATCAACAAGTTGGACTTCATAAAATTAAAGAGCTTCTGTTCTGCAAAAGAAACTGTCAATTTGCAAAATGAAAACCCATAGAATTCATCCATTGGGAAAGAAGGGCCACTTGGTCAGCCACAGAGACTTGAATCCCCAACTAGACCATATCTAGAAGGAACTGTGGGACCCCAAAAAACAGACATACAGGATAGTGGGAAAGAGTGGGATAGATTGATGGAGGGAGGGGAAGGAAGTAGGGAGAGAAGAAAGGGAGGAGAATAGTGATAATTACTCAATATGCTTGTAAAACTAGGAAAAATTATAAAGTTAAAAAAATTAAACCACAAAAATCTCTGTTGATCACCTTACCTCCATAAACTTTCATTTTAACTGTGGGGTACAACGCTGCTTGTGGGCTCCTGGAACCAATGTCAATTCAGAGTTGTGTCTATTAGGTTCTGAAAAATCTCATTATTTTCTTTCTCCCAATGTATAGTTACCCTAGTAAAAGCCTTAAATCCATTTGAGAAAGGATGGGAGAAATAGTTGAACTTATCAGTGTTGTAGTAAGATCCTTCCTCAAGGGAACCTGACCTGTTTGAAATGAAATAGATAGGAAGCCCACTAAACCCTTGTTTGATCTGTATAAGCAGAAAATTCTAGACTAAATGGATAGAAGTACAATGGAGCAATATCTTATGTACATTTGCATTACAAGGAAAACATTAGTTCTCTTTTGCATTTTAGTCTGCTTTATATGGTAACATGCATTCTGGATAGAGTTACACATGTACACATAAACACTAATCATGCCATGTTGTCTTTTCTTTGTTCTCAGAAGGCCCTTGCCAATAATATGATGAACTTTGGTTTGGATTTTGCAATTTGAGTCATGTGGCTGCTGGATTGATTATTTCCAAGGCACACTTAGAAATTTTTAGGCCATTTATTTTTAGGCACATCTGGAGCCTAGGAAATTTGTTTTTTTTAATTTATTTCTATTTATTTATTTATTTATTTATCTATTTATTTATCTATTTATTTATTTATTTATTTATTTATTTATTTATTTATTTATTTATTTATTTATTTCCACTCATACAAACTTAGCAGGTACACTGGTTCCCTCCTTCCCTCCAACCTCCCATTGCCCTGTGCCCCTCTCTCCTCCCCTTTCCCTCCCCATCCCGCAGTGCCCCCCCCCCCAATCCCCAGAGCATCCTTTAATGTGCATGCCAAACTCTCCTCTGGGTCATCCTCTCCGATGAGGTGCAAGGACCCAGGGGCATTTCCCAGAACCCTTTCCTGTGTTCCCCTTAAGCTTAGGAACACTACTGTGACTGTCAGTCCCTAGCCTCCAAGGATCCTAGTGCCTTTAGTCCATGCTAGACTTTGTGGGGTTAATAATGTGTTGGACATAGCGCAGGTCATGCAAAGTCCTATTATGATTGCTTTGGCCCTAACTTGTGTGGAGTATCTTGCATAACGTTGCTCCTCCCCATCTTTTTTTTTTATTGTGCCAATGATCACCTCTTCCCAGAGTGGTTGTTGTAGCATGCCCAAATCACAGCTGAGTGACATTGTTTCCTGGATATCCCTCCCCAGAAACTTACATACTATCTTCTGGTAGTACACAGATATTACAGAAATATTAAAACTTTAAGCCAGACATAGTGGCAAATGTCTGTAATTTCAGAACTCAAGAGACAGAGGTAGGAGGATTAGGTCTTCCCAGCTATCTTTAGTTTCATAGTAAGTTTGAGGCCAATCTGGATTACATGAGCCCAGTCAAAAAGGAAAAAAGAAAGCATTAAAGCCTCTGGGTTTTTAATGTCTATAAATATTTTAGAATAAGCTTTCCTGCAGAATGAAAACTTTCAGAATGTCGTGTGATAGAGACAAAACCTACAATCATAAAACTATGTTTTTTCAATATACAAATGGCCTTTGTATTTGTGATCTGCCTTTTAATTTTCTAAAAATTTTTTTATTTCCACTCATACAAACTTAACAGGTAAACCAGTCCCTCCTCCCTCCAACCCCCTATCCCCCTGTGCCCTCTTCCCCTCCCCCTTCCCTTCCCATCCCCCAGTGCTTCCCCCTCCCATCCCCAGAGCATCCTTTAATGTGCATGCCAAACTCTCCTCTGGGTCCTCCTCTCCGATGAGGTGCAAGAACCCAGTGGCATTTCCCAGAACCCTTTCCTGTGTTCCCGTTAAGCATAGGAACACTACTGAGGCTGTCAATCCCTTGCCTCCAAGGATCCTAATGCCTTTAGCAAATGCTAGACTTTGTGGGGTCAATAGTGTGTTGGACATTACACAGCTCCTCCCCATCTTTAGGCTCTTACATTCTTGTACATGGTGACAAGTACGGGTCTAGTTTTAATCTTCTGCATATGGATATCCAGTTTTGCCAACACCATTTGTTGAAGATGCTGTTCTTTTTCCATTGGATTTTTTGGGCCCCTTTGTCAAAGATCAAATGGCTGTAGTTGTATGGGCTTATATCTGGGTCTTCAAACCTTATCCATTGATCTGTGTGTCTGTTTTGGAGCCAATACCAGGCTGTTTTTACAATTATGGATTTGTAGACTAAGGTTTGGTATGGTGATACCTCCAGCAGTGTTTTTGTTACTCAGGATTGTTTTTGCTATCCTGAGTCTTTTGTGCCTCCATATGAACTTTGAGATTGTTTGGTAAACTTCTTTAAAGAATTGCTTTGAAATTTTAATTGGTATAGCATTGAATCTGTATATTGCCTTTGGTAGGATGGTCATTTTTATGATGTTAATTCTGCCAATCCAGGAACATGGGAGGTCTTTCCACCTTCTGGTGTTTTCTGCTATTTTTTTCTTTAGGGTTTTAAAGTTTTCATTGTAAAGGTCTTTTACCTCCTTGGTTAGGTTTATACCAAGGTATTTCATTTTTTCTAGGGGCTATACTAAATGGGATTGTTTCTCTCAGGGCTTTTTCACTACTTTCATTTTGGACATATAGGAAGGCCACTGATTTTTGTACATTTATCTTGTATCCTGCCACCCTGCTGAACTTCTGTATTAGTTTCAGGAGCTTCCTGGTGGAGTTATTGGGATCATTCAGGTATAAGATCTTGTCATCTGCAAATAGAGATAGCTTGACTTCTTCCTTGCCGATTTGAATCCCTCTTATGTCCCTTTCTTGTCTTATGGCTTCAGCTAATACTTCAAGTACAATATTGAATAGAAGTGGTGAGAGTGGACAGCCTTGTCTAGTTCCTGATCGAAGCGGGAATACTTCAAGTTTTTCCCCATTGAGTATAATCCTTGCTGTTGGCTTGTTGAATACAGCTTCCTTCCATTCCAACTTTCTCTAGGGTTTTGATCATAAAGGGCCGTTGGATCTTGTCAAAAGCTTTTTCTGCATCTATCGAGAGTATCATGTGGTTTTGAACTTTGGACTGATATATATGTTGAATTACATTTATTGATTTGTGTATGTTGAACCAACCTTGTGAGCCTGGGATAAAGCCTACTTGATCCCCGTGAATGATCTTTTTGATATGTTTTTGAATCCGATTTGCTAAGATTTTGTTGAGAATATTTGCATCTGTGTTCATCAGAGAGATTGGCCTATAGTTTTCTAAGTGTATCTTTATTAGGTTTTGGGATTAAGACGATATTAGCTTCATAGAAGGAATTTGGTAGTGTTCCTTCCTTTGCTATTTGATGGAACAATTTAAGGAGTATTGGTGTTATTAGCTCCTTAAATGTCTGGTAGAACTCTGTGCTGAATCCATCTGGTCCAGGACATTTTTTGGTGGGAAGATTCGAGATTACTTCCTCGATTTCCTCATATGTTATAGGACTATTTAAATAATTCACAACTTCCTGATTCCGTTTAGGTAAGTTGTGTTTACTTATGAATTCATCCATCTCTTTTGTGTTGTCAAATTTCACAGAGTATAAAGTTTTGAAATATGACATTATAATTCTCTGGATTTCTTGGGTATCAGTAGTGATAACCATTTTCATTTCTAATTTTGTTAATTTGGGCTTTCTCTCTCTTGCTTTTGGTTAATTTAGCTAGGGGTATATCAATCTTACTGATTTTTTCAAAAAAACCCAGCTTTTTGACTGGTTGATTTTCTGTATCATTTTCCTAATCTTGATTTCAGATATTTCTCCCCTTAATTTGCTAATCTCCTCTCTTCTACTGCTTTTGGGATCAGATTGCTCTGGTGTCTCGAAAGCTTTAAACTGCATTGTTAGGACAGCTTTTATTGTGTCCCAGACATTTTGGTAAGTTGTATTTTCATTATCATTCACTTTCAGGAAATCTTGAATTTCCTTTTTAATTTCTTCCTGAATCCAATTCTCATTCAGCATCATAGTGTTAAGTTTCCAGGAGTTAGTGTATTTTCTGCTGTTTGTTGTGTTTTGGATGTCAAGCTTTAGGCCGTGGTGGTCTGATAAGGTACAGTCTAGAATTTCAACTTTCCTGTATATGTGGAGATTTGTTTTGTGGCCCAATATGTGATCTGTTTTGGAGGAAGTTCCATGTACTGCTGAGAAAAAATGTGTATTTTTTATTGCATGGATGAAAAGTTCGATAGAGATCTGTAAGGTCCATTTCAGTAAGGGTTTGATTAAGCTCCAAAGTGTTTCTGTTAAGTTACCTGTTGATCTATCCCATGTTGAGAGGGTGGTGTTGAAATACCAAGAATTATCATTTTGGGATTGATTTCTCACTTTAAATGTTGTAGGGTTTGCTTAATGAATGTGGAGGGGCCCATATTGGATACATATATGTTCAGTATTGTGAAGTCTTCCTGGTGGATTGTACCTGTGACCAAAATGTAGTATCCATCTGTGTCTTTTATGATTTTTTTTGGTTTCAAGTCCACTTTGTCCGATAGCATAATGGCTACCCCTGCCCGTGTGCTGGTTCTATTAGCTTGCAGAATTTTAGACCAGCCTTTTATTTTTAGGATGTGCCTATCTTTTTTGGTGAGATGGGTTTCCTGCAGGCAGCAGACTGATGGATTGTGGTTTTTAATCCAAGTTTGTAATCTGTTTCTCTTGACCGGTGAGTTAATTCCATTAACATTTAGTGTTATAATGGAGAAACTATTTTTAATTCTGGACACTTATTATGTTTAGTAGTTTTTATAAGTCTATTGCTTCGCTTTTTGGGTTTTGGTGTTATTATACTTTCCTTCTGTTCTCCTGGATATGCCTGTTTTTTTCTTCAAGCTTGAGTATCATGTCTAACATTTTTTGAAGGCCTGGTTTGGTGGACATGTATCCCTTCAAGTTGTCTTTGTGCTGGAAAATTTTTCTTTCTCCCTCGATCATGATGGATAGTTTTGCGGGGTATATCAGCCTGGGTTGACATTTTTGCTCATTCAATACTTGAAGTATGTCTCTCCAAGCTCTTCTTACTTTTACTGTTTCCATTGAGAAGTGTTTTGTTATTTTAGTAGGTTTACCTTTAAAAGTAACTTGTTTTTTTTCCCTTGAAGCTCTCAGCACCATTTCTTTATCTTGAATGTGGAGTGTTTTAACTATTATTAGTTCTACTTTGGTCATATCTGTTTGGGGTGCAGAATGCCTCTTGTATATGGATGAGCCTCTCTTTTTTTAGATGAGGGAAGTTTTCCTTGATGATCGTTTGAAAAATTTCCTCAGGTGTTTTATTTTGGGATTCTTGCTTGGGTATTCCATGAATACGCATGTTACGCTTCTTCAAAGTGTCCTATAACTCTTGAATATTTCTTTTGAGTATCTTTTTGGCTTTAACAACCTCTTCCATTGAACTGATTAATACTTCCACTTTGTCTTCAATGTTTGAAATTCTATTTTCTGCTTTGTTAGTTCTGCTGATAAGACTCTCTGTTGAGTTCTGGGTTGAAGATAACTTATGTCTTTTAGTTCAGTTTTAAACTCTGCTTGAGTCTGTTTGAACTGCTCTATACCTGTTTTTGTTTCTTGAACTGTTTTTCTCAATTCCTCTAAATGTGTGTTGTGTTCCTCTTCAAAGTGATTGATGTGGTTATTTAATTCCTGTCGGATTTTCTCTTTCATAGTATTGATCATGGTAATGATGTTTTGAAAGTCGTTATTCTGGGTCAGGCTTTCTTGGATATTATCTGTGGGTTTGTTCTGGTTGGAGTCTATCATTATGGGATTAATTCCTTCAGTGGGAACTTTGTTTTCTTAGGTATTGTTTCTCATGGATTTGCACTTTGACTTGGGCATTGTCGTTTTAACTCTTAAGACCTTCTTTCAATTTCCGTGTGTTGTATACTGAACTGAATTATTTGGCCTGGAGCAGCTCCTGCTCTAGCTGGCTGGTGGGAGGAGCTGGGACCAGTGGGCTGCCTGGGGTTTGGGGGTGGGTGGGTGGGGGCTTACCTAGGTCGCTGTGAGTCCCGGCTGGACTGCGCGTGTCCTCGGTGGGTGGGTAAGGGGTCTCTCTCTCTAAATGTAGACAGTTGTAGCAAATACATCCCTTTTAGGCCTGTTCTCATTATATACCAAAATTTTTTATTATATTGTGTCTATTTTCGTTCAGTTCTAGGAATTGTTTTATTTATTACCTGAATTATTCAATGACCCATGTATCACTCAGTACTGTATTGTTCAATCTCCATAACTTAATAGTGTGTTTTGTAGTTTGTTTTGCAGATAATTTCTATTTTTTTCATATTGTGATAAGATGGAATATAGGAAATCACTTCACTTTTCCTATACTTGTTAAAATTTGTTTCCTTTTCTATTATTTACTTTTTTTGGAGAATGTCGCATGGTATTCTGAGAAGAGTGTGCATTCTACAGGTGCTTGGGGCTAAGTCACCATTGATTCTTTACAAATGCTTTCAGAGCTCAAATCTTCAACTTCCAAGTTGACACCTGTATCTGCCTATAACAACAATAATAAACAGAGAAAGTCTCAAAGCAATTCCACTAATATCAGGAACAAGACAAGGGTGTCCACTTGCTCCATACTATACAATACAGTGCTTGAAGACTTAGTTGGAATAATAATACAACAGAAAGAAATAAAAGGAATACAAATAACAAATTAGAAGTCAAACTATCCCTGTTTTCCATTGATATAATTCTAAATATGAGACCCTAAAAGTCTCCACAAGAAAATTCATAGAGCTATTAACACTTTCATCAAAGTGATAAAATATAAAATCAGCACACATAAAGAAATAGCCTTCCATGTACAAATGGAGAGCAGACCAAGAAAGAAACCATGGATATTGCAGCTAAGGAGATGCTTCCGTAGGTAAAATCCATAACATGAGGGCTCGAGTTCAGATCCCAAGAACATACATGTACCTACACACATGGGAACATGTATAAACAAATGCATTTACCCCAGAAATCAGAAAAATAATGCCACGGACAACTAAAACAAATACCTTGGAATAAACTTAACAAAGGATGTGAAAGACCTGCACAATGGAGAGTCTTATATGAAAAAGGAAATTGAGTTGATAGTAGAAGACTGAAAGACCTCAAAATATAACTAATATTATGAAAGCAATCATACTACCAAAAGCAATCTACAGATTAATTACAATTCTAATAAGAAAATTCAGGACTACTTTTCTCAAAAAAATAGTTTGTGAAAAAAAATCTGAAAATTCATATGGAAAAACAAAAGATCTCAGAAAGCCATAATAATCCTGGGCAAAAAGAATACTTCTCAGCCTATCTTAATACTTGATTTCAAATTATACTACAGAGTCATAAGAAAAGGACAGGATGGCACTGGCACAAAAGCGGACACCTAAGTCAGTGGAGTAGAATAGAAGATTCACATGTAAGCCATGGAGCTACAGCCACTGGAGGTTTTTCTTATTGTTTGTTTTTACAAAGATATCCAAAATGCAAATTGGAGAAGGCAGAGCCTCTTCATAACTGGTTCTGGGGACACTGAATATCCATATGCAGAAGAGTAAAAACAGATCCCCGTCTCATCTTGCATAAAAACCAACTATAAATGGATTAGCAACTTTGATGGAAGACCTGAACTCTGAATATTTTAAAAGAAAAAGTTGAGACTACACTTCCATATATAGATACAGGTAAAGATTTTCTGAAAAGGCCTTTGGTCATTGAGGAAACGGGACCTTATGAAATAAAAAATGTGTACAGCAAAGGATCAATCATGTGATTAGGACACCCAGAGAACTGAAAAAATTCTTTGCCAGCTACATATTTGTCAGAGGACTCATGTATAGAATATACACAGAACTAAAAAAAACTAGCTATTGAAGAAGCAAGCAACTCATAAAAAATGTACTATGGAACTGAACAGAGGACTTTCTTTTTTCAAACAGATAATTTTCAGGTGAAGAAATACTGGTAAACATTTTAAAAAGTATTCAGCACCTTTATCCCTCAGTGCCTATTAAAAATACTATGAGATTATGTCTCACCTTAGTCAGAATTGGTATCACCAAGAAAACAAATGATCACAAACATGCTGATGAGAATGTGAGGAAAGGGGAACCCTTATTTACTGTTGGTGGGACAATAAACAGGTCCAGTGTCTATGGAAGTCAGTATTGAGCTTTCTCAAGAATAACTAAAAGAGAAATATTTTATGTTCCATCTCTACCATTTCTTGGCATATAGCCAAATGACTTTCTGTTCTACTAATGAGGTGTTTTCACATTCATGTTCATTGCCTCTCTGTTCACAACATTTGTCTATATGTCCAACAAATGATAAAATGAGTAATGAAAATATGGTAGCTACATTCATATAATAAAATTTCATTTATCTATAAAATTAAATGAAATATGAAACTTTCAAGAAAATGTGTAGAACTGGAAAATATTCTGAGTGAGATGACCCAGACTCCAAAATATAAATGTTCTTCTTTATTTGGGTCATAACTTTGAATTTTTGATTTCCATGTTTTACTTAGGATGTGTATAAAGGCCATGTGTCTAGAAATGAGCCATGGGAGGTGAGAAGCTTTATAGGGGTGGGGCGTTTGTTGAATACATGTGATATTAAAGTGAGAGGGAATACTGGGGGTAGAAGATTTTGAATAGGGATGGTGGTTAAAGCATATGCACAGGAGTGGATGTAGTAGGAAAGCCAAAACAAAAGATGTATGAAGAATCTATTTGGAAAACTATGACTGTATAAACTAATTAAAATATAACAAAAAAGTTTAAAGGGGGTACCCTAGATGAGTAAATAATGCTTATCCAAGAAGTCTTTTGCTATTAAATAAAAACCCAATAGGTTTTTTGTTACATTAGCTGCTCACCAGCTGCTCACTTGTCAAATATACCACACATTTTGGTTGCAAGACATAAAAAAATGAAGCTGTAACTGAGCTGGAACTTCCTCACTTCTGGATATATTTCATAATGCTGCAAAGTGTTATGCAGGCATCTTGGAAGAAAAGTTATCAATGGTTTTACACAGCTGTGTACCTTGTGTGATACAATACTAAGCTGTCAAACAAAATGTGCCTACTGGTGTAATAGTGTTAGTGTGGGGCTAAACAACTGTTTTCTGATTGGATTTAAGGTCTGTTCTACAGAAGGGAGTTTGTGCCTAGTGCTGTGTGCTTGGTTAAAGACCCATGGTTAGGGAGGTCATAGGTCCTGAGAGGGACTCTATGGCTTTTGTTTCAGTAAATGTACATGTTATCAAACTGCTTCCTATTTATTTATTTTGTGCTGCTCTCTGTCTTGGTCAGAGAAGCTTCTTTTTGTATCCAAGAGTGTTTGATTCAGGGACTTACAGCTGGTCAAGGTGTCGAGAAGGAATAACTGTTGAGTGCTTGCCTATAAATGGGACATCTAAATCACTCCCTCTTGGACTCATGGATAAGAAGACAGAAAGAATGTGAGAGTTAAGTGATGGGGAGGAGGGTTGTGAACATGACATTACCTTTAAACAAAATAAGCACACAAACGAAGTACTTGAAGATGCTGCGATACTGGCCCTGGTGTCTGTCCTGTTTGCCAATGCCATTGCCATGAAATGAAGCCTGGCTCCCACTTCTTTTCTGCTCCTTAAAAGATCTGTTGCTCCTGCAAACTGCAAAAGAAAATCAACAAACCACAATCCAGAACTTCAGAGACTCTATATCAATCACATAGAACTAGGCCAGCCTAATCTCTCCCCATCCTGGAGCTCAGGGACATTTGCGGAAGAGGGGGCGGTAAGATTGTAAGAGCAAAAGGATGGGAGGAGCAACGATTTGCAAGATTCTCAACAATAGTTGGGGCCAAAGCAATCACAATGGGACTTTGCATGCCCTGCGCAATGTCCAGCACACTGTTGCCCTCATAAAGTCTAGCATCTGTTAAGGGCACTGAGACCCCTGGAGGCAAGGGATTGACAGCCATAGTAGTGATCTTATGCTTAAGGGGAACAAGAGAAAGGGCTTATGGAAATGCCACTGGGTCCTTATATGTCATCGGAGAGGAGGACCCAGTGGAGAGTTAGGCGTACACAATAAAGGACTCTCTGGGAATTGGGGGGGAGGCACTGGGGGAAGGGGAGGGGGAGGAGGGGGTTCGGGGGGAGGAGGGGGGAGGGAGGGAACTGGTAAAAAATTTTAAAATGTATAATTAAATTTTTAATAAAAAAAATAAAATAAAAAATTCAAAAAAAAAAAAAAAAAAAAAAAAGATCTGTTGCTGAAAGCCTAGTGCTGACAATCTGAACTCCCAAAACCAAGCCAATCCTTTTGTGAGGTTCTTTGGACTTTTTCTCCTTTTTAAAGCTCTCTATTTTGTTTTTATGTTACTAGACATATTCAGACATCACCCACCTGTTCTGATATCTGTCATCCAATTCTCCCTTATTTATTCCATGGAAACTCTAGCAGACCTTGTGTGTGTGTGTATGTGTGTGTGTGTGTGTGTGTGTGTGTGTGTGTGTGTGTGTGTGTTTTGTTTGCCATTGAAGATTTGCCATTAGATACTAGTGGATTTCAAACTTCAAACTTGAAATTTGCCTGCTTTTACTATCATCCTTTCCATTTTTTTCTACACCATTACTTATGGAATGCTTACCTTTTTCTTTCAGTTGATATTCAATTGTTTTATAATTCTTTTAATTGTGTGTCTGTGTGTGTGTGTGTGTGTGTGTGTACCAGAGGACACTGTGTGTGTGTGTATCAGAGGACACTGTGTGTCCCTATGGAGGACCACTGGTGACTTTTGAAGTACTTTTGGATTGCTTTTACCTGTTTTTCACATAGCTCTGGGATTTCCCAGGCTCTACCCATGAGGGCCAGAAGTGTAGGTCATTTCCATTTCAATCTGGTGTTTTTATGTGGGACCTGGCATCTGAACTCCTTCTGCTTGCTGAGTAGAGTCTTAATCCCTAAACCATCTCTCCACCCCTTAACTTTTTCTGAATTGTTTTCTATTATTGTTGTCTTTTTTTCACTGTCTTCACCTCCATGTGTTTATTTTAATCTTCTTTTCAGTTACTATATACATATATATTTATATATACATAAATATATTTACTGTATTTGTGTGTATATAAGTTCATATATATTTGTTGGGTGTGGATACACATGTGCATGCCTGTGTATATCAGTAAACAACCTTGGACATCATTCCTGAGGTGATATTCCCATATTTTAGAGACAGGGTCTCTCAATGGTTTGTAGTTTATTGAATATGCTTGATTGATTGGAATATGATTAAGATACATTATATGTGTTTGAAATTGTATATTTTAAAATAATTCATTCTATTGCATAGAAGAATTGCATAGAATTCTTTCTGACATGGATTTCTCTTTTCTGCCTTATGCGTCTCAGAAAGAACCTCTGTATGAATGTTAGAGGATATGGTTGCTAATACAATGAGTCTTGTTTATAGAAATGCCTCAAAAGTATTAGTCAAGGTAACCATTGGTACACGAGAACTTCAAAAAGTGTGAGTCTCTTGCCACCTGGACTGGTCAAATAGGATTGTTAAAAGCAAATGTCTGCCTAGGAAATAAATGTGGAGGTGATATTTTCATAATAACTTTTGAGTATATGTCATCTTATTTCAAGTAATTGCCTATGCTAATTAGTTGATAGGCCCCTTTAATATCCCTATTGTGTATACGTATTATGGATTATATCATGCAATCCATGAGCATATAAAAATCTTGAAATTTAACTTCCTGCAATATTTATGAAACTTTTTAGCATATGGTACATTGAAAGAGAATGATGTCTCATTTAGCCTGTGTATAAATAGGTGAAACAGTTGTAGCATTCATTGTGAATGCTTTATATGTATGTTGTGTGCTTTGTGTGCATTTGGACTATATGAAAAATACCAGGAATCTTGCTATCCAATCCTTTAGAA
This sequence comes from Typhlomys cinereus, assembly GCA_023101885.1. Lineage (NCBI taxonomy): Eukaryota > Metazoa > Chordata > Mammalia > Rodentia > Platacanthomyidae > Typhlomys > Typhlomys cinereus. The sequence continues at coordinate 1,496,236 of JALPQD010000140.1, forward strand.
TCCTCCTAATAAATAGGAACATTCTTTGATATAATAGTTTTCAACTTACTTTGTGATTTCTTTAGTCACAAACGTGGTTAAGTTGACTAACTTACTTTCCCTTTCTATTTTCCATCTTACTGGCTTTGTCTCTTTCTTTTTTTTATATAATACATTTTTTATTATTATTTCAGCTCATACAAACTTAATAGGTACACCAGTTCACTCCCTCCCTCCTCCCCCCCCCCGAACCTCCTGCTCCCCCTCCCCTCACCCCTCCAGCCCCATCCCCCCGTGCCTCCTGCCCCGATTCCCAGAGTCCTTTCTTGTGCATGCCTGACTCTCCTCTGGGCCCTCCTCTCCGATGACGTACAAGGACCCAGTGGCATTTCCCTGAACCCCTTCCTGTGTTCCCCTGAAGCATAGGAACACTACTGTGGCTGTCAATCGCTTGCCTCCAAGGATCTTGGTGCCTTTAGCAGATGCTAGACTTTGTGAGGTCAATAGTGTGTTGGACATTGCGCCAGGCATGCAATGTCTAATTATGATTGCTCCGGCCCTAACTTGTGTGGAGTATCTTGCAAATCATTGCTCCTCCCATCCTTTTGCTCTTACACTCTTACCACCCCCTCTTCCGCAAATGTCCCTGAGCTTCAGGATGGGGAGAGATTAGTCTGGCCTAGTTCGAGGTGGTTGATATAGAGTCTCTGAAGTTCTGGATTGTGGTTTGTTGATTTTCTTTTGCAGTTTTGTTGCTCCTGCAATGCCCTTCACTCCATCGTGATCGGCACTGTATGTCACCCCCTGGCCAGAGACAGAAAGCTGTTAAACTGGAGTCTTATTATAAGAGCACATTCAAGGGTAGATGTAATACTTATACCCAAAAGTGGAATCGCAGGGTCATATGGCGTTAGGCAATGGGAGGGGTCAATCACCCATTTGCAAAATGGTTACTTTTTAATCTGCCAGACTATATGCCCTCCCCTTATGGTGAGTTCATACCCCCTTAGTTGTAAATGATCAGGAACGAATTGTGAACTTAACTAGGTGTCACATTACGTTCTTGCAGTCCTTGATGGAGGCCTATTTTCTCTACTGTAACATGGTCACTTCTCTCCTTGTTTCTGGTGTGGCCCTCCAACCCCATCCCTCCTGTTCATAATCCTTGCAATTACTGTAGGTAATACATAGATTTACCTATGAGTGTCTCAAGATGGGCTGGGTGGGTTTGGTATTAGGAGCCACCTATTAGGGAGTACATACGGTGCTTAATTTTCTGGGTCTGGGATACTTCACTTAATATAATTGTTTCTAGTGACATCCATTTCCCGGAAAATTCCAGTAATTCATCATTTTTGATGGCTGAGTAGTACTCCATTGTATAGATGTACCACTTTTTCCTTATCCACTCGTCAACTGTTGGACATTTGGGTTGATTCCATGTCTTTGCTATTGTAAACAGTGCTGCTATGAACATGGTTGTACTTGTGCTATCGAGGTGAACCTCTGTTGTATGGGGGGTTATACCCAAAAAGTGGAATCGCAGGGTCATATGGCATTTCAATCTTTAATTTCTTTAAGAATCTCCAGACGGCTCGCCAGAGTGGCTGTATGAGCCTGCACTCCCACCAGCAATGTAGGAGAGTTCCCCTCTCTCCACATCCTCTCCAGCAGTTGGTGTTGTTTGTGTTGTGGATTTTTGCCATCCTGACCGGGGTGAGATGATCTCAGGGAAGTTTTGATTTGCATTTCCCTGATGGCTAAAGAAGTGGAGCATTTTTAAAGATATTTGTTAGACATTTTAATTTCATCCCTGGTAAAATTTCTTTTAAGTTCCAGGGCCCATTTTTTAATTGGGCCATTGGTTTCCTTGATGTTTAGTTTTCTAAGTTCTTTGTGCACTCTGGACAGCAGAGCTCTGTCAGATATGTAGTTAGTGAAGATTTTCTCCCATTCTGTGGGTTGCTTTGTGCTCGTGTTACAATCTCTTTATCTGAACAGAAGCTCTTTAATTTCACAAGATCCCAACTGTTGAGAGTTGGTAGCAGTGACTGTGCCATTGGATGTCTGTTTAGGAACTGTTGGCCTAGCCCAATCAGCTCGAGGGAGTTCCCTATCCTTTCAACTATGGTTTTTATAGTCTCTGGCCTGATATCAAGGTCCTTGATCCATTTGGAATTAAGTCTTGTACATGGTGACAAGTACGGGTCCAGCTTTAATCTTCTGCATGTGGAGATCCAGTTTTGCCAGCACCATTTGTTGAAGATGCTGTTCTTTTTCCATTGGATTCTTTGGGCCCCTTTGTCAAAGACCAAATGGCTGTAATTTTGTTGGCTTATATCTGGGTCTTCAATCCTTATCCATTGATCTGTGTGTCTATTTTGGAGCCAGTACCAGGCTGTTTTTATAACTATGGATTTGTAATATAGACTAAGGTTCGGTATGGTAATACCTCCAGCAGTGTGTTTGTTACTCAGGATTGTCTTTGCTATCCTGGGTCTTTTGTGCCTCCATATGAATTTTGAGATTGTTTGGTCAACTTCTTTAAAGACTTGCTTTGGGATTTTAATTGGTATAGCATTGAATTTGTATATTGCCTTTGGTAGAATGGTCATTTTTACGATGTTGATTCTGCCAATCCAGGAACATGGGATGTCTTTCCACCTTCTGGTGTCTTCTGCAATTTCTTTCTTTAGGGTTTTAAAGTTTTCATTGTAAAGGTCTTTTACCTCCTTGGTTAGGTTTATACCAAGGTATTTCCTTTTTTTTAGGGGCTATAGTGAATGGGATGGTTTCTCTCAGGGCTTTTTCACTACTTTCATTTTGGACATATAGGAAGGCCACTGATTTTTGTACATTTATTTTGTATCCTGCCACCCTGCTGAACTTCTCAATTAGTTCCAGGAGCTTCCTGGTGGAGTTTTTGGGATCACTCAGGTATAAGATCATGTCATCTGCAAATAGGGATAGCTTGACTTCTTCCTTGCTGATTTGAATCCCTCTTATGTACCTTTCTTGTCTTATGGCTTCAGCTAAGACTTCAAGTACAATATTGAATAGAAGTGGTGAGAGTGGACAGCCTTGTCTAGTTCCTGATCGATGTGGGAATGCTTCCATTTGTTCCCCATTGAGCATAGTCCTTGCTGTGCGCTTGTTGTATACAGCTTTTATTATATTGATAAAGGTTCCTTCCATTCCTACTGTCTCTAGCGTTTTGACCTTAAAAGGCTGTTGGATCTTGTCAAAAGCTTTTTCTGCATCTATCGAGAGTATCATGTGGTCTTGGACTTTGGACTGGTTTACATGATGAATTACATTTATTGATTTGTGTATGTTGAACCAACCTTGTGTGCCGGGGATGAAGCCTACTTCGTCCCTGTGAATGATCTTTTTGATATGATTTTGAATTCGATTTGCTAAGACTTTCTTGAGAATCTTTGCGTCTGTGTTCATCAGAGAGATCAGCCTATAGTTTTCTTTTTTAAGTGAGTCTTTATTAGGTTTTGGGATTAAAACAATATTAGCTTCATAGAAGGAATTTGGTAGTGTTTCTTCCTTTGCTATTTGATGGAACAGTTTAAGGAGTATTGGTATTATTAACTCCTTAAATGTCTGGTAGAACTCTCTGCCAAATCCATCTGGTCCAGGACATTTTTTGGTGGGAAGATTCAAGATTACTTCCTCAATTTCCTTATATGTTATAGGACTATTTAAATAATTCACAGCTTCCTGATTCAATTTAGGTAAGTTGTGTTTACTTAGAAATTCATCCATCTCTTTTGTGTTGTCAAACTTCACAGAGTATAAGTTTTTGAAATATGATGTTATAATTCTCTGGATTTCTTGGGTATCAGTAGTGATAACTCCATGTTCATTTCTGATTTTCTTAATTTGGGTTTTCTCTCTCCTGCTTTTGGTTAATTTAGCTAGGGGTGTATCAATCTTATTGATTTTTTCAAAGAACCAGCTTTTTGACTGGTTGATTTTTTCTATCGTTTTCTTAATCTTGATTTCAGATATTTCTCCCCTTATTTTGCTAATCTCCTCTCTTCTACTACTTTTGGGATCAGATTTCTCTAGTTTCTCTAAAGCTTTAAGCTGCATTGTTAAGTTGTTTATTTCTGATTTTTCCATTTTTTTGATGTAGGCATTAAGAGCTATGAACTTACCTCTTAGAACAGCTTTCATTGTGTCCCAGAGATTTTGGTAAGTTGTATTTTCGTTATCATTCACTTTCAGGAAATCTTGATTTCCTTTTTAATTTCTTCCTGAATCCAGTTCTCATTCAGAATCATATTGTTAAGTTTCCAGGAGTTAGTGTATTTTCTCTTGTTTGATGTGTTGTGGATGTCCAACTTTAGGCCGTGGTGATCTGATAGGGCACAGGTTAGAATTTCAACTTTCTTGTATATGTGTAGATTCATTTTGTGGCCCAGTATGTGATCTATTTTGGAGAAAGTTCCGTGTGCTGCTGAGAAAAATGTGTATTCCTTGGTACATGGGTGAAAAGTTCGATAGAGACCTGTAAGGTCCATTTCTTTAAGGGTTTGATTAAGTTCCAAAATGTCTCTGTTAAGCTTTTGACCTGTTGATCTAGCCCATGTTGAGAGGGTGGTGTTGAAGTCCCCAAGAATTATCGTTTGGGTGTTGATTTCTTGCTTTAGACGCTGTAGGGTTTTCTTAATGAACGTGAAAGGGCCCATATTGGGTGCATAAATGTTCAGGATTGTGAAGTCTTCCTGTTGAATTGTACCTGTGACTAAAATGTGGTATCCATCCGTGTCTTTTATAATTTTCTTTGGTTTGAAGTCCACTTTGTCTGATAGCATAATGGCTACCCCTGCCTGTTTTCTGCTTCCATTTGCTTGTAGAATTGTTGACCAGCCTTTTATTTTTAGAGCATGCTTATCTTTTGTGGTGAGATGGGTTTCCTGCAGGGAGCAGATTGATGGATTGTGATTTTTAATCCAAGTTTGTAATCTGTGTCTCTTGATCAGTGAATTAATTCCATTAACATTTAGTGTTATAATGGAGAAACTATTTTTAATTCCAGACATTTATTATGTTTAGTAGTTTTTATAAGTATATTGCTTTGGTTTTAATGGTGTTATACTTGCCTTCTGTTCTCCTGGATATGCCTGTTTTTTTCTTCAAGCTTGAGTATCATTTCTAGCATTTTTTGAAGGCTTGGTTTGGTCGACATTTATCCCTTCAAGTTTTCTTTGTGCTGGAAGATTTTTCTTTCTCCCTCAATCATGACGGATAGTTTTGCAGGGTAAATCAGCCTGGGTTGACATTTTTGCTCATTCAATACTTGAAGTATGTCCCTCCAAGCTCTTCTTGCTTTTACTGTTTCGACTGAGATGTCATTTGTTATTTTAATAGGTTTACCTTTAAAAGTGACTTGTTTTTTCTCCCTTGAAGTTCTCAGCACCAGTTCTTTATCTTGAATATGGAGTGTTTTAACTATTATTTGCCTGTGACGAGCTTCCGTTTTGGTCATATCTGTTTGGGGTGCGGAATGCCTCTTGCATATGGATGGGCCTCTCTTTTTTTAGATGAGGGAAGTTTTCCTTGGTGATTGTTTGAAAAATTTCCTCAGGGGTGATATTTTGAGATTCTTGCTCTTGTATTCCATGAATACGCATGTTAGGCTTCTTCGAGGGTGTCCCATATCTCCTGGATATTTCTCTCAAGTATCTTTGTGGCTTTAACAACCTCTTCCATTGAGCTGGTCAATACTCCCACTTTATCTTCAAGGTCTGAAATTCTGTTTTCTGCTTCGTTAGTTCTGTTAAGACTCTATGGAGTTCTGGGTTGAAGATAACTTGTCTTTTAGCTTAGTTTTAAACTCTGCTTGAGTCTGTTTTAACTGCTCTATGCCAGTTTTTGTTTCTTGTACTGTTTTTCTCAACTCCTCCAAGTGTCTCTTCAAAGTGATTGATTCGATTATTTAATTCCTCCTGGATTTCCTCTTTCATAGTATTGAACATGGTAATGATCATATTTTGAAAGTCGTTATCCTGGGTCAGGCTTTCATGGCCATTTTCTGTGGGTTTAGTTCTGGTTGGAGTCTGACATTATCGGATTAATTCCTTCAGTTGGAGATTTGTTTACTTGAGTGTTGTTTCTCATGGATTTGCACTTTGACTTTGGTATTGTCATTTTAACTTTTAAGATCTTTCAATTTCTGTGCGTTTTTCACTAAACTGAATTATTTGGCCTGGGGTTCTGGGGGTGGGCAGGGACGGACTTACCTAGGTCTCGGTGAGGCCCAGCTGGACCACTCATGTCCTGGGCGGTGGAGTGGGGGAAGGGAGGATGGGGCGTTGGCGGGGCACTATTTAACCTGGGGGTAACTGGGGCGGGGCCCGGGCGCAGAAGGTGTGTCCTTCCACGCCCTGCCTGGCTCCAGCTGGATGGTGGGAGGAGCTGGGTCTCTTGGGCAGCCTGGGGTTCTGGGGATGGGCGGGGGCGGAGCTTACCTAGGTCGCGGTGAGGCCTGGCTGGACCCGCGTGCGTCCTGGACGGCGGAGTGGGGGAAGGGAACCAATACACCAACTTTTGACTGAGTAGATCTCTATAGTATTATGCCTTAAGCCTATAAAATGTGAGGTAAACAAATACCTCCTATTTTGAAGTAGTGTAATTAATTGAACCTGGGACCTGGTTCTGTTTGTTAATGTATTTATCATGTCTCTCCTGAAAGATGATACAATTGTATAACTCTTGTCTCTTATTTCTCAATATTCTGAGAGTGACAACCTCTTTCCTAGAGATACTTTCTAGCATTTACTCCTTCCAGTTATTGAAAAACAAGACAAACAATGGTTCATTAAGTACATTAAAGTTCTTTTGAAAGAAAGCATCTGAGATTATGAAGAAGTTTTAGAATCATGTTCCATGTCATATGAGGACTATTATGTAGTAGGAATGGAGTGTACTAAAGACATCGTTTTACCTTTTTGAAAAGGTTTCAAGAAATTCTTCCTATATTCTATATGTTTATAATCTATTTTTACTTATTCTTATGAAAATATATTTGGACATACCTGGTACAGTATATTCTTCTTATACTTGAAGGAAGCAGAATCTATTCAATAGCATGTACTGACAAGAAATGTAATCATCATTGTTTTCTTTTTTTTTTTAATCCAACATCGCAAATTTATTATCGTCATTTACATTTTACAATACCTTGCCCTTTTCTTTTGGGATCACTTAAGCGTCATTGCTGTTAATATAGTTTTTAGACTCAATTTTCAAAAGTGCATAGATAAAATTTTCAGTTAGCAGTATTCAGTTCTTGGGGGCCGCCACATTACCACTGCACGATTTCTCTCTAATCTTCAGTGATATCCCTGAAGAGTCATCCCTGTTCAACATGCAGAACTGTGAGCGCAGACAAGCTTCAAAATGCAGAGCCAAACTGAACTTATTGCTCAGAGCTGTTTGAACTTGTGCGGCAGCAATCTGTAGGCTCACATCCAAAGTCAGGGAGAAGAATGCTGCCATTTACTAGCAAAATCTTTTAGTGAAGAGGAGAGTGGTTGCCCCCCAAAACAGATGTGCTGCCTTTGACAGAATATCACAGTGTCTTTTATTCACAGGTGATTCATTCCAGAATGCCTAGTAGATGCCTCAGACCTCAGCACTGACCCTTCTGCTTTACTATGCTTCTCCTTGTATAGACATCACAGACTTTTTTAAATGTTTAAATGTCTAATGTCTAACCAGATGCAGTAAGCAATTAATAACAGTAGCATAACCATAGAAACATCATAGCAGTGCAGATTAATGAAGGTTACCTTGTTGGACTTCTGCTATTTCATTCTTTTTTTTGCTTTATATTATTATTTCTGCTCATACAAACTTAACAGGTACACTGGTACCCTCCCTCCCCCAGCCCTGCTGCTCCCCCTCCCCTCTCTCCTTTCTCCCCATCCCTCAGTGCCTCCTCCCCAATCCCTATATCATCCTTTAATCATTGTTTTCTTGATAGCCAACACTTTAAATAATTATCCAAAGCTTTCATGTTTGCCTAAATATACTCCATCTATGCTGTGATTTTTTGGGCTCTTACAGTGTTACAATCAATTATATGTATCAAAACTAAAGCTTCATTGTGTGGGAAATGTGGTTGAAGGTTTGTATGTTCCTCAAGAAGTCTGCTTCATCTTTACCCTTTTCTTTAGCTTGCAGTTGTTTGCGATGTGTTTGTAGAAAATTATGTTCCTGGCAAGTTGTCTGCAATGGGCCTGGGATATGAAGATATAGACAAGATTGCTCCTCACATCATCTACTGTTCCATCACAGGTATTTAAGTTCTATTGCCTTGTCAGTGGAGAGGCTTCCCATTTCCTGCAGCATGAATCTCTGAGAAACCTCTTACTTGGTTGATTTCCTGACATGATTTTGTTTTGCTTCTGTCTAAGCCATATCAACTGCTAAACAGTGAATATTGAGAACTACTAACCTGAATTGAATATTTTTCATAACTGTACTTGCTATTTGCATTTATCCTTTGAATTGGCTGCCTTAATGTGTGAACTCTACAATGATGCTTTATAAAGTCTTACAAGTGATGTTATTAACTAATTACAGGAAAAACAGTTGAAATATTCCTTGACTTTGAGCTCACATTGAAACTTAGCATATCCACTCAGTATTTGGAAATGCCAAGCCAGGGAAAGTAAAGAGCTCTGTAAGTTTCTGGTCGTTCACCTTTTACTGCTGTGTGTGTCTGTAGTGAATGGGAAAAATACCTTAGTATTATTTAGTTGTATACATTGCATATTTTGTAAGTACTTAGCTACTTGTTAGGAATGTAGGGAATTAGTTTCTAAGATGAAAAATTATTAGTTTTGTCAGAAAGCCTCACATTCAATTTTTATTCTTTCATTGATCAAATACTTACTGCAGGTCCATGAGCTATATGCCAGGCAGTGTTACGTAGTTCTGGTTGTGGGAATGTATAAAAGATTCTGTGTTCTCTAGAAAATTTATATTCCAGATTAGCAAAATATATACATGCATACATATATATACATACATAAAAATATATTTTATGGTTGAATATGGAAGAGATAAGGATTAAAGAGAACAGCAAATTAGAAACTATTTTGTACTGTGAGTTAAGAGAAGGTCTCACTGAGAAAAGTCCCTTTGAGCAGAGGTTTGAGTGAAGTAAACGAGTGAACTATATAGACCTTGCAGAAAATGTTTCAGATAGATGACTGAAAGTGCAAAGCACCCGAAACATGCCAGGCATGTTTGAAGAACAGCTATGATGGTGTTACTGGAGATAGTGAGGGTGGGGGAGTGAAACAAGGAGAAAATCTGGGACCTGTTGGTTAGCAAGATCATAAAAAGCTTCTGTAGTACTTGTAGTGAATTCATTGTTTACTCTTAAAGACTAGAATCTACTTAGAGGTTTTGAGCAGAAAAATGATATGATCTGTCATTGTTTTAAAAGGATCTCTTTAGCTATTGTGTTGATGGATTGAAGAGAAGAAAGGTGTAAACAGAAGCAAGATTTCTTTAAACACAGCTATAGTATGCTTATTAGTGTCTTAATATTATCTCCAGAATCATAGACTAATAGACAAATCTATTGAGGCTAGTGACTTGAAAGTTATTTATTTGCTTTTTAAAACTTTATTGCTTCAAAAAGATTTAAAATAGGAAGACACTTATAAAAAGTTGTGTAGGAAATAAAATTGCTAAGCTATAAACAGAAATGTAACATTAAAGAGCATTTTATAATATATAAAGAGAAATATTCTGATTCCTATCACTTCTCAACTATCTGCACTGTGGTGCCTATAATGCAAGCCACCACCATCACTGATTTGGAATATTTCATTATGTTTGAAATTGTGCTTCTTTAATATGGTTCTCATATTCTGAAACTGAAAATTTGATTAAGTTTTTGAATGGCATACAGTCTCTTTATATTTCTGTCTTTATATGTTTTCAAGATTCAATATTTTCATATTGAAATATACATTTTCAAGATTTGATATTTTTATATTGAAATAATACATTTTCAATATTTCAATAAGTTCTCAAGACTAAAATGTATAGAATATGCAGATTGATTAAAGATGAACATCAAAAACTAGAGCTAAGGATGATGCTAAGATTTCAGCCTGGGTGTTTAGAATAGAATTCCTACCCATGCACTGAGCAACATCAGAAAGATTTTGTGGGAAAATCATCAAGGAAGATTTAGGCATGCATCACGTGAACTGCCTGTCACGTAGTCTAGTGGAACAGTATATAAAGAGATTAGAACAAAGAGGCAAGCATTCAAGAGGATGGGAAATAATAATTAGGAAAGAATTACACTTATAGGTTCTTACATGAAGATGCTATTGCAAATATCATGCTGAGAAAGGCTAGGATTATAATAGCTCAATTAACCTGAATACATGCATTTATGAAAAAAAGATTCTAAAGTAAGACACGCTTTATGCTTTTTATAATAAAATAAAATTGTAGATAAATATCTTAAGATAAATTTACTAAAATAAAGTACACTTCTGCCTTGATGCTTTTTCAGTTGTTCTAAATGTATTAGCTCCTCTCTTGCCTTTGGAGTAGATCTAAGTTATAGCGTTCTGTGACAATGATTGAAGATTTGTTCCACGGTAGAACCTCTTTCAGAACCTTAAGGAAAAAACCATTAAATAGTGTATGTGCATTTAAGTTGTAGAGGAAGTTTCTTTGGGAAATAGAAGGATAATCTTTATTACTTTTCCATATTTTTAAAAGAAAAATGTACAGAAAATATAGTTACTTAAAATTGCTTGCTCGCTAATTAAAAAAACTGACTGTTGATCCCTAGAACATATCCTGTACTACTGATAAAAGGAATAAAACAATAGCTTACAAAAAGAAAGTGGGAGAAATATCTAACTAAACAGGCAAACCTGCAACATGGGCAAGAATACTCAACAATCATCACGGATACAGAAGGTCTGGACAGAAATCTTGACAGCAAGCTGAGGGAAATGAGTATGAACAGGAGAACAGTGAGGGGCAGTGGTGAATGGCTGCTCTGAAATGAGAAAAGCAGGGAGAATACAGAAAATGTCAGTGACTCCACGGATATGTACTTCAGTCTCGATGGCTATGTTGTATCCACATGTTTTTTTACCTAAATCTATAGATATAAGCCATTGTTGTGCTTTATTTCTAGGAGCTTCTCTTCTAACTTTATTAGCAATACCACTTTTGTGTCTTAGTTGTCACCCAAACAACCCAGTCAGTGGAGAACATTGGGGTGAACTCCAGAGATTCTCCCTTATCTATATACACTCAAAGTATGTCACCCAGGTTCCATATATGGGTTTCCTGCAAGCAGCAGATTGATAGGTTGTGATTTTTAATCCAAGTTTGTAATCTGTGTCTCTTGATCGGTGAGTTAATTCCATTAACATTTAATGTCATAATGGAGAAATTATTTTTATTTATTTAATTTGGAAATATTTGAATTTTTTATTAGAGAACATTAAAAAAGATCTAAACAATCTCAAATCAGAGAGTAAAGAAGTACATCTCTATAAGGTATCATGCAGCTGTGTTTACCCGATATTAGCATAATTAAATAAATGTAATTAGTGCCCTGGGTATTCTCATCAGCTTCAATTGTTACCCACAAGCCTAGCTGGAGATTTAGGGCTGAGCTGTCCTTTGCTTAGGCAGTTCATTTATTTTAGTTCAGAGGCACTTGAGTTCAAGGTCAGAGAATTCCTGAAGCAGGAGTAATAATGCGAGATCACAGTAGCAGAGGATGGTAAAGCGAGGTATCCTGGGAAATGGATCGATTCAGCCATTTGCATCTCTCTAAGCCGTAGGACCAGATAGATACCTGTTTAATTAGGAAAAGAGCAGCAGCACTGCTCATCCATGAGCGGTCCAGAGTTTGACTCTCCTGTGATTCATCCCACTCTTCGTTCACAAGAAACCGACCATCCTAGGTGTTCAATATGTTTTTAAGTCTTTGAAGCTTTAATATTGTACTCAGAAAAATGGGGAAATGGAAGTTAAATATGACCTTAAGCTCAAGTGGCCAGTACTAAGGGAACTGGTCTATCATTCAGTTGAGCATTCAGATGGGTAGAGCACCCTGCTAGACTCACTGGTGAAAGGCAGGTGAATTCCTTTCCCTTAAGAGGCTTGAAGGGCAGTCAAGGTACTGGGGGATGGGGAGAGAAGGGGGAGGGGAGGGGGGCAGAGCGGGGTCGGGGAGTGGAGGGAGGGAAGGGACCGGTGTACCTGTTAAGTTTGTATGAGTGGAAATAGAGAGAGAGAGAGAGAGAGAGAGAGAGAGAGAGAGAGAGAGAGAGAGAGAGAGAGAGAGAGACCTGACCTTAGTGTGTAGTGACAGCCACGAAGCAGTAGAGTGCGCTGGAGAAGCAGGCAGGCATCAGCACGTTCAGGACATGTAGAGGAAGTGAGGAATTCAAGAACATCAAGGAGACTGGCATCCTCAAATCAGCATTTGAGAATAAGCAAATCAGTACGGAGTTGCCACAAGGCATATTTGCAGGAAGTAAACTCTGAGGCTTGAGATCTGAGTTTGCAGACATAACACAGGTGGCTTGGGGGAATTCACAGGTATGCAGTAAAGGAAGGGGTTGGGCAGAGGGAGAGGTCAGACCGTGATGCACGGGCAAGGGGCGATCTTTCCAGGAATTCTGGAGCTCATTCCTGGCGAGTTAGGAGGGCTGTGTGCTCCACTCCAATGCACAGACTGGTCTTTAGATGTGATCTACCCTGTCCTCCCCTATCTCTAAAGAGAGCGTGACCTTGGCTGAGGACAGCTTCTAGACAGATTTGGCATGTATCTTTCTGCTGCCAGGAAAAAGCAGACTTTGATCCTGAAGGAAATTTCTAGTCCGTTGCAGTCCACCCCTTTGGCTGCCGCGGCCATTTGTTTCATGCAGAAGTTTCCAAGTGCGAGGTTACTGGTTGTGAGGTTTGAGGCTCAATAACCTTCCATTCTGGATTGTAGATCCCCTCATGTTTCAGAACTTGTGTGGGTGACCAGTGGGGTGCTATAGGTATTCTCTTGGTTACCAGTCTACAGCTAAGACTGCTGAACTCAGTAACCTGAAAGCCAATGGCAACATGCCAAGAAGCAGCTTCTGAGCGGACAGCATGGCATTATAACCAGCGGAGCAAGCAATGCCAACTTCTGGGGCCTCCCAGTGGGTCATGTGCCCACTGCTACACGTCCTTTGTTGTGAGTAGACACCTTCGGTCCCGTGCAGTGTTAGAGAGTGTTCTATCCGCCATGGCCAGTAGCTGAGTGATCAAGAGAAGCAAACCCATTCCCAGAACAGGAGTCCCTTCCCCTCAGGATGAGAGTTCCCCCTTCTAGGCCAGTGGTGTAATCAGCATGATATTGGCTTCACCCTGGAGGGATGAGCTCCACTCAGGACTCAGCACTGGTCTTTGATGGTGCAGTAGCAACATCTGGATGGGCAGCTGCCTGCTTGGTAGGGCCCTGGGCCAAGATCTGATCTTGCTACCCTGCAGCTCCATGGAGTGGGAAATTATTTTTAATTCTGGATATTTATTATGTTTAGAGGCTTTTGTAAGTGTACTATTTCACTTTTAGGTTTTGGTGGTATTATACTTTCCTTCTGTCCTCCTGGATATGCTTTTTTTTTTTTTTTTTCTTCAGGCTTGAGTATCATTTCTAGCATTTTTTTGAAGGCCTGGTTTGGTGGACATGTATCCCTTCAAGTTGTCTTTGTGGTGGAAAATTTTTCCTTCTCCCTCAATCATGACAGATAGTTTTGCGGGGTATATCAGCTGGATTGACATTTTTGCTCATTCAATACTTGAAATATGTCTCTCCAAGCTCTTCTTGCTTTTACTGTTTCCATTGAGAAGTCATTTGTTATTTTAATAGGTTTATCTTTACAAGTGACTTGTTTTTTTCCCCTTGAAGCTATCAGCACCATTTCTTTGTCTTGAATGTGGAGTGTTTTGACTATTATTTGCTGTGGCAAGTTTCTATTTTGGTCATATCTGTTTAGGGTGCAGAATGCCTCTTGTATATGGATGGGCCTCCCTTTTTTTTAGATGAGGAAAGTTTTCCTTGATGATAGTTTGAAAAATTTCCTCAGGTGTGGTATTTTGAGATTCTTGCTCTGGTATTCCATGAATGTGCATGTTAGACTTCTTCAGGGTGTCCTATAACTCTTGAATATTTCTCTCAAGTATCTTTTTGACTTTAACAACCTCTTCCATTGAGCTGGTTAATACTCCCACTTTGTCTTCAATGTCTGAAATTCTATTTTCTGCCTCGTTAGTTCTGCTGATAAGACCCTCTGTTGAGTTCTGGGTTGAAGACAACTTGTCTTTTAGTTCATTTTTAAACTCTGCTTGAGTCTGTTTTAACTGCTCTATGCCTATTTTTGTTTCTTTTTTTGTTTTTGTTTTTGTTTTTTTTTATTTATTATTATTGTTTTTTTATTTTTTTTTATTTCAGCTCATACAAACTTATTAGGTACACCAGTTCCCTCCCTCCCTCCTCCTCCCCCCGTATCCCCTGTTCCCCCTCCCCACCCCTCTCCCTCCCCATCCCCCAGTGCCTCCCACCCCAATTCCCAGAGAGTCCTTTCTTGTGCATGACTGATTTTCCTCTGGGCCCTCCTCTCCGATGACGTACAAGAACCCAGTGGCCTTTCCCTGAACCCTTTCCCGTGTTCCCCTTAGGTATAGGAACACTGCTGTGGCTGCCAATTCTTTGCCTCCAAGGATCTTGGTGCCTTTAGCAGATGCTAGACTTTGTGAGGTCAACAGTGTGTTGGACAATGCGCAGGGCATGCAAAGTCCAATTATGATTGCTTCAGCCCTAACTAGTATAGAGTATCTTACATATCATTGCTCCTCACATCCTTATGCTCTTACACTCTTACCACCCCCTCTTCCGCAAATTTCCCTGAGCTTCAAGATGGGGAGAGACTAAGCTGGCCTAGTTCTAGGTGGTTGATATAGAGTCTCTGAAGTTCTGGATTGTGGTTTGTTGATTTTCTCTTGCAGTTTTGCTGCTCCTGCAATGCCCTTCACTCCATCCTGGTGGGCATTGTATGTTACCCCCTGGCCAGAGACAAAAAGCTGTTAGAGTCTTGTGATAAAAGCACATTCAAAGGTAGATGTAACAAAAGTGGGAAACCACAGTGAGGGAGGGGTCTATCACCCATTTGCAAAATTGTTACTTTTTATCTGCCAGACTATATGCCCTCCTCTTCTGGTGAGATCACTCCCCCTCAGTAGTAAATGATCAGGAACAAAAGTCTGTGAACTTAATCAGATGTCTCATTACTTATTTGGGTCCTTGGTGGAGGCCTATTTTCCCTGCTGTAACATGGTCCCTTCTCTCCTTCTTTCTGGTGTGGCCCTCCTACCCCATCCCTCCTGTTCATAATCCTTGGAATTCCTGTCTCTAGGTGGGCTGGGTGGGTTTGGTACTAGGAGCCACCTACTAGGGAGTACATACGGCGCTTAATTTTCTGGGTCTGGGATACTTCACTTAATACAATTGTTTCTAATGACATCCATTTCCCGGCAAATTCCAGTAATTCATCATTTTTGATGGCTGAGTAGTACTCCATTGTATAGATGTACCACAGTTTCCTTATCCACTCATCAACTGTTGGACATTTGGGCTGATTCAATGACTTGCTATTGTAAACAGTGCTGCTATGAACATGGTCGTGCTTGTGCTATCGAGGCGAACCTCTGCTGTATGGGGGGTTATTCCCAAAAGTGGAATAGCAGGGTCATATGGCATTTCAATCTTTAATTTCTTTAAGAATCTCCAGACGGCTCGCCAGAGTGGCTGTATGAGCCTGCATTCCCACCAGCAATGTAGGAGAGTTCCCCTCTCTCCACATCCTCTCCAGCATTTGTTGTTGTTTGTGTTGTGGATTTTTGCCATCCTGACCGGGGTGAGATGATATCTCAGGGAAGTTTTGATTTGCATTTCCCTGATGGCTAAAGAAGTGGAGCATTTTTTCAGATATTTGTTAGACATTTTAATTTCATCCCTGGTAAAGTTTCTTTTAAGTTCTAGGGCCCATTTTTTAATTGGGCCATTGGTTTCCTTGGTGTTTAGTTTTCTAAGTTCTTTGTGCACTCTGGACAATAGAGCTCTATCAGATATGTGGTTAGTGAAGATTTTCTCCCATTCTGTGGGTTGCCTTTGAGCTCGCGTTACAATCTCTTTATCTGAACAGAAGCTCTTTAATTTCACAAGATCCCAACTGTTGAGAGTTGGTAGCAGTGACTGTGCCATTGGATGTCTGTTTAGGAACTGTTGGCCTAGCCCAATCAGCTCAAGGGAGTTCCCTATCCTTTCAACTATGGTTTTTATAGTCTCTGGCCTGATATCAAGGTCCTTGATCCATTTGGAATTAAGTCTTGTACATGGTGACAAGTACGGGTCCAGCTTTAATCTTCTGCATGTGGAGATCCAGTTTTGCCAGCACCATTTGTTGAAGATGCTGTTCTTTTTCCATTGGATTCTTTGGGCCCCTTTGTCAAAGACCAAATGGCTGTAACTTTGTGGGCTTATATCTGGGTCTTCAATCCTTATCCATTGATCTGTGTGTCTATTTTGGAGCCAGTACCAGGCTGTCTTTACAACTATGGATTTGTAGTATAGACTAAGGTTTGGTATGGTTATACCTCCAGCTGTGTTTTTGTTACTCAGGATTGTTTTTACTATCCTGGGTCTTTTGTGCCTCCATATGAACTTTGAGATTGTTTGGTCAACTTCTTTGAAGAATTGCTTTGGGATTTTGATTGGTATAGCATTGAATCTGTATATTGCCTTTGGTAGGATGGTCATTTTTACGATGTTGATTCTGCCAATCCAGGAACAAGGGAGGTCTTTCCACCTTCTGGTGTCTTCTGCTATTTCTTTCTTTAGGGTTTTAAAGTTTTCATTGTAAAGGTCTTTTACCTCCTTAGTTAGGTTTATACCAAGGTATTTCATTTTTTTAGGGGCTATAATAAATGGTATTGTTTCTCTCAAGGCTTTTTCACTTCTTTCATTCTGGGCATATAGGAAGGCCTCTGATTTTTGCACATTTATTTTGTATCCTGCCACCCTGCTGAACTTCTCAATTAGTTCCAGGAGCTTCCTGGTGGAGTTTTTGGGATCACTCAGGGATAAGATCATGTCATCTGTTTTCATTGTAAAGGTCTTTTACCTCCTTAGTTAGGTTTATACCAAGGTATTTCATTTTTTTAGGGGCTATAATAAATGGTATTGTTTCTCTCAAGGCTTTTTCACTTCTTTCATTCTGGGCATATAGGAAGGCCTCTGATTTTTGCACATTTATTTTGTATCCTGCCACCCTGCTGAACTTCTCAATTAGTTCCAGGAGCTTCCTGGTGGAGTTTTTGGGATCACTCAGGTATAAGATCATGTCATCTGCAAATAGGGATAGCTTGACTTCTTCCTTGCCGATTTGAATCTCTTTTATGTCCCTTTCTTGTCTTATGGCTTCAGCTAAGACTTCAAGTACAATATTGAATAGAAGTGGTGAGAGTGGACAGCCTTGTCTAGTTCCTGATCGAAGTGGGAATGCTTCCAATTGTTCCCCATTGAGCATAATCCTTACTGTGGGCTTGTTGTATATAGCTTTTATTATATTGATAAAGGTTCCTTCCATTCCTACTGTCTCTAGCGTTTTGATCATAAAAGGCTGTTGGATCTTGTCAAAAGCTTTTTCTGCATCTATCGAGAGTATCATGTGGTCTTGGACTTTGGACTGGTTTACATGATGAATTACATTTATTGATTTGCGTATGTTGAACCAACCTTGTGTGCCGGGGATGAAGCCTACTTGGTCCCCGTGAATGATCTTTTTAATATGTTTTTGAATCCGATTTGCTAAGACTTTGTTGAGAATCTTTGTGTTTGTGTTCATCAGGGAGATCGGCCTATAGTTTTCTTTTTTAAGTGAATCTTTATTAGGTTTTGGGATTAAAACGATATTAGCTTCATAGAAGGAATTTGGTAGTGTTCCTTCCTTTGCTATTTGATGGAACAGTTTAAGGAGTATTGGTGTTATTAACTCCTTAAATGTCTGGTAGAACTCTGTGCTGAATCCATCTGGTCCAGGACATTTTTTGGTGGGAAGATTCGAGATTACTTCCTGAATTTCCTTATATGTTATAGGACTATTTAAATAATTCACAACTTCCTGATTCAATTTAGGTAAGTTGTGTTTACTTAGAAATTCATCCATCTCTTTTGTGTTGTCAAACTTCACAGAGTATAAGTTTTTGAAATATGATGTTATAATTCTCTGGATTTCTTGGGTATCAGTAGTGATAACTCCATGTTCATTTCTAATTTTGTTAATTTGGGTTTTCTGTCTCTTGCTTTTGGTTAGTTTCGCTAGGGGTGTATCAATCTTATTGATTTTTTCAAAGAACCAGCTTTTTGACTAGTTGATTTTTTCTATCGTTTTCTTAATCTCGATTTCAGATATTTCTCCCCTTATTTTGCTAATCTCCTCTCTTCTACTACTTTTGGGATCAGATTGCTCTAGCTTCTCTAAAGCTTTAAGCTGCATTGTTAAGAAGTTGTTTATTTCTGACGTTTCCATTTTTTTGACGTAGGCATTAAGAGCTATGAACTTACCTTTTAGAACAGCTTTCATTGTGTCCCAGAGATTTTGGTAAGTTGTATTTTCGTTATCATTCACTTTCAGGAAATCTTGAATTTCCTTTTTAATTTCTTCCTGAATCCATGTCTCATTCAGCATCATAGTGTTAAGTTTCCAGGAGTTAGTGTATTTTCTCTTGTTTGATGTGTTGTGGATGTCCAGCTTTAGGCCGTGATGGTCTGATAGGGCACAGGTTAGAATTTCAACTTTCTTGTATATGTGTAGATTCAATATTTGGCCCAATATGTGATCTATTTTGGAGAAAGTTCCGTGTGCTGCTGAGAAAAATGTGTATTCTTTGGTGTGTGGGTGAAAAGTTCGATAGAGATCTGTAAGGTCCATTTCTTTCAGGGTTTGATTGAGTTCCAAAGTGTCTCTGTTAAGCTTTTGACCTGTTGATCTATCCCATGTTGACAGGGCGGTGTTGAAGTCCCCAAGAATTATCGTTTGGGGATTGATTTCTTGCTTTAGACGCTGTAGGGTTTTCTTAATGAATGTGGAGGGGCCCGTATTGGGTGCATATATGTTCAGGATTGTGAAGTCTTCCTGGTGAATTGTACCTGTGACTAAAATGTAGTATCCATCCGTGTCTCTTATAATTTTCTTTGGTTTGAAATCCACTTTGTCTGATAGCATAATGGCTACCCCTGCCTGTTTTCTGCTTCCATTAGCTTGTAGAATTGTTGACCAGCCTTTTATTTTTAGAGCGTGCCTATCTTTTGTGGTGAGATGGGTTTCCTGCAGGCAGCAGATTGATGGATTGTGATTTTTAATCCATGTTTGTAATCTGTTTCTCTTGATCGGTGAATTAATTCCATTAACATTTAGTGTTATAATGGAGAAACTATTGTTAATTCCAGACATTTATTATGTTTAGTAGCTTTTATAAGTATATTGCTTCTTTTTTAATGATGTTATACTTGCCTTCTGTTCTCCTGGATATGCCTGTTTTTTTCTTCACGCTTGAGTATCATTTCTAGCATTTTTTGAAGGCCTGGTTTGGTGGCCATGTATCCCTTAAAGTTGTCTTTGTGCTGGAAAATTTTTCTTTCTCCCTCGATCATGACTGATAGTTTTGCAGGGTAAATCAGCCTGGGTTGACATTTTTGCTCATTCAATACTTGAAGTATGTCTCTCCAAGCTCTTCTTGCTTTTACTGTTTCGACTGAGAAGTCATTTGTTATTTTAATAGGTTTACCTTTAAAAGTGACTTGTTTTTTTCTCCCTTGAAGCTCTCAGCACCAGTTCTTTATCTTGAATGTGGAGTGTTTTAACTATTATTTGCCGCGGCGTGCTTCTATTTTGGTCGTATCTGTTTGGGGTGCGGAATGCCTCTTGTATATGGATGGGCCTCTCTTTTTTTAGATGAGGAAAGTTTTCCTTGATGATCGTTTGAAAAATTTCCTCAGGGGTGGTATTTTGAGATTCTTGCTCTGGTATTCCATGAATATGCATGTTAGGCTTCTTCAGGGTGTCCCATATCTCTTGGATATTTCTCTCAAGTATCTTTTTGGCTTTAACAACCTCTTCCATTGAGCTGGTCAATACTCCCACTTTATCTTCAAGGTCTGAAATTCTGTTTTCTGCTTCGTTAGTTCTGTTGGTAAGACTCTCTGTGGCGTTCTGGGTTGAAGATAACTTGTCTTTTAGCTCAGTTTTAAACTCTGCTTGAGTTTGTTTTAACTGCTCTATGCCACTTTTTGTTTCTTGCACTGTTTTTCTCAACTCCTCCAGATGTCTGTTGTGTTCCTCTTCAAAGCGATTGATTCGATTATTTAATTCCTCCCTGATTTCCTCTTTCATAGTATTGAACATGGTAATGATCATATTTTGAAAGTCTTTATCCTGGGTGGGGCTTTCTTGGCCTTTTTCCGTGGGTTTGTTCTTGTTGGAGTCTAACATTATGGGATTAATTTCTTCAGTGGGAAATTTGTTTACTTGATTGTTGCTTCTCATGGATTTGCACTTTGACTTTGGCATTGTCATTTTAACTCTTAAGATCTCTCAATTTCACTAAACTGAATTATTTGGCTTGTGGTCCTGGTGGGCGGGGCGGGCGGAGACTTACCTAGGTCGTGGGGTGAGGCCCGGCTGGACCGTGCGCGAGTCCTGACCGGTGGAGCGGGGCGGGGTGCAAAGGGGGGATGGGGGCGACCGCTTGGAGCTATTTAACCCGAGGGCAGCTGGGGCGGGGCTCGGACGCAGGGGGAGGTCCTCCTGGTCCCTGGGTCCTGCGCGCGGCTCCGGCTGGATGGTGGGAGGCGGAGCCGGGTCCCTGTGGGCCGACCTGGGGGTCCTGGTGGGCGGTGCGCGGGGGGCGGGGGTACTCACCAGCTAGGGCGCGGCGTTGACGCCCGGCTGGACCGCGCGCACGCGCGCGCGTCCCGACCGGCGGAGCGGGTTAGGGTGCAAAAGGGCTATTTTTGTTTCTTGAACTGTTTTTCTCAACTCCTCCAAGTGTCTGTTGTGTTCCTCTTTAAAGCGATTGATTCATTATTTAACTCCTCCCGGATTTCCTCTTTCATAGTATTGATCGTGGTAATGATCATGTTTTGAAAGTCATTATCTTGAATCAGGCTTTCTTGGCTATTTTCCATGGGTTTGTTCTGGTTGGAGTCTATCATTGTGGGATTAATTCCTTCAACAGGAGTTTTGTCTTCTTGGGTTTTGTTTCTCATGGATTTGCACTTTGACTTGGGCATTGTCGTTTTATCTCTTAAGACCTTTTTTCAATTTCTGTGTGTTTTTGACTGAACTGAATTAGTTGACCTGGAGCAGTGCCTGCTCCGACTGGCTGGTGGGAGGAGCTGGGACTAGTGGGTTACCTGGGGCTTAGGGGTAAGCAGGGGGTGCTTTCCTGGGGCGCAGCGTGTCCTCACTGGACTGCGCGCATTCAGGGCAGGTGGGGAAAGGGGAGAGGTGATGGTGGCATGGGCAATTATCCTGGGGAGCTAAGGAGTGGCCCAGGGTCCTCCCCAGGCAGGAGCAGCGCCTGCTCCGACTTGCTGGTGGGAGTTGCTGGGACTAGTGGGTTACTTGGGGCTTGAGGGTGAGCAGGAGGTACTCAAGTAGGACCCAGTGTGTCCTAGCTGGATTGCGAGTGTCTGGGTGGATGGGGAAAGGGGAGAGGTGCTGGTGGTGGGCACATTTTATGTCTTCTTTTATCTCTATATCTATCATCATCTATCCTATCTATCTATCTATCTATCTATCTATCTATCTATCTATCTATCTATCAACTATCATCTTTTTTCTGTGTCATCTATATACTTATCTTTCTATCATCTATATCGATCATCTGTCATTTTATTTTGTCTGTCATCTATGTCATCTACCTATCATGTTTCTATTATCTATATCTATTAATTTTCATCTTTACTTTTTCTGTGTGTCTGTCATCTAGCTATCTACCTATCCTTTATGTTTCTATCATCTATATTTATCATCTGTCAACTTCATTTTTTCTTTCTATCATCTATGTGTCTGTCATCTATCTGTCTACCTATCATCTATGCTCCTATTATATCTATCTACCTATCATCTATATTTCTATTATACCTATTTATCTTTTTATTATTATTAGCTAGCTATTATCTTTCAGAATATATCATGTATCTATTTATCTATCTGTATATCTATGTTCTAGCTATTTCTGTGGTCTGTCATTCATCCATCTATATTTCTAGATAGAAGAATTTTCCTTTGAATATCAAAAAAAGTCAATGGAAATATTGAGGGTTTAAATATTAACATATGAAAATAGTTATTTTTAAATTACCCTATTATTACAAATGCAAAATATCATGTGAAAACAACTATTAATTTCTCTTTCCTATGTTTGTGTTCAGGTGAGACTTTCCTCATACAGAATTATTAGGTTTGGCTTGAACTTGTGTATTGAGATCTTGGCCTGCTATACAAGTCTCTTACCTATTGCTTATCTTACCTTTTTTAAACCAAGTAGCTGCCAAATACATGCTTTCCTCATAGTGAACAACAGGAGGACAAGACAAAAGCCCAGTTGCACAGCCAGTTTAGGTCTTTGTTCAGTCACATCTACTAACATTCTTTTAGTCAAAGCAAGTCACAGGATAATGCCTAAATATTGTACAGTGAAATATTTCTTACTCATTTTGTAATCTTTAAACAATATCAGTTAAAGCAAATATATTCAGTTTAACATTCATGAGATTGAAAGACATTTACTAACAAGGTTGCATGGTAAACAGTATGGGTTTCAGACAGGGTAAAGGTGGAGAAATACTCATTTATTACACTGTTAATCCAAATACAATACTAATCCACTTGAGAAATGTCACATCAAAGATTCATATTTATAAATAACAATGGTTAGAGTCAAATTTCTAGACCTTGAATTATTATTATAGAATCTTCAAACATATATCCAGTTCTCATATTCTGTATTTTTATGTGTAGTGTGATATAGGGTCTCATATAGCCCAGGCAGGCTCTGAACTCATCATGTAGCTAAGAACAACCTTATATGCCTGATCTTCTTGCCTCCTTTTCCTAAGTGCTGGAAATATACATTTAGTGTGTATCATCATTCCTGGTTTCAAATTCTGTGTTTTAATGTAGCAAACACCCTTGGAAAAAACATTATATGACCTAGCAATTCTCAGTTAAGAGGAAAATGAGTAGATAACAAGGTGTTTAGTGTAGAGATGGGGAATGAGGGTGGAGTGAGCCAAGGCAATTTGAAAAAAAAATGCCTCTCATTCTATAATTCCCTCCATTCCTACCTCCTGGGAATGTTTTATTTCCTAATAAGGAAAGAGATCCAGAGTGGATAAGAGGCCTAAGGTCATAGAGCTATTTAATAGCAAGTTTGTTTAAAACCAGGGCTTCTCACACTAATAATAATGTTCAGCATCCTTAGTCATCAGGGAAATGCAAATTAAAAGTACACTGAGATCCCATCACACCCAATAATCAGAATAGCTTTCATAAAATAAAAAAAATGAAAAATTCTGGTCAGGATGAACGGGGAAGGAAATTCTTTTTTTAAAATTTATTTATTAATATATTTTTATTATTATTTCAGCTCATACAAACTTAATAGGTACACCAGTTCCCTCCCTCCCTCCTCCTCCCCCCGTACCCCTTACTCCTCCTCCTAACCCTCCCTTCCCATCCCCCAGTGCCTCCCGCCCCAATTCCCAGAGAGTCCTTTCTTGTGCATGCCTGATTTTCCACTGGGCCCTCCTCTCCGATGACGTACAAGGACCCAGTGGCCTTTCCCTGAACCCTTTCCCTTGTTCCCCTTAGGTATAGGAACACTGCTGTGGCTGCCAATCCCTTGCCTCCAAAGATCTTGGTGCCTTTAGCAGATGCTAGACGTTGTGGGCTCAATAGTGTGTTGGACAATGCACAGGGCATGTAAAGTCCAATTATGGTTGCTTCAGCCCTAACTTGTATGGAGTATCTTACATATCATTGCTCCTCCCCTCCTTTTGCTCTTACGCTCTTACCGCCCCCTCTTCCGCAAATTTCCCTGAGCTTCAGGATGGGGAGAGATTAAGCTGGCCTAGTTCTAGGTGGTTGATATAGAGTCTCTGAAGTTCTGGATTGTGGTTTGTTGATTTTCTTTTGCAGTTTTGCTGCTCCTGCAATGCCCTTCACTACATCCTGGTGGGCATTGTATGTTACCCCCGGCCAGAGACAAAAAGCTGTTAAACTAGTCTTGTGATAAAAGCACATTCAAAGGTAGATGTAATAAAAGTGGGAAACCACAGTGAGGGAGGGGTCTCTCACCAATTTGCACAACGGTTACTTTTTATCTGCCAGACTATATGCCCTCCTCTTCTGGTGAGATCATAACCCCTCAGTAGTAAATGATCAGGAACGAAAGTCTGTGAACGTAATCAGATGTCTCATTACTTATTTGAGTCCTTGATGGAGGCCTATTTTCTCTGCTGTAACATGGTCCCTTCTCTCCTTGTTTCTGGTGTGACCCTCCTACCCCATCTCTCCTGTTCATAATCCTTGGAATTACTGTCTCTAGGTGGGCTGGGTGGGTTTGGTACTAGGAGCTACCTATTAGGGAGTACATATGGTGCTTAATTTTCTGGGTTTGGGATACTTCACTTAATATAATTGTTTCTAATGACATCCATTTCCCAGCAAATTCCAGTAATTCATCATTTTTGATGGCTGAGTGGTACTCCATCGTATAGATGTACCACTTTTTCCTTATCCACTCGTCAACTGTTGGACATTTGGGTTGATTCCATGACTTGCTATTGTAAACAGTGCTGCTATGAACATGGTCGTGCTTGTGCTATCGAGGTGAACCTCTGCTGTATGGGGGGTTATTCCCAAAAGTGGGATAGCAGGGTCATATGGCATTTCAATCTTTAATTTCTTTAAGAATCTCCAGACGGCTCACCAGAGTGGCTGTATGAGCCTGCATTCCCACCAGCAATGTAGGAGAGTTCCCCTCTCTCCACATCCTCTCCAGCATTTGTTGTTGTTTGTATTGTGGATTTTTGCCATCCTGACTGGGGTGAGATGATATCTCAGGGAAGTTTGATTTGCGTTTCCCTGATGGCTAAGGAAGTGGAGCATTTTTTAAGATATTTGTTAGACATTTTAATTTCATCCCTGGTAAAGTTTCTTTTAAGTTCCAGGGCCCATTTTTTAATTGGGCCATTGGTTCCTTGGTCTTTAGTTTTCTAAGTTCTTTGTGCACTCTGGACAGTAGAGCTCTATCAGATATGTGGTTAGTGAAGATTTTCTCCCATTCTGTGGGTTGCCTTTGAGCTCGCGTTACAATCTCTTTATCTGAACAGAAGCTCTTTAATTTCACAAGATCCCAACTGTTGAGAGTTGGTAGCAGTGACTGTGCCATTGGATGTCTGTTTAGGAAATGTTGGCCTAGCCCAATCAGCTCGAGGGAGTTCCCTATCCTTTCAACTATGGTTTTTATAGTCTCTGGCCTGATATCAAGGTCCTTGATCCATTTGGAATTAAGTCTTGTACATGGTGACAAGTATGGGTCCAGCTTTAATCTTCTGCATGTGGAGATCCAGTTTTGCCAGCACCATTTGTTGAAGATGCTGTTCTTTTTCCATTGGATTCTTTGGGCCCCTTTGTCAAAGACCAAATGGCTGTAACTTTGTGGGCTTATATCTGGGTCTTCAATCCTTATCCATTGATCTGTGTGTCTATTTTGGAGCCAGTACCAGGCTGTCTTTATAACTATGGATTTGTAGTATAGACTAAGGTTTGGTATGGTAATACCTCCAGCTGTGTTTTTGTTACTCAGGATTGTTTTTGCTATCCTGGGTCTTTTGTGCCTCCATATGAACTTTGAGATTGTTTGGTCAACTTCTTTGAAGAATTGCTTTGGGATTTTGATTGGTATAGCATTGAATCTGTATATTGCCTTTGGTAGGATGGTCATTTTTACGATGTTGAGTCTGCCAATCCAGGAACAAGGGAGGTCTTTCCACCTTCTGGTGTCTTCTGCTATTTCTTTCTTTAGGGTTTTAAAGTTTTCGTTGTAAAGGTCTTTTACCTCCTTAGTTAGGTTTATACCAAGGTATTTCATTTTTTTAGGGGCTATAGTAAATGGTATTGTTTCTCTCAAGGCTTTTTCACTTCTTTCATTCTGGGCATATAGGAAGGCCTCTGATTTTTGTACATTTATTTTCTATCCTGCCACCCTGCTGAACTTCTCAATTAGTTCCAGAAGCTTTCTGGTGGAGTTTTTGGATCATGTCATCTGCAAATAGGGATAGCTTGACTTCTTCCTTGCCGATTTGAATCCCTCTTATGTCCCTTTCTTGTCTTATGGCTTCAGCTAAGACTTCAAGTACAATATTGAATAGAAGTGGAGTCTAACATTATGGGATTAATTCCTTCAGTGGGAGATTTGTTTACTTGAGTGTTGTTTCTTATGGATTTGCACTTAGACTTTGGCATTTTCTTAAGATCTTTTAATTTCTGTGCGTTTTTCAATAAACTGAATTATTTGGCCTGGGGCTCTGGGGGCGGGCGGGGACCGAGCTTACCTGGGTCTTGGTGTGGTGAGGACCCGTCTGGACCCCATGCGTGTCCCGTGGGGCGGAGTGGAGGGGAGGGGGGATGGGGCGTCGGCGGGGCGCTATTTAAACCCGGGGCACCCGAGGGCGGGGCCGGGCGCAGAGGGGGTGCCCTCTCCTCCTCCCAGGCCCTGCACGCGGCTCCGGCTGGATGGTGGGAGGAGCTGGGTCCACTTGGGCGGCCTGGGGCTCTGGGGGCGGGCGGGGACCAAGCTTACCTGGTTCGCAGCGCGGTGAAGCCTGGCTGGAAATTCTTATTCACTGTTGGTAACATGTAAATGTAAAGAGTTTCCACTATGGAAATCAATATTGAGGTCTCTTGAAGAACCTAAATTTAGAGCTACCATGTGATCCAGTTCAGTTACTTCTAGGCATGTTTAAATGGATCAGACTCAGCACATGTCAGACATACCTGCACGAACATGTTTATTATAACATTATTCATAAAAGCCACATTATAAAATCAACCTAGTCACCCATCCATCAACACAAGAATGAAAATAGTAAGGGATAAAGAATAAAGAGACATAAAAGTCGAAGGTAGGCTATAGAATGAGAAACAGGATCACCGTACGGGGAGCAGGAGAGATGTGATGGAGGATGAATGAACATATATTATGTATGTGTTTGAAACCCACATCATGAAACCTACTATTTTCTACAATTAATGTATGTTGAACCCTCAGGCCTCTTACTTACTAGTGACTCAGCACTATTTATACTTATAAATTCATGTAAAATGTTAATATACATTTTGTGATTAAAGGAAACTGAACAGCTCTACTTGAAAAATAATTTTTTAACCATTCTTTTTATTTCTTGTTAATCATATTTGCAATGTTAAAAGCCAGGAAGAAATTTACTAGTAAGGAATTCTGTCAACAGATTCTTTTGGAAGCAAAAGTAATTTTGCTTCGCAAGTTATGAGTCTCTGTGTATATAAAGCAAAGTTCATCTCTTGTAGACGTTTAGTGTTCTTGGTAATCGATGCCTTAATTTTTTTCAATAAAATTAGGGTATCAGTCTAAGTTGCATATGTCATGATGGGGATCCTAGTATTTCCTGATGTTTTCCTTTGGTATTACTGTGTTGTCAGTGCTGTCCAAATCTAAATCATCTGTTCTCCTTCTTATGTTGGCTGCATTATTGATGAGAGTAATAGCATTGCTGAGAGATTTCTTTTAATGCAGCCTGACGGTTCTGTGGTTGAAATTTCCTTAGTCTGTGAAATCTGCTGTACTGAATAAAATTGCTAAACTGACCTCAAGAGAGGAAGGACCTGATGATTGTTTTTGTTAGTTGGTCCTTATCATTTCAGAAGAAGCTGACTATGCATATTAGGGGGCAGTGTTTAAAAGGCTATCATTTAGTAGCAATTATATTTTGTGAAAATTGCAAAGTTCTTTATGAACCACTGAGTAGAATGAATTTCTGAAGAGACACATTTATATTTTGAAGAAAGCTGTCTTTGAATCTATTATATGATTCTGATACATCACTCTTGATAATGCATCCCAAGGATCAAAATCAGCATACAATAGAGATAGGTACATCCTTGTTTGTTTCAGCACAAGTCACAGTAACCAATTCATGGTTACTCTGCCTAGGGATTATTCACTGGCTGAAAGGAGAGAAAAAATGTATAATAACATAGAAAGAGAGTTAACAGTGATTGCCAGAAGATTGAAGAAAATGCAGAGTGTGAACCAGTATTTATTAGAAACAGAGTTTCTTCTGGGAAACATGAAAGTTCTGGGGAATGGGTTGTGGTGTTGGTTGCATAATATTATGAATGTACTTAATACCAAAAGACTGTAAACTAAAATATATTTGTAATGGTAAAGATAACGTCATACACATTTTGTCAGCAGTGAGGACTGAGTTGAAATGAGGCTCCAGAGATAGTCAGGAGTTGTCCCTTGATGTACAGACCTGGTGGTCAGATGACTGGTTGGGTGGGGGGCTGGTACAATGGCGTCATTAAGTGCTCTCTCATTAATGGGATTCAGATGAGGCGATTGTATCCCTTTCCTCAGTGTGTATGACAAATTCTTGTGCCTAGTCATTCTGATATGATTTTAATATGGGCACGTGTTCCTGAATTCCTCTTTACTTTGACATATTTATAAGGTAGTACCCTTTCTGCTTTTAGGAGTAAGGCACATATTCTGTGATATGTGGATGATTCCCAATAGCTGGTGGTGTTTATGTGTCCACTAAGATTCAGAGTCATTCTCTATGCTCATGAGGGAATCAACTGTTGCTTGTAAAATAGAATCTCTTAAGATTGGGGACAGCCTGATTGCAAATGGATATATCAGAAAATGATAGTAGAACTATTTGTTAATTTTATGGAGAGAGAGAGAGAGAGAGAGAAATCAAATTTCTAATCACTTAAATTTAGTTACTTAATTCCTAAACATGAAAATTAAAACCTTAGACTTTTTGGAATGTTACAGACTATCTTTATGACCTTTATATAGGGAAGAAACTAGATAACATCCAGAATGCAAACTACAAAGGAAAATGTTGGTCAACATAACTATTTACTAAAATTAAAAATGTTTGTGTATCCTAAGTTTCCATAATAAAAGGACAAGTCATGGGATCATGGAAGAAAAC
The DNA here is from genome assembly GCA_023101885.1 of Typhlomys cinereus. NCBI lineage: Eukaryota > Metazoa > Chordata > Mammalia > Rodentia > Platacanthomyidae > Typhlomys > Typhlomys cinereus. The sequence continues at coordinate 1,525,607 of JALPQD010000140.1, forward strand.
TGGCAGAGGATTAATATACATACTATAAGAAATTCTTTCAAATTATAAAAAAAGAGGCACAGTTCAACAGAAAAATGGGCAGAAGAAGCTCCACAGAAGGGAGCCTTCACTTAGTAAAAGTGACATTCAGTCCCAACGGCCTTCAGAAAATGCCAAGTAAAGGAAAAACAATATTCTACTTCATTCCCATGATCTACATTGAAAAGTCTATAATATAATGCATGAGCCACCTAGCAGAACCTTAGGACACTGCTGGAAGGACTGGTCATCTGTTGGTACGTCCAGTGGAAAAGTTTTGAACAGGCGTTTACACTATGGCCTACAGCTTTATTTCTGGGTAGGTACCTATAGAAAATGAAAGTTTCCTAAACTTTTCAAAATTGAAAAATAAACGTGAAGAAAACAAGTTTAAGAAGCAGGAGTAGGAGAGGAATATGGTATGATTAAAATACATCATATACATTCATGAAAATGTCATGATAAAATCATGATTATGTTTAATCAGTATATACACATAAAAAATTAATGCTATCTATCTATCTATCTATCTATCTATCTATCTATCTATCTATCTATCTATCTCTGTCTATCCGTCTCTCTACCTACTTACCTATGGCATTAAATAACATTTCCACATTGAATAAATAAGCAATATGGATCTGAAAGTTTTTAGAGCAAAAAGGGCTGCTCGCAATCAAAATACAGAAAATACCAGTATAATTATGAGTGAGTGTTCCTTTTCTTTTAGGAACTATTTCCCCTTTCAAATTTCAGAATATTGTGGCCATCTGTCTAGCTCTATAGTAAGTGATTCTTAGTAGAAGAGTGGTTTGATATGTTTACACTTCATACTAAACTCAATTTAAACACATGAGGACCCCATCTCTATAGGGGAAGAGAAACTGACGAAATGATTAGAAGGTTTCAAACCAAGCCCCCAAAGCTGAACAGATATGGACTGAATCCAGAAAGTGACTTCATGACTTCCTATTGTCCCCTTGTAAACTAGCCTTTTTATCTTCGAATATGTCTTCATATACACACACGTAGCAGATGTGTTACATATGCGTACACTGTCTTCTCCCGTTCCTTTCTGTAAATCCTGCATTAGTTGGGTAGGCTCATTTTACTTGCTGAAAGGTGAATTTCCATACAAGTCCTATACATTGTCTTCTTTTATTCAAAGGATTAAAAGCCTAGTCCAATCTTATATAAAGATTTCAGAGTATAGTGTCATTTTTAAGTAATTAACAAGCAAACTGGGTTTATGTCTTTGCCCCGATCCCTTCCGTCCACTTCCCTCCTCTGTTACTTTCTTTATTCCCATACCCTTCTCCCACCCTCCCTTCCCTTTGTCCAATCTGCTCTGTCTGTTCCCCCTTCCTCCTGCTGTCCTTTTGCTTATAAGTATCACAAGACCTCCTTTGGGGTGTTTGTGTTGGTAAGGGAGTCAGATTTCTGTCTTGGCTGGAGTGTGTTGGTCAGGAGTACCTCATCCCACCTTTAGGCTCTAACAATCTTACCACCCTCCTCTTGCTTGAAGTTTCCTGAGCCTTGGTGTGGGAGGAGATTTTGATAGGCTGATTAGGGCTGAGTATTCCAAGTTCAGTGATACTCTGTTCTCTGATCTGATGTGGTTTTCTGCCTCACTAGTCTTACATTCTAATAGGATGCAACTTGATTGATTTTTGAGAGCTTTTCTTATGTGTTCCTCTGTCTCTACTCTCTTGAGGTCTTCTTTCTCCTACCCACTAAGTTATGTTTTTTTGCAATTATAGTGGATATTATAGGAATTTCCCCTTGAATATATCATTTTGAGGGCTAAGAATTCCAGAACAAGAAGCACAAAAGTCCACACCAGAAGAGTCTAGTCTCATTTATAATTTTCTCCTTTCTTTAGACCTATTATATTGGAAATCTGAAGAGAAAGTAGGAAGGACGGTTGAGTGATGAGAAAGATAGAAAAGCACAGTCAATTTCTTTACTCTCCCATGCTCTATTTCTTTCCTATTGCTAGCTATTTGTTATTCCATCAAAGTCAGACCCTCTCAAGGAAAATAAGTAAATTGAAGAGTGCATTACTTGGCTAGCAATGATCTTTAGTGATCTTCTGATTGCTTGAAGCTTTTCTGGCTACTCTGTGTATTGGGGGGGGCCTTGTAAGTGCCTCTCAGATTGAAAACTGTGGTACTTGGTCTCACCCACTTGTTATGGACCTTTAGAACCCAGGATTTTACAGGCAGCATCATGGTGGACAGAATACCTTTTAAGATAAGTTTATCTTATCTTCTGCTTTCCTGATGGTTCCTTTGACACACAAGGAAAATGCCCTCTTTGTCCATGGACAGAAGCATAATTTATTCCCCACTCCTTTAGTTCTGTTTCATTTAACTGTAACTATAAACTCTGATGTTTTTGTTGAATTCTCAAGAGGTGTGAGGTAAGGGGGGAAGCAGCTTGGGCTTCTCTCATGTCAGAATATAAAGCTCTGGACAGAGAAGCCTGTCTAAGGAAGTCGTTGCTGGGGATCTTTTATACTGTCTCACCTTTTTCCTGATACCTTTCAATAGATGCGGAGTAGGAGCAGGAAGCATCAGTATCCTGCAGTACGTCTAGCTAGGGTTGGCTCTGCATGTGTTACGGGTTTGAAGCCTCAGTTGAAGCGGTGAAGCAGTCCTGTTTGAACGTTATTTCACTGAACCCTCACTTAAAAATACGTTTTTCACAGAGTATAGTTTATCTGGTTTATAAAGTTTATTTTTTAATCACTTCTGTTTTCCTTTGAGTTCATAAAAAGGGCAAAATTAATGCCTTTTTATCATTCACTACACAGGTCAAGACTGACACTTCTATTAACAAAAGAAGGTTTGCAAGGAAAGACATTTACTTAGCCAGGTTTTATGAGACGTGAAACATCACAAGAGAAGAGTAAAAGACTCAGAAAAAACCAAATGCTGATGTTTTAAGTTCAATGAAGAGTGGAGCTGTGCAGAAATGTAGACAAAAGGGTATGATCATATGGAAGTAAACTGGGGGTATTTACAAAATTAAGGAAAACAAACACAAGAATTCTGATTTCAAAGTATGAAGAGATAATATTTCATGTGATAAACACATTTTGACCAATTTCACCTGTTTTCCCCATACACCTGATTTCAAAATAAATACATTTTCCCTAGAGTATATATCACTTTAAAGATGACACCAGGTTACTTGTAGGTAGGAGACTAGTAGCACAGATTTCCTTGGGAACATTTGTAAACTGTGAAATTAAGGCGATCTACTGAGTTGGCACCAGATGTTGTGACTCATGCTTGTAATTTTAACAATCGTGAGGTGGCAGCAGTGGGATTGTCAGTTCAAGGACTTCATAATACAAACAACACCAAATGCTGGAGAGGATGTGGCGAGAAGGGAACTCTCTTACATTGCAGTTAGGAATGCAGGCTTATACAACCACTCTGGCAAGCAGTTTGGTGATTCTTAAAAAAGTTAAAGATTGAAATGCCATATGATCCTGCTATTCCACTTTTGGGAATAATCCCCCATACAACAAAAATTCACCTCAATGGCACAAGCACGGCCATATTCATAGCAGCATTGCTTACAATAGCAAAGTCATGGAATCAACCTAAATGCCTAACAGTTGACGAGTGGATAAGGAAAATGTGGTACATTTATACAATAGAATACTATTCAGCCATCAAAAAAGATGAATTAATGAAATTTGTCGGGAAATGGATGGAATTAGAAAAAATTGTATTGAATGAAGTATCCCAGACAGAAAATTAAGCACCATATGTACTCCCTAATAGGTGGATCCTAGTACCAAATCCACTTAGTGACACACTCAAAGGTAAATAATCTCTGTAATAACTACAGTAATTGCAAAGATTATAAGCAGGGAGGGAAGGGGAAGGAAGGCCCCCGCCAGAAACAAGGAAAGAGAGGATCATGCTACAGCAGAGAAAATAGGCCACCATCTAGTACTGTAAGTAAGTAATGAGACATCTGGTTAAGCTTACAGACTTTCTTTTCTGGTCACTTGCAACTGATGGGGTTTGATCTCACTAGTCAGGGTGGGCATAGAGTCTGGCAAATAGATGGTTATCATCCTGCAAATGGGAGATTGACCCCCCCCTCACCACGGTCTCCTACTCTTATTTCATCTACCTTTGAATCTACTCTTATAGTAAGACTCTATTTTAACAGCCTTTTATCTCTGGCTAGAAGGTGGCATCCAATACCCATCAGGATGGAGCCACAGGCAGTGCAGGAACAGCAAAACTGGAAAAAAAGACACAACAAACCATAATTCAGAATATCAGAGACCCTATATTAACCACGTGGAACCAGGCCAGTCTAATCTCTCCCCATCCTAAAGCTCAGGAAAATTTGTGGACGAGGGGGCGGTAAGGTTGTAAGAGCCTAAAGATGGGGAGGAGCAACGATATGCAAGATACTCCACATGGGGCTGGAGAGGTTGGCTCAGGGGTTAAGCCTCTGCCTTGTAGGCGGAAAGTCCTGAGTTCGGATCCTAGACCCCACGTGTAAGCCGGGCGGAAGCGGGGGTGGTCTGCACGTCTGGTCCTGGTAGGGCGGAGCCTGTGAATCCCCTGGCAGAGTAAACAAGGAGGAGGTGGAGGCGGTCCATGGTGATTCCCGAATTCGTCCGTGGTTCTACACACACACACATACATATACATGCGCATGCACACACACACACACAATTGAATAAATAATAATAATAATAAAAAAGATACATCACACAAGTTAGGGCCGAAGTAACCATAATAGGACTTTGCATGACCTGCGCAATGACCGACATATTGACCCCCCCAAATCTTTCATGGATCACAGGCACTAGGATCATTAGAGGCAAAGGATTAGCAGCCACAATAGTGTTCTTATACTAAAGAGGAACAGAAAAAAGAGCTCTAGATAATGCTACTGAGTCCTATACCTTATCAGAGAGAAGGACCCAGAGGGAAGTTTCACATGCACACTAAAGGATGCTCCAAGGATGGGGGGAGGGGGTACTGGGAAAAAGGGGGGGGGAAGGAAGGATTTGAAAAGGGGGGAGGGAACAAGGGGATCCATGGAGAGGTGGAGGGAGGGAGGGGACCGGGGTATCTATTAAGTTTGTATCAGTGGAAAAAATAAATTAAAAAAAAAAAGAATCCAGGGATGGGATTGTAGCTAGGTGGTAGAGGACACAGTTCAAAATTCAATCCCCAGCATCACAAAACAAAACAAAAAACAAATGCCCCTCGAGACTAGGGACAATGAATGAAAGCATTATTCTGTTTAAAGAAACAACATTACTCTTTATCATTACATCTTCACTTTTCTGCTGATATAATTGTAGATTTTGTATGCAAGTACCATCTTCTGACGAATAAATATAAATATGCATATAAATATGTGTTTGACTGTGAGTTGGATGCAACTATGTGAATTGGACAATTGAGTACTGAGCTTTTAGGCACATTGGCAATAAATTAGTAATTAAGGCAAGTCCTAAGTAAGTGCTAGGAGATTTTCCGGTTGATGTGGGAAAACCTAACCGTAGTGACCCATTCCATAAGCAGATGGCATTCTTAGGCATACTTGGTCATACAGACATTCTGGCAATTCTCCCAATTCTTTGTGTAGAAATGATGTGGTTGGGTCCCTTGGCTCATGATGCTGGTATGATCTCAGCAACATGAAGACTAACTGCAACAGTGACTACCTAAATTACAGTTATTTCTTATTTTATTGATTGATAAAGGAGAAATCAAGGCTGGAGAGATGGCTCATTGGGTAAGATATTTGTGCACAAACCTGGTGATCTGAGTTTAATATTCGGAGACCACTTGGTGAGAGAGAACCCACCAACTTCCCAAAGTTGTTCTTTCACCTCCACATGTGTGCATCCTCCTTCCTTCTCCTCTCTTTCTTTCTAATTTTATCTTTCAATAAATAAGTAATTAAAAAAGAAAAAAAAAAACAAAGAATTAAGCAGAAGTTTAGCTTTTTCTATCAAGCTCTTAAATTCTAGGAGAGAATTTTCTTAGACCTAAGCATATGGTAAAATATAGTATGATTCTATTCAGATCAGTTGTATTCACATTTAGTCTCTAACTTTGTGTGTGTGTATATATATAAGCAGTTTATAATTTAAGCAATTTCTTGGAGGCTGAGGAGATTGAGATAGCTTAGTGAGTAAAGTGCTTGCTGCACAAGCATGAGTATTAAACTTAAGACCCTTAGAACCCCTGTAGAAGTCAGGCTTTGCAGCACACATCGTAACCCTAGTGCTGGGGAGATGGAGACAAGCAGAACCCAGGGGCTTGCTGGCCATTTGATCTAGCCAAAATAGCAAGTCCCAGGTTTTGGTGAAAGACCTTGTCTCAAAAGATAAGACAAAGGGACTGGAGGGATGGCTCAATATTTAAAGCACTTGTGTAAGCATAAGGACCGGAGGAGTTTGCATGCTAGCTTCCATGTAAACTGTCAGATGGGATGGTGGCCCACCGGTAATTTCAGCTACAGAAGTTGGAGCCTAACAACCCCAGAGCAAATTGGCTAGCTAGACTAGCACTGCTGGAGAGCTCTGGGTTCAGAGACCCTGTCTCAAAGCAGTAACTTAGAAGAGCAATTGAAGATGATTTTTGATATCACCCTTGGGCCTCCACACAAATGTGCACTCACATGCACCCTGTCATAGTTAAGATACAGGTGTTGTCTGCCTGACAATTAGTAGTTGAGTTAGGTCTGAGCAAGCTTGCAGGAGACTGTCTAATTGATGGGGAAGGCCCAGCCCATGGTGGTGGGACTGTTCCTTGGTAGGTGGATAAGACAGAAGGAAATGGTTAAGGAGTTAGTATACTTCGTGTGCTTGGCCAGACATGTTCCTTTCTTAGCAGTCCTCCACATATGATGTGGCGTGAGCTCTCCTCCCAGTCTTGATTAAGAGACAATTGTAAACTAGAATAAAACTCCTTGATTCCCCTTAAGCCGTTTGACTGACAATTGTAAACTAGAATAAAACTCCTTGATTCCCCTTAAGCCGTTTGGCCAAGGATTTGTTGGCAATGTACAGGCAAACTGCGATATATCCTTATGGTTGTGTGTGCATGCCTACATGGAAACACACAAATATTCATGCACGTGCACTATACAAACATATGCATGAAAATGTACATATCTGATAGAGCTCTACTGTCCAGAGTGCACAAAGAACTTAGAAAACTAAACTCCAAGGAAAACAATGGCCCAATTAAAAAATGGGCCCTGCATACACAAGAAAGGACTCTCTGGGAATTGGGGCGGGAGGCACTGGGGGATGGGAAGGGAGGGGTGTGGGGAGGAGGAGGGAGGGAGGGAACTGGTGCACCTATTAAGTTTGTATGAGCTGAAATAATAATAAAAAATGTATTAATAAAAAAAATGAGCCCTGGAACTTAAAAGAAACTTTACCAGGGATGTCATTAAAATGTCTAACAAATATCTGAAAAAATGCTCCACTTCCTTAGCCATCAGGGAAATGCAAATCAAAACTTCCCGGAGATATCATCAGGATGGCAAAAATCCACAGTACAAATAACAACAAATGCTGGAGAGGATGTGGAGAGAGGGGAACTCTGCTACATTGCTGGTGGGAATGCAGGCTCATACAGCCATTCTGGTGAGCCGTCTGGAGATTCTTAAAGAAATTAAAGATTGAAATGCCATATGACCCTGCTATTCCACTTTTGGGAATAACCCCCCATATAGCAGAGGTTCACCTTGATAGCACAAGCACGACCATGTTCATAGCAGCACTGTTTACAATAGCAAAGTCATGGAATCAGCCCAAATGTCCAACAGTTGACAAGTGGATAAGGAAAAAGTGGTACATCTATAGAATGGAGTACTACTCAGCCATCAAAAATGATGAATTACTGGAATTTGCCGGGAAATGGATGTCATTAGAAACAATTATATTAAGTGAAGTATCCCAGACCCAGAAAATTAAGCGCCGTATGTACTCCCTAATAGGTGGCTCCTAGTACCAAACTCACCCAGCCCACATTGAGACACTCAAAGGTAAACCTATGTAATACAGTAATTGCAAGGATTATGAACAGGAGGGATGGGGTTGGAGGGCCACACCAGAAACAAGGAGAGAGGGGACCATGTTACAACAGAGAAAATAGACCTCCATCAAGGAATGCAAGTAAGTAATGTGACACCTGGTTAAGTTCACAGACATTCGTTCCTGATCATTTACAACTGAGGGGGTATGATCTCACCAGAAGGGGAGGGCATATAGTTAAGCAGATAAAAAGTAACCATTTTGCAAATGGGTGATTGACCCCTCCCTCACTGAGGTTTCCTACTTTTATTACATCTACCCTTGGGTGTGCTATTATAACAAGACTCCAGTTTAACAGCTTTTTGTTTCTGGCCAGGGGGTGACATACAGTGCCCACCACGATGGAGTGAAGGGCATTGCAGGAGCAGCAAAACTGCAAAAGAAAATCAACAAACCACAATTCAGAACGTCAGAGACTATATCAACTACATAGAACCAGGCCAGCCTAATTTCTCCCCATTCTGAAGCTCAGGGACATTTGCTGGAAGAGGGGGTGGTAAGATTGTAAGAGCAAAAGAATGGGAGGAGCAACGACTTGCAAGATTCTCTACACTAGTTAGGGCCGAAGCAATCATAATAGGACTTTGCATGCCCTGCGCAATGTCCAACACACTATTGACCTCACAAAGTCTAGCATCTGCTAAAGGCACCAAGATCCTTGGAGGCAAGGGATTGACAGCCATAGTAGTGTTCCTATGCTTAAGGGGAACACGGGAAAGGGTTCAGGGAAATGCCACTGGGTCCTTGTACATCATCAGAGAGGAGGACCCAGAGGAGAGTCAGGAATACACAATAAAGGACTCTCTGGGAATTGGGGTGGGAGGCACTGGGGGATGGGGAGGGAGGGGTAAGGGGAAGGGGAGCAGGGTGTTCGGGGGGAGGAGAAGGGAGGGAGGGAACTGGTCTACCTAGTAAGTTTGTATGAGCGGAAAAAAAAAAGGTAGAAAGGAAAGAGAAAGACTCCGATATAGACTTGTGTCCTTCATACATGAATGCATGTGAACACACACACACACACACACACAAAGAGCCTTCCATTCCTACTACTAAAAAATCTCTTGGGAACCAGGGAACAGATAGAGAGAAAAAGATGATGATTTTAGTTAATGTCAAAGTAGTAATTTCAAAATTTTCATAAATTGAATGTTTCATAGATTTTGCCAGATAAACATGCCAAGATTTAGCCACTTTTTCCAAAATCTCCATATCAGAACTAAATATTTTCCCCTTATGGTAATAGATCTGGAGAAAAGTCCATAAATTTAAAAAAGCAATGATAACTAAAAAGAAATTTCATACTTAAAAGGACAAAGAATACATATTAAAGTTTAGATAACATTTATTTCTTGAATGCTAATGATTTTCCCCCATTCTTTGGAAGGCTTTCTAAGCCATAATTTTCAGTTCTTAATCTGAACCACACAATGTTTAATCATAAATAAGAGTTATGATCCCTGAAGAATGAGGAATACTGATAGTCTATCAGAAAAAATAATCTTATTTTTATTTGTAAAGAATACACATTCCACAAAAGTTGAACAAGTGAAAAAATATCAAAATTAAAAAATTGGCAAACATATTTGATTATGAGAAAGGCTAGTCTAACAAACATCCTGTTAAAAAATAGGCAAAGGCATCTTAGCATCATGACACAGCCATGGAAATCACAACCCACAGCAGCTGTAGTTACTTGCACAGGGCTTGCATGAAGACTGGTCCTGTCAGCAGTCAGTCATCAGAGGGGGAAGGCTCAGGCCCTACTCCTTTATGCTGAAATATTGACTGCTGATGTTTCTGGGAGAGAAGTAGTCAGTGTCCCCCTCCACTAGCATGTTCACCAGGCTTCAACAGATAGCTCCAGGTATGTGATTTTACAGTAGACCCTGGTTAAACTTAGTGGGTCACCAAAAGAACAACAACAACAACAACAAAAAAAAAACCAAAAAACCTCAAAAGACATGAAAGGAGGAAAAAGACTAGCAGGGAAGCGTGTGTGTGTGTGTGTGTGTGTGTGTGTGTGTGTGTGTGTGTGTGTGTGTGTGTGTGTCTATAGTGGGGGGATTCATTGGAGTGGGAGCAAGATAAGAGGATAAAGGTGAGAGGAACCAGAATGTAGTAGTGATAATGTATGTGTGTATTCATATGAAATTGTTACAGAACAAATTTCATCAATAAAAGTTAAAATAATAGGAAAAGGACTTTAAATGAACATTTCTCTAAAGAAAATATGCAAATCCTTGACTAAGTACATGAAAAGATCTTCAGTTAGCATTAGGCATTGGCTCCCAGTAGCCAATAAGAAGCTTCAAGTCACATACAATAACACTTCATACCTACTTATAGGTGGCTACTTTATAAAGAAAGAAAAAGAAACAAAGAAAGAACAATAATCATTAAGGATGTGGAGACAGTGAATTTAAGGTTGGCATCAGGTTTGGCATCAGGTTGGAATCAGCCTTGGCATCATGGTTGAATACCTGCAGCCCCAGCAGTTAGGAGGCTTAGCTGGGGATCCATAGTCTTAGGCAGTATAAAAAGCCTTGTCTCAAGAGCAATGTAGGCAGTTTTGTTCAGGATGTACAATGGTGCAGGCACTGTGGGAACCATTAAGATTTAAATAGCAGTTCCAGTGGAGCCAATCCTTCACTGTCAGACACTTCTCTTCTATTACTCTCACATCTTGACAGTTCTATTCTTCTTGCCTCACAATGCTTGCTTAGCATGCTGATACAACAGTTCCTCTAAGCTGTAATATCCTTCACCTGCCCGAGCATATTCTTACTTACATCTTTCCTCTGTCGATGTTATTTAGCACTAAGGATCAGTTATCAGTTTCATATTTTTCTCCTAAGGTTTACATGTACCTTTAATTTCTTCAAATGTGTTACTTTGTGCTTATTCCCTTTAATCACATACTCTTTCTGATATCAACTGGTGCCAAACTTATTACATATCGAAATCACGGAAACTGACTAGGATATAAGTCCTTTGGTCCATCATTGTTCTGCAGGATGGAAGATTAAATTGTATCCGAACTCAGAAATCTGAACTCGGCAAAGCTAACATGGAAAACATGCAGCCATAAAATATATGTCTAAACAATTATCGGATGAAAGCATCCAGGAGAAAAGAGATGCGTCATAGCAGATTATGAGATACAGGATTAGAACTGCAATATTACATCCCTCTCAGACCACCATGTGTCTTATCATCATTCTCCCAGCATTTTCCTGGATTTTTTGCAGTTCTCAATTCAGTTATAAGGAACAGAGGGTCAGAAGGATCTCCAGGCCAATGCTTACCAGCTCCTTGTTTTTGAAACCAGGTGTTATGGGAATCCACCCGCTTCCTGTTCATTGTCTACATGTGGCTCATGACTGCTTTTGTTCTGCAATGGTGAAGTTGACTAGTTTCAGTAGAAACCCAAGACACACAAATCAGAAAATATGAATCTGTTGCTTGCTGAAAAAATGAGTTCAGATCCCAGATCTAGAATATTTAGTATTCATGGTCTGAAAGCAGGAAAGATACCATAGGATAGAGAGAGAAAGGTATTTTATTTGTAATCTTTTGAGATTTAAAATTTGGGTCCTAAGGATATTTAGGATGGAAAATGCATTGTGACAAAAAATAATCAGAACTCTGCATCAATGAGATTGGCCTATAGTTTTCTTTACTTATTTTAGTCTTTATTTGGTATTGGGATCAGTATAATATTAGCTTCATGGAAAGAATTTGGAAGTGCTCGTTCCTTTGCCATTTTATGGAATAATTAAAGAGTAGTGTTTTTACTCAAAGATAAATCTCTGTAATACCTACAGTAATTGCAAGGATTATGAACAGAGGGATGGGTAGGAGGGCCACACCAGAAACAAGGAGAGAGGGGACCATGTTACAGCAGAGAAAATAGGCCTCCATCAAGGACTGCAAGTAAGTAATGAGACATCTGGTTAAGTTCACAGACTTTCGTTCCTGATCGTTTACAACTAAGGGGGTATGATCTCACCAGAGGGGGAGGGCATATAGTCTGGCAGATAAAAAGTAACCATTTTGCAAATGGGTGATTGACCCCTCCCTCATTGTGGTTTCCTACTTTTATTATATCTACCTTTGAATGGGCTCTTGTAACAAGACTCTAGTTTTACAGCTTTTTGTCTCTGGCCAGGGAGTGACATCCAATACCCATCAGGATGGAGTGAAGGGCATTGCAGGAGCAGCAAAACTGCAAAAGAAAATCATCAAACCATAATCCAGAACTTCAGAGACTATATCACCACCTGGAACTAGGCCAGCCTAATCTCTCCCCATCCTGAAGCTCAGGGAAATTTGTGGAAGAGGGGGCGGTAAGAGTGTAAGAGCACAAGGATGGGAGGAACAATGATATGCAAGATACTCCACACAAGGTAGGGCCGAAGCAATCATAACTGGACTTTGCATGCCCTGCGCAATGTCCAACACTATTGACCCCACGAAGTCTAGCATTTGCTAAAGGCACCGAGATCCTTGGAGGCAAGGGATTGACAACCACAGTAGTGTTCCTATGCTTAAGGGGAACACAACAAAGGGTTCTGGGAAATGCCACTGGGTCCTTGTACGTCATTGGAGAGGAGGGCCCAGAGAAGAGTCTGGCATGCACATTAAAGGATTCTCCTGGGATTGGGGGGGAGACACTGGGGGATGGGGAGGAAAGGGTGAGGGGAGGGGGATCAGGGGTGGGGGAGGAGGAAGGAGGGAGGGAACTAGTGTACCTATTAAGTTTGTATGAGCGGAAATAATTATAAAAATTGTTAAAAACAAGAGTAGTGTTTTTAAATGTTTGATAGAATTCTGCACTGAATCTATCGGGTACTGGGATTGTTTTGGTGGAAAGATTTTTAATTATTTCTTTAATTTTCTTACTTGTTATAGCACTATTTAAATAATTAATTCATTCTGATTCAATTATGGGTAAGTTGTATATATTTAGAAATTCATCCATTTCTTCTAATTATCAAATTTTGTGATTCCCTGAATTTCCTTGGTATTAGATGTAATAACCTCATTTTCATCTCTAATTTTTTAATGTGGATTTTGGTTAGTTTGGCTAAAGGTATATCAGTCTTGTTGATTTTTTTTCAAAAAAATCTAGCTCTTTATTTAGTCGATTCCTTGTGTATTTTTACTTATTTCAATTTTGGATATTTCTCCCATGATTTTACTAATTTATGCTTGTCTAAGGATCCTACTGCCTGAAGCCTTCTTCCCTGTGATTCATGTTAGACTTTGTGGGTTGTTGAAGAGTCAGCCATTGTGCAGGTCAGACAAGGTCCAATCACATTGTGGCTATATCCTGGCGGCTGCAGCCCTGACTTGTGTGGAGTATCTTGCATATTGTTGATCCTCCCATCTTTAGGCTCTTACAATCCTGCCACCCCTTCTTCCACAAGGTTCCCTGAGCTTTAGTATGGGTAGAGATTTGGCTGGTCTGGTTCTGGCTGAATAGTGTAGGATCTTTGGTGTTCTGAATTATGGTTTGTTGTTTTCAGTTTTGCTGTTCCTGCACTGCTCTTGGCTGTGTTCTGATTGGTTGTCAAGGTCATCTGCTAAGGAAAAATAAAAGCGAGAGCAGTGAGAGGGGCCAGTCTCCGGTTTGCTGGTTAGTTACCATCTAACTGCCAGTCCTTATACCCTTCCTGATTGGGGAGATCAAACCTATTCAGTCCCAGTGAACAAGAAGGGAAGTGAGAGTGAGCTGCATCAGATGTCTGACTATATTTGCATGTAGTTCATGATCATGGCCTAATTTCTCTATTGAAGTGAGTTCTTTTGTCTCCTTTCTTTTGAGGTCTTCTTTCCCCTTCTATCCTATTTACAATCCTTTGCTATTCTAGTGGGCATTACAGAGATTTACCTTTGAGTATGTCATTAAATGGGTTTGGAACTAGGATCCACTTACTAGAAAGTACATAGGGCATCTAACTCTCTTTGTCTAGGATACTTCACTCAATATAATTTCTTCTAATTCCATCCATTTTCTGGAAAATTTCATTAATTCATCTTATAAATGTACCACATTTTCATTATCCATTCCTCAACTGTTGGGATTTGGGTTGATTCCATGACTTTGCTATTGTAAGTAGTGCTGCAATGAACAGGTTGTGCTCATGTCATTGTGGTGAATTGCTGAATTATTGAGGATTATTCCCAGTAGCGGCATAGCAGGGTCATATGGCATTTCAATCCTTAACTTTTTTAGAAATCGCCAGACTGATCACCAGAGTATATAAGCCTGCATTCCCACCAGCAATATGAGAATTCCCTTACTCTCCACATCCTCTCCAGCATTTGGCATTTTTTGTATTGTGGATTTTTGCCATCTTGACCAGGGTGATAATGATATCTCAGGGTAGTTTTGATTTGCATTTCCCTGATGGCTAGGGATGCAGGACATTTTTAATGATATTTGTTAGATATTTCGATTTCATCCCTGGAAAACTTTGAGTTTCGAGGCCCATTTTTTGATTGGGTCATTTATCTCCTTGGTGTTTATTTTTTAAGTTTTTTTGTGCACTCTGGATAATATCAGATGTGTGGTTAGTGAAGATTTTCTTCCATTCTGTGGGTTGCCTTTTTGTTTGATTTCCAATCTCTTTAGCTGAACAGCAGTTCTTTAATTTCATAAGATCCCATTTGTTAAGTGCTATTGGCACTGTCTGATGCCCTCTACCACTTTCAACTCTTTTCACTTGTGTGGTCCACTGTGCTTCTTGTAGTTTATCTTTGAAGTCATATGCCTGTCATGATTCGTAGTCTAGCAAATGTCGTAGATCGGTGGGTATATAATTAAGGATAGTATCTTTCTTTCTTCCTTGTAAGTATTAGTTCTCATGAGTCTTTCAGGGAAGTATGGAGTTTCTTGAGATCTTTCCCTTTTCCTAGTGAATTTGGGATAGGACAGTTCCCATGCAGTTCTTGCCATGCGTCTGGCCCACTGTTGTTCCACTTCAGGCTCTTACAGTATTACTGCTCCAGTCTTCTGCAATGTTCTTTGAGCCTTGGGATAGGGAAGATATAACTTAGATGTACTGATTAGGGCTAAGGAATTCACAGTTACTGTTTTCTTCAATTTGGCCAGATACGTTTTTCTGTAATAAACACTTTTTGTTACAGAGGAGGCTTCAAGGTTGAGTGCTGAGTGCTCCTCCAATCTATGGATATAATAATAATAATAGGAATTTAAAAGGCAGTTTGGTGTAGCATTTTCATACCTAAACTTTCATAGCTTTCTCTTCTCCTGGGATGGATGTCCTCACATTTCATAGGTTCTTATTCTAGTTTAGAGGAATGTGGCAAGTGGACCTTAAATCTAATCAGCATGTTATTGGTGGGCTCCTCGATATTCATGTCACCTCTTGCCATGGTGATTGTTTTTGCAACTTGAAGATTTCCCAGATTAATGAGACTTTTAATTGTTTTTCTCCTCTGATAGCTTATATTGTACTCTCTGATAAACTATCTAGCAAAGAGGAAGCTTCCAGATCTGGTGTGTTTTTGTCCATATCCTGTGATCTTTTAAGTGCTTTTCAGTAAAAGCAAATTGACAGTCAGGATTAACCTATCACCAGACCATGTCTATAAGATTGTTCTGCAGGAGGGATGGAGTAGGAGGGCCACACCAGAAACAAGGAGAGAAGGGACCATGATACAGCAGGGAAAATAGGCCTCCACCAAGGACCCAAATAAGTAATGAGACATCTGATTAAGTTCACAGACTTTTGTTCCTGATCATTTACTACTGAGGGGGTGTGATCTCACCAGAAGAGGAGGGCATATTGTCTGGCAGATAAAAAGTAACCATTTTGCAAATGGGTGATAGACAACTCCCTTAGTATGGTTTCCCACTTTTATTACATCTACCTTTGAATGTGCTTTTATCACAAGACTCTAACAGCTTTTTGTCTCTGGCCAGGGGGTAACATACAATGCCCACCAGGATGGAGTGAAGGGCATTGCAGGAGCAGCAAAACTGCAAAAGAAAATCAACAAACCACAATCCAGAACTTCAGAGACTCTATATCAACCACCTAGAACTAGGCCAGCTTAATCTCTCCCCATCTTGAAGCTCAGGGAAATTTGCGGAAGAGGGGGCGGTAAGAGTGTAAGAGCAAAAGGATGGGAGGAGCAGTGATATGTAAGATACTCTATACTAGTTAGGGCTGAAGCAGTCATAATTGGACTTTGCATGCCCTGCGCATTGTCCAACACACTGTTGACCTCACAAAGTCTAGCATCTGCTAAAGGCACCAAGAGCCTTGGAGGTAAAGGATTGGCAGCCACAGCAGTGTTCCTATACCTAAGGGGAACACGGGAAAGGGTTCAGGGAAAGGCCACTGGGTCCTTGTACGTCATCGGAGAGGAGGGCCCAGAGGAAAATCAGACATGCACAAGAAAGGACTCTCTGGGAATTGGGGCGGGAGGCACTGGGGGATGGGGAGGGAGAGGGGTGGGGAGAGGGAGCAGGGGGTATGGGGGGAGGAGGAGGAAGGGAGGGAACTGGTGTACCTAATAAGTTTGTATGAGCTGAAATAAAAAAAAAAAGATTGTTCTGGAGGTGTCACTAGGTGTGCTAATAATGTGTGCAGGCATGGTGACTTTGTTATTTGGATGTTCAAAATAGACGAACAGGGAAAAATAAAGTGCACAAATAAAAGGCAAACTCAAAAGTCAGTACAGATAACACTTTAAAGTAGAAATGAAAATACTTGAACAATTCCTTTGATCCCTAAAATTCATTTTTCCCTAAAATTCTAAATGTTTTGTTTACTGCCTTGTAAAAAGTGGTGTTACTTCATAAGGTTTTGTTAAAGAAATAAAGTCTAAGGGTGTGGTAATAGCCTAGCACACAAGGAGTTGCAGTTCAATATTAAATGTTGTCAGACAAAAAATGAAGACAAAACAAAGCAAAACAGATACGAGGTCTACTCTCTAAAAATTGACTGGCTTTCCATAGCATAATAGCATGTGAAAAAAATACTTTTTTCCCCAGTCCACTTAAGGCAGTATTACTTTGAATTAGAATAGGACACATGCATTTACTATTTAACAGTATGTTTCTTAGTCCTTTGCAACAGTGACAATTTTAGTGGAAATTCTCTACCAAATGTAGCAAAGGCTATTATCTTTACATTATTTTTTTCCCTGCTTTTGACTGTTTTGTTAGCTCTTTATCATATTCTCCATGGGGTATTTGATGAGCTATTGAGAGGAAGCATGCAGGAATGTCTGTTTGCTACCATGCTAGCCCAGGAGTTAGAACTATTCTTGATGTACTTGCAGAAGTCCTATCTGGCTGCAATGATATTCCCAGAGTTTTCCATAAATTTACTTGCCTCTGGTACAAAGCTACTATTAATTGAAAACATCAATCTATCTTTGGAATTTGCACTTGATGCTCCAGGTGGAAAGTTAATATTGGTTTGTTGCTTTGTTGCCAGTTTTTCATTAAGCATTCTCAGGGCATCAGAACAACAAATCAAGTGACAGTCCCTGAGTGATGACGGATTCAGTGACATTTAACTTAAGTTGCACATGGAGATGACAACAATCTGGCCCCTTTAACTGACTACTCTGTATGCAGTGGCTTAATAATTGCTCTGGGTTTGGCACAATTTCATAAACATAGAAATATTCATAATATTCAAATAGCGCCAGACTCACCTCAGATTCTGTCAAGTGTGGTAAAATAAAAATCATTTTTTTTGTTAACAAAGAAAAAATAAACCTGAGCTGATTGTCACAACACAAAATATTTCAACATTGTCATCTTTTACCATGTGACTCAATGCAAATTCTTAATATTAGCCTAGTTCAACTATGTAAAGGAAAGTTCACTCATATGGAAGCATATTTTCTCTATTAGCAATGCACTGATTAAGAGTCTCAGAGTCAATAGATGCTAGATTTGCTCTTGATAGTTGAAGGTACACTAGTCAAATTTTTTTTTATTGTAGAGTCTAAAAGTCAGTAGATAATTATATTTGATATGACAGGTGTCATTAGCAAAAAATAAATAGAAATCAAGAGGCAGTTTCCTTTATATGTGTATTAGAATTCCTTTTTACCTATTGCTATCAGAAATTCAGTTATAGAATAAATAATATATTTGCATTAATTAATTAGAAAGCTGTTTTTCTCTGTTATTCTTAAGAATAATGATAATCATTTTGAAAAACCTTCATAATAGAGTTTACAAAAGAAAATAAAGATAATACTATCACTCTGATATAACTGCATAGCATTTTGTTATGTCTCCATAGTAATTTTTAATTTAAAAAATTTTAACCACATGTTAATAGCTTCAATACAAATCATTCAACAGAATTTTTCTTTTCAAGTCAAAGGAAATTACCTTACTAGGACCTCAGGGAGTCTTTTGAGCTTGGTGAATAAGCGGATTGATATGTGATTCATGTCTGAACTATTTAGAAGCCCAAAGGATGTTTGGATAAGTGCAGTGTAGGAAGTCAAAGCAGTCTGCCAATGTTTCCTGTAGACCAAGGTAAGAAAGAAAGAAACAAAATGTGTTTATTTTTTAGCCTTTCTGAGAGAACAGAAGGGTGTGCTGGTGGTGTGCTGATGTTATCTGGAGCTTGGGAAGGACTTACAGTGATCTGAAACAGAGAGACTCATCAGTGCAGAGAGCCTAGACATTAGAAATTACTGATTGGGAGATCACTTATGGGGAGGGGGAACCATTTAAATACTCTACATGACAACAGTGCTTTAAGTCCTTTTGGACCCACTCTGCCACTTACTTTTTCATTTTGGGAAGGTTACTCTACTTTTCTAAGATTAAATTTTTCTCCTCTGAAAATTTTAGAGTTATTTAATTAGAGTTATAATTAAATGAATTAATGTATATAAAGTACTTGACATACAGGAAGTATTTAGAAAAAAATATATATTTTTTTGCTCATGATTGCTGCTGCCTCTGCCTCCTCTGTGTTCTTTAGTTTTAGATGGATGTTAATGCTCATTACTTAGGTAGATAAATGATAAATATAAAAAGATAGTACAAAACATCTGCATATTCAAATGCACAGTATAATAAACTACTCTAAGTAATTTCTTTGTATTTTTTGTTGGGGATGTGCTCTGAGAATATTTAATTATTCTGGGACTCCTTATACTTCCATTCTTCAGTTTCTATTGGTGATTCTTGCTTGAGTTTACAATTACTATCATTTTGGTAAATAGTGAGCTTTTTAATTCCACTATTCTTTTCTTTTTCTTTCATGAATGTGTGCATGGAGTATGCATGTGAGTGTGTTTCCATGTGCATTTGGGAACATGTGCACAAGAGCATTTGCATGTGTGTGCCTGGGATACCCTAAAGTAATATTTGCTATCATCCTCAAATGCTCTTTCACATTATTGTTGTGTCTGCATCTCTAAATAAACCCAGAATACAGCTATCCATCTTGCTCTGGAGATTTCCAGACTCCGCCTTTCAGGGCTAGAATTACAGGGAAACTGATGTATCTGACATTTTTATGTGGAATCTGGGGATTTGAGCTCAGGTCCTTTTCTTGCAAGACGAAGACTCTAACCACTGAACCATCTCTCCAGCCCCTATTCTTCCCACGTTTATTAGTTGGATTTCTTCAAGAAGAAGAAATTTCTCTTCTGACTAGTTTATTTTTAGTTTATGTGGTTTCTTATAGTTGTGTTTTATTTAATAGGTCATAATCTTATTTTGATGTGCAAATTACCCCATATTTAGCTAGTAGGACCATTTTCAAGACGGTTCCTATATACTTTTGCTTTGTCTTCACTATTTACGAGACACTTTTGAAATCTTGGCAGAGGATGTTCTAGGATGTTCTAGGGGTTGGATTCTTCCAACCCCTTCATTTTTTCCCAAGGACCCCATCTCTACTGAGTGGAGAATGTTATTTAAAAACCAAGATCTGGTCATCGAATGTTGCTTATACTGTAATTACAAAGTTTTAAACTTCTTACCAGTTCTTTTTTAAGCAATTTTTTTGAAGCTTGAAGAACATTTTATTAAAGTTTGAAATAAGAACAACAGGGCAGAAAAACTGCAAATCCTGGCAACTGCTAGAAGGAAGAAGACAGAAGAGAGGAGGGGCGGGCGGTCATGAATTAGGCATGGAGGTCAGCAAATAGTTGCATGAAGTGCATGGGGATGTTTTAGAAACCCCAAGGAAGCCGCATGGGGGGCTCAAAGTGTGAGAAAGCCTAGAGCATCAGGGAAAGCGTGCTTTAACTTTTGGCAGGTATCCTCAAAAGAGATAAAGAGAAAGGAAAAGAAAAGTCATGTCTTTTGAATTTGCACTCTTCATTTGGACTCAGAGAGTGGGGAGGCTTAGCAGTGCAGGTCTGCAAGCAACTGCATTGAGGAAGGGGTTTCTGAAAAGAATAAGCACATTATCTCATTTATAGAATAATTATTAATTCATTTCCTAGCATGTCTTCACATGTTTCAGCTTTCCTGAGTGGTAATTTTTTGGTCAGGTGATTGACAGACCAAGTTGGATTACTTTAAGGGAGGCACAATAATATTTCATGTCTCCACTTAGAGCCAGAAGTAGAATTTAGATACCATTTTTTTTGATCTGGGGGAAGTAACTTTCCTTTCATGGACCACAACAATGCCCTGACTGGTTCCTCCAAATTTTTGTATGTATTTAAAATCTTAAGGGGAAGTTGTGATGCTTCCTTTTTTAGAATTGCCAGAGGAATAGTAGGTGAGGTTCAAAGCTGACCACGAGGGAGGAATCCATATCATGGTTGCCAAGACTGATCATGTCTAGCTCTAACTCTCTTACATTTTCTTCACAAGGACTTAATTAAGACTGTACAATCATTTACAAATAGATTATGGCAATTCAGCCTGGCTACTTCCTGTGAAAAATGGGACACCGAAAGGTTAAGGGTCTACAGTCATGTTGACATTAGGCCTTGGACAATAATCAAGGATATCCAGATGGATGGAGTTAGATTGCCACAACACCCTTTTTGAATGGATCCATTGTAAACAAGAAGAGATAAAATGAAGACAACAATCGAGTACAGAAGGGCCAAAGATTAGCAGTGTCACTACTGTGACTATAAATATGACCCATTTACAACTTGAAAATGAAAAGATCCAATTCCATAGCTGTTCACCAAAAGTGATGTTACTGTGTAGCATGTTCTCAATCTGATTCTGTTTATCTTCTAAAGCAAAGGAGACATTAGTAGAATTACTGGGAGTATAAATAATATTTTGTTTACAATTAGGAAGGGCATACGAGTTCTTTTATCTGATTATAGTTGGTGTGACTATGATTGTTCTACCTGGCATGTCAGTAAATTTTGAGGAGGCCTGTAAAGCTTGACTCAGTTTGTCCCTTTTTTGTTCTGTATTTCCAGTCATTTTATTCTTTGCTTATATTTTCCTCCTTGCATTTAAGACTATATAGTTGGCCAAAATTAACTTTCTTTGTTGTTATTTTTTCTCAAGGTCTATTGAAGGTCCAGTTCTCAGTGGTAACTCTTAGGGAATTCAGAGGAGTCTCTGGTTCTATCAGCTTTTCTTTTACCAGCTGAGTCACCCATCTGAGCTGCATTAGAGTCAACTGCTATGGCTTCCCTTGGAAATTCTGAGGACTTTCTTTCTGTGCTGACCCTTTCTTTGCAGAATGGTTATAGTCCCACTGCCATGTCTCCATGCTTCTCTCATCAAGATGACAGGTGATAGTCCTGTAAGTTATTCTTTTGTCACAGGTGCATGTGGTACATGTGTATCTGTCTGTCTCTGTATTTTTCTATTGTAAATATTTCTTAAAAAGTTAAAAAAAGAGGAAGGTAACACACAGAGCTGTGGGGCCTTTTGAGAAGTACCCCACGGTCTCTTAGGACTTAGGTGGCCTGTTCAGGCCCCAAATACTTGTCAACCTTCTTGCTACTTTATCAACATTAGTGTAAGGTTGTAGAAGTTCAGGTGCACCACTCTGGTAGAAAAGTTTAGACACAGAGCACATCTGACTGTCCATTTTACAAAACAGATCTAGCTGGACTATGGGTATGGAAACCCAAATTGTCAGTTAACGGTCATTCTAACAACTGACTTAGTCCAAGTGATGGACATTGTATAAGGCCAAGTTGACCTTTTTCTTTTTTTTAAGGATTGGGGATCAAATCTTTTCCAGTTGTGGAGAATACCTGTGGAGGTGAAACCATGGATAGCAGAGGAGTAAAGTAGGGGATCCAGAGGTGCTTTCCTCAGTGTGAACTGTTTTGGCAGGAGTCGGGATCCACACGTCATGGAATGACTGGTAGCACATATTGTTCATTTCTGGACTTACTTTGCTGAGAATCAAGGCTCCAAAGCTTACTAAGAATTGGTATGCTTCCCTAAACTCTGGAGATAACTTAGTCAACAGACACTAGACTTTCTGACCTGGGAGGAGCTAAAGCCACAAGTTGTTTGATAATTAACAGTATCCATGTACTACTCAGTTTCTGAGTTTCTGTGGTTGACTGAACCAAGGCCTGAGAACTTCCTGGAAATTGGAGTACCGTGCTCCCACAACACTAGAGATATGTGAGTCAGTGGGAGCTAAGCTTTCTGATGGACAAAGATCATGACCCATAAATCGTCTTGATAAGTAAGGATTATGCATTCCCCCCTTTAAAATTTTTTTAAAAATATATTATTTATTTTGTGTGTGTGTGTGGTGTGTGTGTGTGTGTATCAGAGGGCACTGTGGAGGACCAAGAGGGATTTTAAGAATCCTCCTGAATTGCTTCTACCTCCTTTTTGCTTGGCTCTGGGATTTCTCAGGCTCTGCCCACCAGGGCTGAAGTTCAGGCTGCTGCCACTTCTGCCTGGTGTTTTTAATGTGGGACCTGGGATCCTAACTGAGGACCTTCTGCTTATGAGGCAGAGTCTTAATTCCTAAGCCATCTGTCCAGCCCGCATTCCTCCCCTTTTAATTTTTAAAGTTTTTATTTAACTTTTTTTATATGGGTATGTGCAAAAGAGGCCACTTTAGTGCATGCCTGTAAGGGTCTGACAGCGACCGTGAATCATCCTGCATTTCTCTACCTCCTTATTGCTTTGCTCTGGAGTTTTCCAGGCACCCCTTGCAGGCCAGTGCCATTTCCTTCCAGTGTTTTTATGTGGGATCTGTGATGGGAACTCAGGTCCTTTTGCTTCAACCCCTGAGCCATTTCTCCAGTCCTCCCTTTTTAAATATAAAGATATGATTGCCTGTCTTAGATATGGAATTCATTTCCTTCCTGAAAATATCCAGTGACCAGGAGGAAATCCAAAAAAGAAAGAGCCACAGGTTTTGGAAAACTCGGTGTGCCGGAAATACACAGCTGCAGAGGTGTCCTTAAGTCTCCTTCAAAACTTACACATT
Organism: Typhlomys cinereus; assembly: GCA_023101885.1. Taxonomy (NCBI): domain Eukaryota; kingdom Metazoa; phylum Chordata; class Mammalia; order Rodentia; family Platacanthomyidae; genus Typhlomys; species Typhlomys cinereus. The sequence continues at coordinate 1,549,142 of JALPQD010000140.1, forward strand.
GGGGAAAACAATTGTCTCAAAACTAAAAGAACCTAATATAGAAATCTAGTATTACCTCTTTAGTCTGTTACAAGAAAAATATTGGCTTAATTACATGGCATTAATTAATAGGGGCATACAGAAAACTTTACAGGAGCATAGCTATCCCCTTTAGATAAAAGTCTGAATTGCATTAGCTTGGGTATAGCAGGAAACAGAGGAACATGTGGAACTGAAGAAGTGGCGTGAGGCATCCGGGTCCAAAATTGCAGAGTATAAAAACAAAAAGACTACAGAATTCCATAGGAGGAAGAAAATTTGGGGATGCTGAAAGCCATGACTTAGATCTCCTTTGAATTCCCTTCAGCTCCTAGGTCATTGGTTTGACTAGTTGCTGATGTGGCAGACATTCACACAACTATTGGACAGGACACACATGTTTTCAGAGTGCACCTGTAGTGCTGCTTTGGGAGCACAAGCTGGAACTGGAAGGAGAAACTATGTCATGGGAAAATCTGGTCCAGTGGCTGGTGTGAGGGTTGTACCTGTCAGAACCAGAGGGCCTTTCCATGTTGACCGGCAGTCAAGTTCCTCAGAAACCAAATGCTAAAAGAGTTAATGATGAAGTTAAATTTCAGCAGCCTTGTATGCTGGTGCTTCTGCCCAGTCCAAAATAAATAAAAACAAACAAACAAACAAGAAAATATTGCCAGAAAATCTTGGGATTGTAAACAGTCCCAGCCAGTGCCAGTTATTCTCCATTGTGATCAGGGTCCTGGGAGTCTATCCCCACCAAACCACTTTGCCTGCTCCTCTGTTCTTTTTATCCAGACCCATTCTGAGGTCTCCTTGACTCTGAGGGAAAGAAGATGGATCCTGTGCCCAGGTAGAGGAAAGAGGGAACCAAACTTGGTGCCATTCACCTCCTATTACTTGGCCACAGATATGTGGGAAAACAATCCAAGAAAGGAAGGCAGTACATGTAGTTGCCTTATCTGCTTGTCTGCCCCAAGCACAGAGAGAGAGAGAGAGAGAGAGAGAGAGAGAGAGAGAGAGAGAGAGAGAGAGAGAGAGAGAGAGAGGAGAGGTGAAGGAAGAGAGAAAACAGACTTTTTATTTTTCAAGAAAGCAGAGAAGCAAAGCAAGCCTGGTGTTATAGTTATAGGTGTCAACTTGATGGTTGAGGGTTTGAGCTCTGGGCACATCTGTAAATAATTATTAGTTGAGTTGAGCCCAGAGCCAACATGCAGCAGATTGTCTAGTTGATGGAGTAGACCTAGCCCACGGTGAGTGGGCCTAGGCCCTGGACAGGTAAACAAAATACAGAGAGTTGGTTGAGAAGTTGGCATCCTTGTGTATACTTGGCCAGACATGCTGGTCTGGCAAATAAGGATTGTCCTTCTTTCAGCTGTTTCATGGATATGGCGTGGCTAGTTCCCTTGGCCTTGGTGTTGGTGTGAGATCTCCTGTCAAGCTGGACCAAGAACTGTAACCAGACAATTGTAAGAGAACGAACCCTTGTTACCTTAAGTCATTTGATGGTGATTTTTATCAGCAACCATGCAGGCTAACTGCAACACTTGGAGATCAAATACCCCCTCCCCAAAAACATAACTAATGGAGATTTAAGCCACTAGAGAGGTTACCTTTCCTGTCATGAATGCTCGTATGTTCTATACTCAGAGAACCTTCTTAAAATTCCCCATAGAGGTCACCAAATATGTTACTGGGGAATTGGGGTTCCTTTAGAGGGAGGTCTCATACTCATTAATAAAATATTTTTAAAAATGGACTTGAAAGGAAGCTCAGGGAACATTTCATTAGAATTTGGAAGAAAAATCACAGGGCAGGAAGACTGCAAATCCCGACAGCTGCTGGAGGGGAGATAGAGGAGAGAAGTTCATGGCTTTGAATTAGGCAGGAAGGTCAACAAACACTTGCATGAGAGGTTGGAGTTGTTCAGAGAAACCCCAAGGGAATTGCATGGAGGTTCAGAGAAAGTGTGAGAAAGCTCAGAGTGTCAGCTTTGGCTTTTGGTTGATACCCCCCCCCAAAAAAAAGAGATGGACAGAAAAGTGGATAGGCTTAGCAGTGGAGGTGTGCAAGCATCTTCTCCCGGTTTCAATTTCTCTACTCTGAGAACATTCAGGAACCCTGCTTACCCCTAGAGTTTGCATGTGGGAAAAACTTCATTCTTAACTTTGAGTTCAGGCATTATTAGATTTTGCTCCATATCTTCTTTTATTCTTTTGTTTTACATTTTTTAAATAAAGATGTGGATTGTTCTTAATTGAGTTTTTTCCTCTTGGTAGTGGAATAAGGCTAGAGGGGATTCTCATTAAATTGCTACTTACTGGGCTTATTCATTTATCTTGGTTTGGTTTGAGATAATGTTTAGTCTTGCTCTGCAATGAGTCGGCACTGAATATTTTTGTGCTCTTTCCCTAGAATGTCCTTTCGAAGACTGACATAGTGTTGCTATTTGGAGTGTGGGAATTCGGCTATAGGGAACTGGTTTATGTGAGAGCCTGGCTGGACTTTTATTTTCTTTTCTATTCAAAGTTTGTTTTACATTTCTGTCATTTAAAACTACTTTTCTCCTGAAGATGAAAACTCTTAACAATGCTAATACTCTTCATTCTTCAAAGATTTCATGAAGCATCTATCAGCATGTGACTTGCATTATTCTTGCAGAAAAAGCTCAAGATATGGAATTAACTACTGGTATAGTTTCCTTCAATTGCATGAAAATGCATTTTAATTCTTAATTAAAGGACAGATTCCATTTTTTATGTCTGTGTGATTTATAGTAGCTCTTCTCTTTGCAAAAATCTTTCGGGATTTAGAACAATCTATATATGTGCATTTCTGAAACTTTCTGTGAGTGTGTAAAGGTCACTGCTGTCAAAGCCCTTGCATTTTTCAGAACCTTGCAGTGATAAACTCCATTTGGAAGATGAAAGTTTGAAAACATGTTATTTTCTTCCCATAGAAACACACTCTACTTTATAGGCATAACAGTATTTTTATATTCAATTGATCCAGTTCTTGTCAATTCTGTGAAAGTGTTTGTTTTGAATGCTTATGTGAAGAATAGCACACAATACAATAACTATCACCATCTAGATAACAGTGTTACTTTTCTATTGCTTATCTTGTTGTGATATATAGTTGTGAAAATATATACATATAAAAAAGTCAAACTTTTATATGTTAGTAATACCAGATTGATTATAGTAAACCAAAGTGATAATTTATATGAGTATGTGTCATAGTTAAGCACAGGTGTCAGCTTGATTGTTGAGGGTTTGAGCTCTGGGCACAGTTGTAGAGAGTTGATGGTTGAGTTAAGCCCAGAGCAAACCTGAAGGAGATTGTCCAGCTGATGGGGAAGACCCAGCCCATGGTGGGTGGGATTAGGTCTTGGATAAATCACAGAGAGCTGAATGAGAGAGTTGGCATCCTTCTGTTCACTTGGCCAGGCATGCTGGTCTGGCAAGTAAGGATCGTCCATCTCTCAGCTTTTATATGGTGATGGTGTGGCCAGTTCCCTCGGCCTTAGTGTTGGTGTGTGCTCTCCCATCAAGCTGGAATGAGAACTGTAACTGGACTGTCATAAGAAAGAAAACTCCTTGTTCCCTTAAGCTGTGTGATGGTCATTTATCAGCAACCATGCAGGCTGACTGCAATAGTATGCTTTGCTGCATCACAGAATACTGGTTAACCTTGAAGTTTATTTTTATTTTCTGATTATGAACATATACCTGTTAATATGACATGTCTCACACTTAAAGTCCTTTGTGATTAATCAACCAATTTTTCTGTTCTATGTAATATAGGTTAATGTTCAAAGGTTTTTGAGGATTAAAGCACATGAATCACACTTTTGGCCTTTGAATGACTTCTAAATTGTTGATAATCTTGATCTACAGTTTTATTCTCAAATACTATACATTTTGTAAAATATCACTCGTAGTAATGAGTGTCAGCAGTTCAGAGAAGCAGTGGGAAGTAGTGGTGTGTGACCTTAGGTAAGCCACTTAACTACTCAGAACCTCATTTTTCTGAATAGTATTTAAATTTGGATGATGAGATTTACCCCTTTTAGTTCTTAAGTGAGTTAAATGAGATGACCTGTTAAGCATGAGTATACTTCCTGGATATCACAAGTAATCTCTACATACTGTTCTTTATAACCCTAAATCATCTCTATTATTTGACCTACTCTTCAGCTAAATAAATCTTTTAGATTGGCTTATAGGTTTGCCTTACTGGAATCCTGCTGAAATTAGGTTGTATTCTCATATGGAGGAAGGTATAGACTTTGCAGCTAGAAATTCTGCTGAGAGAGAGAGAGAAAGACAGAGAGAGAGAGAGAGAGAGAGAGAGAGAGAGAGAGAGAGAGAGAGAGAGAGAGAGAGAGAGAGCCAATTTGTCAAAGCAAATTGAATATAAATGTAGGAGAGAACATGGTGCATGCTTTTTAAATAAACATCCAGGTAGTCTTTTTTTTTTTTTTTCAGTTACTGGGGACTGAACTCAGGATTTTATGTTTTTAAGGCAAGTGCTGTGCCACTGAGCTCAATCCCTAATGCCAAGAATCTAAATTTTTATACATGTGACAAAAGGACAAGCCCTATTAAACTGGAGAAGTGATTGTGAGAAAAGTTCTTTAAAAGTAATAGAGTTTCTACAAGGCTAATAGGAAAGCTGAGTGAAAAGCCATATGATCATGAAACTTTGGCCCATTTAATGAACATATCTCACTTAGTTCTCAGAGGAAAAGGCATAACAAGGGAGATACCCACAAAAAAGAGAATAGACATTAAAAAAATTTAGAAGTTTGGGTCATGATTTGTTTCTGAATAAATCCTTATAAAGTAGAAAGTGGTGGTTAAGGATAGTATATGCTCTTCTGTTCAGATGGAGGAGAAACAGACTGGCAAAGTCAAAATTTGGGTGATAGCTTCACTAGAGTAAAGGACTCAGAGGGAAGTTTGGCATTCACACAAAAAGATGCTCCAGGGAATGGGAGGGGGGAAGGGTGAGGCACTGGGAGAAGGGGGGTGAAAAGAAAGGAAAAAGGGGGGAAGGGTGCAAGGGGGACTGGAGAAAGGTGGATGGAAGGCAGGGACTGGGGTACCTATTAAGCTTGTATGATTGGGGAAAGATAAGTAAATATAAATTAAAAAAAATTGGGTGTTAGTTATGGATTTGGTTCTTGATTGACATTATGATTTGGGCATCAGTTTTCTCATTTTTAGGTTAAGAATTTTTGCTTTAAACTTTTTGACTCTAATATACAAAATGGAATTAGATGAACACAACAGTGGAATTTATTATTGTTGTTTTGCATTTTTGAGGAAAAATTTAAAGTTATATAAAATAGAATAAGGTGATAAATTTTCAGTACTTGCGTTAACAATAGACTCATGTCTAATCATGTTTTGTCTACAGTTTTGCCTATTATAGCTTTCTGCAGTGAGTATTGATGGATTGATTGATCAATTGATACTTTGATGTTTTTTATTTCTTATTTTATTTAAAAAAATTTAGGTGCTTAAAAAGAGTTAGCTTCCATTATGATATTTTTAAAATAAAATTTATTTTTTTCTTGATTTTCTTTTCTGCTTCTTCCTCACCTTCCCAGCCTTGCATCATTCCCCTAGTCTTTCCACTTCCATATCTCATGTGATCTTTCACCCTCCTTCCCTTTCACAACATCTCTTGCTTCCTTTCTTGGTTGTTTGTCTAGTTTCATAGTCCAAATTACTCTTATAGCCTATCATTGCATATGTACACAGTTTAAAAGTTAGAATCCACATATGAATGACAACATCTGATTTTTGCCTTTCTGACACTGAGTCACCACCACCCTTAATATAATGCTTTCCATTTTAATTCACTGTTCTGCACATTTCATTTTTTAACACCTGAGATTTTAGCAAAAAGTTTCAGACTACATGTAATTTCCTTTCATTATTTCAAACTATTTAATAGAAATGACTCATTTTAAAGCCTACATGCCCAATCTTGTAATTGCATTATTGTTACACAGTATTAATTATACAAATATAATCAGTTAATTATGCACTTAATTTTCATATTCTCCTTCCCTCTCTCTCGTTTATTCTTTGAGTTGAGATTCAAGTGCAAGTCAGTTATGTCTTTTAACTTGTAGTGCCTTCTCAATCTTTCTTTGCATACATTTTGTTTAAAATACCAGTTTATTTGTCCTGTTACATTGATTGCATATTTTGCTGATTATACTCCTATGATGTTGACATTACATTTTTTTGTTCCTTATAATAGATGAACAAAACTATACACTACTTAGGTTTTGATTTTTTGGTCAGAAATATTTTATAAGAAGCAGTATGCTATATTCTAGGTGGCACATAATGACTCTTCGTGATGTTGGTGACTGTGAATACGCTTGTCTGTGCCTATTAATTCAAAAGCAATGAGTTTTTAACTATGCTGTTCCTTGTTAATGGCTGGTAAACTTTTATAAATAAATATTGGGATAGAGAGATGGTTCAGTTGTGCAAGCATGAACTTGTAGTTTAGATCCTCAGATCTTATGTAGATGCCTGATACAATGATATATGTGTCTGTAATCCCTGTATATCTATAAGGAATGGAAGGTGGAGACTTAAGAATCTCCAGAAGCTCATAAGTCAGCCAGCAACAGTGAAGAGAACAGTCTTAAAGTGGAAGGTGAGGAACCTGAAGGTTGTCTCTACCTACCTCTACATGAGGTCACGGTACATGTCCTCCACTCTTATGTTACACACACACATACACACAAACACACACACACACACACACACACACACACACACACATACACACACACACACATTTCTGGGGGGCTGGTGGATGATGTCTTAGTCAGCAAAATGCTTTCCATATAATCCTGAGGACCTTAGAGTTTGGATTCTCATTACCCATGTAAAAAGCTGGGTGTGGTGTTTGTAACCACAGTACTGGAATGTCAGGGACAAAGACAGACCCATGAAACTTGCTGGCCATGCCAATCTTCTCATTTGGGTAGCTTCAAGTTCAGGTGAGAGACTCTGTCTCAAAAAATAAGATGGAGAATGACTGGTCTCATGCGAGTGCACATATACAGGGAGACCTACATATTCTTGTATACACATATCACACAGATAAAAAACAAATCTTTATATGATCAACTATTTGATTAACTTGAGTAAAGGCAGAATAGATGTAGAAGTTTTCCTACATTTACCAATGTAATCAATTTATTACCTAGTATGTATGAGTGGTGAATAGTGCTTTAGTATTTTTACATTTATCTATTTATCTCATGTATTTTTTTGGGGGGGGATAGGGCATAAGCATGTCAAGATGATCTTATGGAGGTCAGAGAGAAGCTTATGGGAGGTGATCCTCTCCCCCTACCATGTGAGCTCCGAAGATCAATTCAGATGGTCAAGCTTGACACAACTGTTATATCTTGTTGGCTTGCAATGGTGATTTTGATTTTTAGGCCAGTTTCAGTGGGGAGAAAGAAACAAAGTATAGATATTTTAATGTGTTACCTTTTTTTCTGTCAGATAAATGGCCTATTGTAATTTCTGTGCTACTGGAATTTCAGTATTAGCTATCTAGTTAATAACCATTTGCATTGACTTTTAACATACTTTTTTAAAAAAAAATTTACTACCAGCATAGATCCTAATTCTCCTTTTTTTTTTTTATTTCCACTCATACAAATTTAACAGGTACACCGGTCCAGTCCCTCCTTCCAACCTCCCACTGCCCTGTGCCCCCCTCCCCTCTCCCCTCTTTCCCCATCCCCCCTGCCTCCCCTTCCCATCCCAGAAGCATCCTTTAATGTGCATGCCAAACTCTGCTCTGGGCCCTCCTCTCCGATGAGGTGCAAGGACCCAGTGGCATTTCCTAGAACCCTTTCCTATGTTCCCCTTAAGCATAGGAACACTACTGTGGCTGTCAAACCCTTGCCTCCAGGGATCCTAGTGCCTTTAGCAAATGCTAGACTTTGTGAGGTCAATAATGTGTTGGACATTGCGCAGGGCATGCAAAGTCCAATTATGATTGCTTTGGCCCTAACTTATGCGGGGTATCTTGCATATCATTGCTCCTCCCATCCTTGTGCTCTTACACTCTTACCGTCCCCTCTTCCGCAAATTTCCCTGGGCTTCAGGATGGGGAGAGATTAGTCTGGCCTAGTTCTAGGTGGTTGATATAGAGTCTCTGAAGTTCTGGATAGTGGTTTGTTGATTTTCTTTTGCAGTTTTGCTGCTCCTGCAATGCCCTTCATTCCATCCTGATGGGTATTGGATGTCACCCCCTGGCCAGAGATAAAAAGCTGTTAAACTAGAGTCTTGTTATAAGAGTATAATCAAAGGTAGATGTAGTAAAAGTAGGAAACCGCAGTGAGGGAGGGGTCAGTCACCCATTTGCAAAATGGTTCTTTTTATCTGCCAGACTATATGCCCTCCCCTTCTGGTGAGATCATACCCCATCAATTGTTAATGATCAGGAAGGAAAGTCTGTGAACTTATCCAGATGTCTCATTACTTACTTGCAGTCCTTGATGGTGCTAATTCTCCTTGAAGCTTCTTTCTTTCTTGTCCTTAAAGCCCTGTCATTGACTAATCTATATTGTTAAAGGACTCAGACACTAATGAGTGGAAGTGGGTCTCAAGGTGAAATGGTGTGTGCAGAATCTCAGAGGAAATAAAAAGCTGCATATTTGGAGAATGAGAATACAGAGTATGAATTGTTTTGGAGACATGGAAAGACGAGGTATGGAGAGGGATTTGGGCTAGGTCACAAAAGACCTGTCAATATGTCATGTTGAGAAATTATTATTTTTAAGCCTGTATGTATAATTTGATGCAAATTTTAACCAAGAAATGTCTTAATCATAATTACTCATTTAGGAGATCTTTATATCATATGAAGAGTAAACTGAAGCAGAGGAATAGTAAGTAAGCAATTAAAGAGAATAAGAACTTAGATGGAACGAAATATTTGGCAATCCAAATAATCAAGAATTATTATTTTTTAAAATTTTAATTTATTTTTATTTTTCCTAGTTGTACTTGCTCCTTGTCAATCTCATTTTCCCTTCCCATCTTCCCTCCTATCCTTCCACCTCTCATCTTTTTCCTCCCTCACTCTCCTTCCTTTGTAGATCTAGCCTGTTCCCTCCTACTCTCTTATCCTTCAGCTTATAGGGTCCCAGGATTTCCTTGGATCATCTGATACTGTGCAGATATAATAAGGTCCAGTTCAATTTCATTGAGTTGCTTCCTGTAACAGCCCTATCGTGAGTAGACTGTCTTGTCCAGTGGTGGACCTCCCCATCTTTAGGCTCTTTCAGTCTTACCTCCCCCTCATCTGCAAAATTCCCTGAACCTTTGGATGGGGAGATTTGGCTGGCCTGGTTCCAAGTGACCATTGTAGGATGGTTGCTTGTTTACTGCATACTTGTTTGTTGTCTATTTTATTGTTTTTAGACTGCATAAGGCTGCATCTTATCTGAGTGTTGAAATCCTTTCTTATCCAATAATACTAAACTATTCTTTTTATAGGAGAAGGATTAAAGGAGAAGGAGGATCAGGAGTAGGGTATACTAGTGAGAAAGTTCAACATCCAGGCCACCATCTGACCATCTACTACCCAGTAACAACCCCTCCCCCAATGAGGGGAACCCAGTGCTTCAAACCAGTCCAAACACCAGTGAGCAGGAAGGAAATTGAACATGGACTAGATCAGATATTTCTTTACTTATGGGTATTTTTTTCTAGATTTACAAGCATATTGAGTACTCATCCCTGCTTCCTCCATCCCCCTTCTCATTCCTGTCCCTTCCCTTCATCAATCCATCCTACTCCCTTCCACCCTCCTGCTTGCCTGCTTCTATGGACCTCAAGGTTCCCTCTGGTTTTTCTATTCTTATTGGGGTTCAAGACTCCTGTGACATGTAAAGTTGCCTCTCTTTAAGCCACCCCACTGATAGGAGCATTTCCCTTCACTCATCTAACTTCAGTCCAACTTATGGATCTTTCTTGACAGTGGTCTTATTTCTCTATTGAACAGTGTTTCTTTTTCTCCATTCTCTTGGAGTCATTTTTCCACTACCCTCCTGGTTCTAATCCTTTGTGGTTATAATGGGTAATATAGAGCTTTTTCTCTTGAGTGTGTTGCTTTAAGGGCATGGAACTAGGTTCTACTTAAAAGGGAGAACATGCAATATCTGACTTTTTGTGCTTGGGATACTTAATTCAGTGTGGCTTCTTTCGACTTCATACACTTACCAGCATATTTCATTAAATTGCTTTTTTTTGTTGTTAATTTTTAATACATTTTTTATTATTTCCGCTCATACAAACTTACCGCCCCCTCTTCCGCAAATGTCCCTGAGCTTCAGGATGGGAGGAGATTAGGCTGGCCTAGTTCTATGTGGTTGATATAGAGTCTCTGAAGTTCTGGATTGTGGTTTGTTGATTTTCTTTTGCAGTTTTGTTGCTCCTGCAATGCCCTTCACTCCATCGTGATGGGCACTGCATGTCACCCCCTGGTCAGAGACAAAAAGCTGTTAAACTGGAGTCTTGTTATAATAGCACATTCAAGCGTAGATGTAATAAAAGCAGGAAATCTCGGTGAGGAAGGGGTCAGTCACCCATTTGCAACATGATCACCTTTCATCTGCCTAGACTATATGCCCTCCCATTCTGGTGAGATCATACGCCCTCAGTTGTACATGATCAGGAACGAACGTCTGTGAACTTAACCAGGTGTCACATTACTTACTTGCATTTTTTGGAGGCCTATTTCCTCTGCTGTAACATGGTCCCCTCTCTCCTTGTGTCTAGTGTGGCCCTCCAACCCCATCCCTCCTGTTCATAATCCTTGCAATTACTGAATTACATAGGTTTACCTTTGAGTGTCTCAATGTGGGCTGGGTGAGTGGGGTACTAAGAGCCACCTATTAGGGAGTACATACAGCGCTTAACTTTCTGGGTTTGGGATACTTCACTTAATATAATTGTTTCTAATGACATCCATTTCCCAGCAAATTCCAGTAATTCATCATTTTTGATGGCTGAGTAGTACTCCATTGTATAGATGTACCACTTTTTCCTTATCCACTCGACAACTGTTGAACATTTGGGCTGATTCCATGACTTTGCTATTGTAAACTGTGCTGCTATGAACATGGTCGTGCTTGTGCTATCGAGGTGAACCTCTGCTGTATGGGGGGTTATTCCCAAAAGTGGAATAGCAGGGTCATATGGCATTTCAATCTTTAATTTCTTTAAGAACCTCCAGACGGCTCGCCAGAGTGGCTGTATGAGCCTGCATTCCCACCAGCAATGTAGGAGAGTTCCCCTCTCTCCACATCCTCTCCAGCATTTGTTGTTGTTTGTATTGTGGATTTTTGCCATCCTGACTGGGGTGAGATGATATCTCAGGGAAGTTTTGATTTGCATTTCCCTGATGTCTAAAGAATTGGATCATTTTTTAAGATATTTGTTAGACATTTTAATTTCATCCCTGGTAAAATTTCTTTTAAGTTCCAGGGCCCATTTTTTAATTGGGCCATTGGTTTCCTTGGTGTTTAATTTTCTAAGTTCTTTGTGCACTCTGGACAGTAGAGCTCTATCAGATATGTGGTTAGTGAAGATTTTCTCCCATTCTGTGGGTTGCCTTTGAGCTCGTGTTACAGTCTCTTTATCTGAACAGAAGCTCTTTAATTTCACAAGATCCCAAATGTTGAGAGTTGGTAGCAGTGACTGTGCCATTGGATGTCTGTTTAGGAACTGTTGGCCTCGCCCAATCAGCTCGAGGGAGTTCCTTATCCTTTCAACTATGGTTTTTATAGTCTCTGGCCTTATATCAAGGTCCTTGATCCATTTGGAATTAAGTCTTGTACATGGTGACAAGTACGGGTCCAGCTTTAATCTTCTGCATGTGGAATCCAGTTTTGCCAGCACCATTTGTTGAAGATGCTGTTCTTTTTCCATTGGATTCTTTGGGCCCCTTTGTCAAAGACCAAATGGCTGTAATTTTGTGGGCTTATATCTGGGTCTTCAATCCTTATCCATTGATCTGTGTGTCTATTTTGGAGCCAGTAGCAGGCTAGTTTTATAAATATGGATTTGTAGTATAGACTAAGGTTTGGTATGGTAATACCTCCAGCAGTATTTTTGTTACTCAGGATTGTCTTTGCTATCCTGGGTCTTTTGTGCCTCCATATGAATTTTGAGATTGTTTGGTCAACTTCTTTGAAGAATTGCTTTGGGATTTTAATTGGTATAGCATTGAATTTGTATATTGCCTTTGGTAGGATGGTCATTTTTACGATGTTGATTCTGCCAATCCAGGAACATGGGAGGTCTTTACAGCTTCTGAGGTCTTCTGCTATTTCTTTCTTTAGGGTTTTAAATTTTTCATTGTAAAGGTCTTTTACCTCCTTGGTTAGGTTTATACCAAGGTATTTCATTTTTTTAGGGGCTATAGTAAATGGGATTGTTTCTCTCAAGGCTTTTTCACTTTTTTCATTCTGGGCATATAGGAAGGTCTCTGATTTTTGCACATTTATTTTGTATCCTGCCACCCTGCTGAACTTCTCAATTAGTTCCAGGAGCTTCCTGGTGGGGTTTTTGGGATCCCTCGGGTGTAAGATCATGTCATCTGCAAATAGGAATAGCTTGACTTCTTCCTTGCCGATTTGAATCCCTCTTATGTCCCTTTCTTGTCTTATGGCTTCAGCTAAGATTTCAAGTGCAATATTGAATAGAAGTGGTGAGAGTGGACAGCCTTGTCTAGTTCCTGATCGAAGTGGGAATGCTTCCAATTGTTCCCCATTGAGCATAGTCCTTGCTGTGCGCTTGTTGTATACAGCTTTTATTATATTGATAAAGGTTCCTTCCATTCCTACTGTCTCTAGCGTTTTGATCATAAAAGGCTGTTGGATCTTGTCAAAAGCTTTTTCTGCATCTATCGAGAGTATCATGTGGTCTTGGACTTTGGACTGGTTTACATGATGTATTACATTTATTGATTTGCGTATGTTGAACCAACCTTGTGTGCCGGGGATGAAGCCTACTTGGTCCCCGTGAATAATCTTTTTAATATGTTTTTGAATCTGATTTGCTAAAACTTTGTTGAGAATCTTTGCGTCTGTGTTCATCAGAGAGATCGGCCTATAGTTTTCTTTTTTTTTTTCATTCTTTTATTTATTAATACTTTTTTTTATTATTATTGCAGCTCATACAAATTTAATAGGTACACCAGTTCCCTCCCTCCCTCCTCCTCCCCCCGTATCCCCTGCTCCTCCTCCCCAACCCCCTCCGTCTCCATCCCCCAGTGCCTCCCGCCCCAATTCTCAGATAGTCCTTTCTTGTGCATGCCTGATTTTCCTCTAGGCCTTCCTCTCCGATGACGTACAAGGACCCAGTGGCCTTTCCCTGAACCCTTTCCCGTGTTCCCCTTAGGTATAGGAACACTGCTGTGGCTGCCAATCCCTTGCCTCCGAAGATCTTGGTGCCTTTCGCAGGTGCTAGACTTTGTGGGGTCAATAGTGTGTTGGACAATGCGCAGGGCATGTAAAGTCCAATTATGATTGCTTCAGCCCTAACTTGTATGGAGTATCTTACATATCATTGCTCCTCCCATCCTTTTGCTTTACACTCTTACTGCCCCCTCTTCTGCAAATTTCCCTGAGCTTCAGGATGGGGAGAGATTAAGCTGGCCTAGTTCTAGGTGGTTGATATAGAGTCTCTGAAGTACTGGATTGTGGCTTGTTGGTTTTGTTTTGCAGTTTTTCTGCTCCTGCAAAGCCCTTCATGCCATCCTGGTGGGCATTGTATGTTACCCCCTGGCCAGAGACAAAAAGCTGTTAAACTAGAGTCTTGTGATAAAAGCACATTCAAAGGTAAATGTAATAAAAGTGGGAAACCACAGTGAGGGAGGGGTCTATCACCAATTTGCACAATGGTTACTTTTTATCTGCCAGACTATATGCCCTCCTCTTCTGGTGAGATCATACCCCCTCAGTAGTAAATGATCGGGAAGAAAAGTCTGTGAACTTAATCAGATGTCTCATTACTTATTTGAGTTCTTGATGGAGGCCTATTTTCTCTGCTGTAACATGGTCCCTTCTCTCCTTGTTTCTGGTGTGGCCCTCCTACCCCATCCCTCCTGTTCATAATCCTTGCAATTACTGTCTCTAGGTGGGCTGGGTGGGTTTGGTACTAGGAGCCACCTATTAGGGAGTACATACGGCACTTAATTTTCTGGGTCTGGGATACTTCACTTAATATAATTGTTTCTAATGACATCCATTTCCCGGCAAATTCCACTAATTCATCATTTTTGATGGCTGAGTAGTACTCCATTGTATAGATGTACCACTTTTTCCTTATCCACTCGTCAACTGTTGGACATTTGGGCTGATTCCATGACTTTGCTATTGTAAACAGTGCTGCTATGAACATGGTCGTGCTTGTGCTATCGAGGTGAACCTCTGCTGTATGGGGGCTTATACCCAAAAGTGGAATCGCAGGGTCATATGGCATTTCAATCTTTAATTTCTTTAAGAATCTCCAGACGGCTCGCCAGAGTGGCTGTATGAGCCTGCATTCCCACCAGCAATGTAGGAGAGTTCCCCTCTCTCCACATCCTCTCCAGCATTTGTTGTTGTTTGTATTGTGGATTTTTGCCATCCTGACTGGGTGAGATGATATCTCAGGGAAGTTTTGATTTGCATTTCCCTGATGGCTAAGGAAGTGGAGCATTTTTTAAGATATTTGTTAGACATTTTAATTTCATCCCTGGTAAAGTTTCTTTTAAGTTCCAGGGCCCATTTTTTAATTGGGCCATTGGTTTCCTTGATGTTTAGTTTTCCATTTTTTTAATACATTTTTTATTATTATTTCAACTCATACAAACTTAATAGGTGCACCAGTTCCCTCCCTCCCTCCTCCCCCCCAACCCCTGCTCCCCCTCCCCTCACCTCTCCCGCCCCGTCCCCCCGTGCCTCCCACCCCAATTCCCAGAGTCCTTTCTTGTGCATGCCTGACTCTCCTCTGGGCCCTCCTCTCCGATGACGTACAAGGACCCAGTGGCATTTCCCTGTACCCTTTCCTGTGTTCCCCTTAAGCATAGGAACACTACTGTGGCTGTCAATCCCTTGCCTCCAAGGATCTTGGTGCCTTTAGCAGATGCTAGACTTTGTGAGGTCAATAGTGTGTTGGACATTGCGCAGGGCATGCAATGTCCAATTATGATTGCTTCGGCCCTAACTTGTGTGGAGTATCTTGCAAATCATTGCTCCTCCCATCCTTTTGCTCTTATAATCTTACCGCCCCCTCTTCCACAAATTTCCCTGAGCTTCAGGATTGGGAGTGATTAGGCTGGCCTAGTTCTAGGTGGTTGATATAGAGTCTCTGAAGTTCTGGATAGTGGTTTGTTGATTTTCTTTTGCAGTTTTGTTGCTCCTGCAATGCCCTTCACTCCATTGTGATGGGCACTGTATGTCACCCCCTGGCCAGAGACAGAAAGCTGTTAAACTGGAGTCTTATTATAAGAGCACATTCAAGGGTAGATGTAATACTTATACCCAAAAGTGGAATCGCAGGGTCATATGGCATTTGACAATGAGAGGGGTCAATCACCCATTTGCAAAATGGTTACTTTTTAATCTGCCGGACTATATGCCCACCCCTTCTGGTGAGTTCATACCCCCTTAGTTGTAAATGATCAGGAACAAATGTCTGTGAACTTAACTAGGTGTCACATTACTTTCTTGCAGTCCTTGATGGAGGCCTATTTTCTCTACTGTAACATGGTCACTTCTCTCCTTGTTTCTGGTGTGGCCCTCCAACTCCATCCCTCCTGTTCATAATCCTTGCAATTACTGTAGGTAATACATAGATTTACCTATGAGTGTCTCAAGATGGGCTGGGTGGGTTTGGTATTAGGAGCCACCTATTAGGGAATACATACGGCGCTTAGTTTTCTGCGTCTGGAATACTTCACTTAATATAATTGTTGCTAATGACATCCATTTCCCGGCAAATTCCAGTAATTCATCATTTTTGATGGCTGAGTAGTACTCCATTGTATAGATGTACCACTTTTTCCTTATCCACTCGTCAACTGTTGGACATTTGGGTTGATTCCATGTCTTTCCTATCGTAAACAGTGCTGCTATGAACATGGTCGTGTTTGTGCTATCGAGGTGAACCTCTGCTGTATGGGGAGTTATACCCAAAAGTGGAATAGCACGGTCATATGGCATTTCAATCTTTAATATCTTTAAGAATCACCAGACGGCTCGCCAGAGTGGCTGTATGAGCCTGCATTCCCACCAGCAATGTAGGAGAGTTCCCCTCTCTCCACATCCTCTCCAGCATTTGTTGTTGTTTGTATTGTGGATTTTTGCCATCCTGACTGGGGTGAGATGATATCTCAGGGAGGTTTTGATTTGCATTTTCCTGATGGCTAAAGAATTGGATCATTTTTAAAGATATTTGTTAGACATTTTAATTTCATCCCTGGTAAAATTTGTTTTAAGTTCCAGGGCCCATTTTTTAATTGGGCCATTTGTTTCCTTGATGTTAAGTTTTCTAAGTTCTTTGTGCACTCTGGACAGTAGAGCTCTATCAGATATGTGGTTAGTGAAGATTTTCTCCCATTCTGTGGGTTGCCTTGGAGTTCATGTTACAGTCTCTTTATCTGAACAGAAGCTCTTTAATTTCACAAGATCCCAACTGTTGAGAGTTGGTAGCAGTGACTGTGACATTGGATGTCTGTTTAGGAAATGTTGGTCTAGCCCAATCAGCTCGAGGGAGTTCCCTATCCTTTCAACTATGGTTTTTATAGTCTCTGGCCTGATATCAAGGTCCTTGATCCATTTGGAATTAAGTCTTGTACATTGTGACAAGTACGGGTCCAGATTTAATCTTCTGCCTGTGGAGATCCAGTTTTGCCAGCACCATTTGTTGAAGATGCTGTTCTTTTTCCATTGGATTCTTTGGGCCCCTTTGTCAAGGACCAAATGGCTGTAATTTTGTGGGCTTATATCTGGGTTTTCAATCCTTATCCATTGATCTGTGTGTCTATTTTGGAGCCAGTACCAGGCTGTCTTTATAACTTTGGATTTGTAGTATAGACTAAGGTTCGGTATGGTGATACCTCCAGCAGTGTTTCTGTTACTCAGGATTGTCTTTGCTATCCTGGGTCTTTTGTGCCTCCATATGAATTTTGAGATTGTTTGGTCAACTTCTTTGAAGAATTGCTTTGGGATTTTAATTGGTATAGCATTGAATTTGTATATTGCCTTTGGTAGGATGGTCATTTTTACGATGTTGATTCTGCCAATCCAGGAACATGGAAGGTCTTTCCACCTTCTGGTGTCTTCTGCAATTTCTTTCTTGAGGGTTTTAAAGTTTTCATTGTAAAGGTCTTTTACCTCCTTGGTTAGATTTATACCAAGGACTTCATTTTTTCAGGGGCTATAGTAAATGGGATTGTTTCTCTCAATGCTTTTTCACTTCTTTCATCCTGGGCATATAGGAAGGCCTCTGATTTTTGCACATTTATTTTGTATCCTGCCACCCTGCTGAACTTCTGTATTAGTTCCAGGAGGTTCATGGTGGAGTTTTTGGGATCACTCAGGTATAAGATCATGTCATCTGCAAATAGGGATATCTTGACTTCTTCCTTGCCGATTTGAATCCCTCTTATGTCCCTTTCTTGTCTTATGGCTTCAGCTAAGACTTCAAGTACAATATTGAATAGAAGTGGTGAGAGTGGACAGCCTTGTCCAGTTCCTGATCGAAGTGGGAATGCTTCCAATTGTTCCCCATTGAGCATAGTCCTTGCTGTGCGCTTGTTGTATACAGCTTTTATTATATTGATAAAGGTTCCTTCCATTCCTACTGTCTCTAGCGTTTTGATCATAAAAGGCTGTTGGATCTTGTCAAAAGCTTTTTCTGCATCTATCGAGAGTATCATGTGGTCTTGGACTTTGGACTGGTTTACATGATGAATTACATTTATTGATTTGCGTATGTTGAACCAACCTTGTGTGCCAGGGATGAAGCCTACTTGGTCCCCGTGAATAATCTTTTTAATATATTTTTGAATCTGATTTGCTAAAACTTTGTTGAGAATCTTTGCGTCTGTGTTCATCAGAGATATTGGCCTATAGTTTTCTTTTTTAAGTTGGTCTTTATTAGGTTTTGGGATTAAAATGATATTGGCTTCATAGAAGGAATTTGGTAATGTTCCTTCCTTTGCTATTTGATGGAACAGTTTAAGGAGTATTGGTATTATTAACTCCTTAAATGTCTGGTAGAACTCTGTGCTGAATCCATCTGGTCCAGGACATTTTTTGGTGGGAAGATTCGAGATTTCTTGTTCAATTTCCTCATGTTATAGGACTATTTAAATAATTCACAACTTCCTGATTCAATTTAGGTAAGTTGTGTTTACTTAGAAATTCATCCATCTCTTTTGTGTTGTCAAACTTCACAGAGTATAAGTTTTTGAGATATGATGTTATAATTCTCTGGATTTCTTGGGTATCAGTAGTGATAACTCCATGTTCATTTCTAATTTTGTTAATTTGGGTTTTCTCTCTCCTGCTTTTGGTTAATTTAGCTAGGGGTGTATCAATCTTACTGATTTTTTCAAAGAACCAGCTTTTTGACTGGTTGATTTTTTCTATGGTGTTCTTAGTCTCGATTTCAGATATTTCTCCCCTTATTTTGCTAATCTCCTCTCTTCTACTTCTTTTGGGATCAGATTGCTCAAGTTTCTCTAAAGTCTTAAGTTGCATCGTTAAATTATTTATTTCTGATGTTTCTATTTTTTTGATGTAGGTATTAAGAGCTATGAACTTACCTCTTAGAACAGCTTTCATTGTGTCCCAGAGATTTTGGTAAGTTGTATTTTCATTATCATTCGCTTTCAGGAAATCGTGAATTTCCTTTTTAATTTCTTCCTGAATCCAGTTCTCATTCAGCATCATATTGTTAAGTTTCCAGGAGTTAGTGTCTTTTCTCTTGTTTGATGTGTTGTGGATGTCCAGCTATAGGCCGTGGTGGTCTGATAGGGCACAGGTTAGAATTTCAACTTTTTTGTACATGTGTAGATTCGTTTTGTGGCCCAATATGTGATCTATTTTGGAGAAAGTTCCATGTGCTGCTGAGAAAAATGTGTATTCTTTGGTGCGTGGGTGAAAAATTCGATAAAGATCTGTAAGGTCCATTTCTTTCAGGGTTTGATTAAGTTCCAAAGTGTCTCTGTTAAGCTTTTTACCTGTTGATCTATCCCATGTTGAGAGGGCAGTGTTGAAGTCCCCAAGAATTATCGTTTGGGGGTTTATTTCCTGCTTTAGGTGCTGTAGGGTTTTCTTAATGAATGTGGAGGGCCTGTATTGGGTGCATAAATGTTCAGTATTGTGAAGTCTTCCTGGTGAATTGTACCTGTGACTAAAATGTAGTATCCATCTGTGTCTCTTATGATTTTCTTTGATTTGAAGTCCACTTTGTCTGAAAGCATAATTGCTACCCCTGCCTGTTTCCTGGTCCATTAGCTTGCAAGATTTTGGACCAGCCCTTCATTCTTAGGATGTGCCTATCTTTTGTGGTGAGATGAGTTTCATGAAGGCAGCAGATTGTTGGATTGTGGTTTTTAATCCACGTTTGTAATCTGTGTCTCTTAATCGGTGAGTTAATACCCTTGACATTTAATGTTATAATGGAGAAATTATTTTTAATTCTGGACATTTTTTTATGTTTAGTAGATTTTGTAAGCATGTTGTTTGATATTTATGTTTTGGTGATATTATACTTCCCTTCTGTCCTCCTGGATACGCTTGTTCTTTTCTTCAAGCTTGAGTATCATTTCTAGCATTTTTTGAAGGCTTGGTTTGGTAGACATGTATCCCTTCAAGTTGTCTTTGTGCTGGAAAACTTTTCTCTCTCCCTCAATCATGACAGATAGTTTTGCCGGGTATATCAGTCTGGGTTGGAATTTTTGCTCATTTAATACTTGAAGTATGTCTCTCCAAGCTCTTCTTGCTTTTACTGTTTCCATTGAGTAGTCATTTGTTATTCTAATAGGTTTACCTTTAAAAGTGACTTGCTTTTTTTCTCTTGAAGCTCTCAGCACATTTTCTTTGTCTTCAATGTTGAGTGTTTTGACTATTATTTGCCATGGTGATTTTCTATTTTGGTCATATCTGTTTGGAGTGCGAAATGCCTCTTGTATTTGGATAGGGCTCTCATTCTTTAGTTGTGGGAAGTTTTCATTTATGATGAATTGAAATATTTCCTCCGGTGTGGTATTTTGGGATTCTTGTTCTGCTATTCCATGAATGCGCATGTTAGGCTTCTTCAGGGTTTCCCATATCTCTTGAATGTTCCTCTCCAGTATCATTTTGGCTTTAACAATCTCTTCCATTGAGCTGGTTAATTCTCCCACTTTGTCTTCAAGACCTGAAATTCTATTTTCTGCCTCATTTGTTCTGCTGATAAGACTGTCTGTTGAGTTTTGAGTTGAAGATAACTTGTCTTTTAGTTCAGTTTTAAGCTCTGCCTGAGACTGTTTTAACTGCTCTATACCTATTTTTGTTTCTTGAATTGTTTTTCTCAACTCCTCCAAGTGCCTGTTGTGTTCCTGTTCAAAGTGGTTGATACGGTTGTTTAACTCCTCTTGGATTTCCTCTTTTTTTTTTTTTTTCGGATTTCCTCTTTTATAGTATTAATCATTTAATGATCATACTCTGAAAGTCGTTATATTGGGTCTGGCTTTCATGGCTATTTTCTGTGGATTTGTTCTGGTCGGAATCCCTCATTACGGGATTGATTCTTTCGGTGGGAGATTGATCTTCTTGGGTTTTGTTTCTCGTGGATTTGCACTTTGACTTGTACATTGTTGTTTTGTTTTTTAGGACGTTTCAGTTTCTGTGTGTTTTTCACTGAATTGACGTAGTTGGTATTTTTACACTTGCCAGTTATTACTAGTGCTTGCCTTGGATTGGGTATGTTTGTGTATTGTTGTTATTATATCCTAGATGAGGCTACTAGGCTGTTAGTACGTCAGTTAAGTAACCAGGGGGTAAATATTAGTATGGTAGTGCACTTTTATGACTTAGTATCTTGATGAAATGTTGGGGTGAGTGGTATACTCCCTGGAGTTGTATGTTTTGGGGTGGCTGTATGAGAAAGTTGATCTACAGCATTGATACTTTAAAGGATCAGTAAGGTGAAAAGAAAAAGTTTACTTATGGTTAGGTTGGATGAGAAGAATCTCGCCCACGTGATATAATGATTCTAGTGGAGTCCAGATGTATGGCCTGTGTTCCCTTTGTTCCTTAGAATTTTGCTTGAGTTTCCTTTGGACTCTATTGAATTCTGAGTAGCAGTGTGTCTTCCGTGGACCACATGCGTAGGTCCCCTGTGGGCCAGAGAGGCAGAGGGTCTGATGTTGATGGCAGAATTCTTCACCTGCGACCTGGGAAGGTTGGTGCGGAGGGGGGTGGGGCCCCGGGGGCTAAGCGGGCGGCCGCCGTGCTGCTGGCTGGGCGGCTCCAGGGTGGGGGGCTAAATTGCTTGTTTTTGATGACTTAATAGTATTTCATTGTGTATATGTGCCATATTTTCATTATCAATTTGTCAATTGTCAGGCATGTAGGTTGATTCCATAATATTGCTATTGTGAATAGTGCTGCAATGAACATGAATATACATGTGTCACTATAGTATAATGAAGCATTTTGGGGGGGAATATTTTCAGCAGTGTATAACAGGGTCATATGACATTCCAGTTTTTAACATTTTTAGAAACTGCCATTGATCTTCAGAGTGCTTGTATAAGTCTGCATTCCCATCATCAATGTATGAGAATTCTCTTGTCTCTGCATCTCCTCTAGGATTTGTTGTTGTATATATTTTGGCTTTTCACCATTCTGACCAGGCTGATATTTCAGGGTAGTTTTGATTTGCATTTACCTGATGGTTAGGGAGGTGGAACATTTTTAAAGGTATTTGTTGGACATTTCGATTTCATCCTGAGAAATATTTCTTTTAAGTTTCATGGCCCACTTTCTAATTTGGCTGTTTATTTCAATGGTGTTTAATTTTTTGAGTTCTTTGTGCACTCTAGACATTACTCTTCTATTGGATATATGGTAAATGAAGATTTTTCTCTCATTATGTGGGTTGTCTTTTTGCTCAGTTGACAATATCTTTAGCTGAATAGAAGCTCTTTAATTTCATGAGATCCTATTTGTTGAGTGTTGGTTCTATTTTCTCAGTTATTTGGGTCCTGTTTAGAAATTGTTGGCCTAGGGACTCTCTATCTCAAAACAGTTTTAAAAGTTTAAAAATCTTCTAAGATTTTTATAATCTCTTGTCTAATATTAATCTATTTGAAATTTATTTTCATGCATGGTGATAATAAGTAAGGGTCCAGTTTCAATCTTTTGCATGTAGATATTCAATTTTGCCATTTGTTGAAGATGTCCTTTTTCCATTGAGTTTTCTCAGTCCTTATGTCAAAAATCAGATAACTATATATGTATGTGCTTATTTCTGAGTCTTTACCCTTATTCATTGATCTATATATCTGTTTTGGAGCCAATATCATGCTGTCCTTATTACTATGGATTTGTAGTATAGACTAAGGTCTAGTAGGATGTTATCTTCAGCAGAGTTTTTATTACTCAGAAGTATTTTTGCTATCCTGGGCCTTTTGTGCTTCCATATGAATTCTGAGATTTTTTGTCAATTTCTGTGAAGAATTGCCTTGGAATTTTGATTGTTATATCATTGAATCTGTATATTGCTTTTGGTATAATGTTCATTTTTATGAGGTTAATTCTATTGATCCAGGAACATGGGAAGTCTTTCCACTTCTTGGTGTCTTCTTAAATTTCTTTCTTTAGGGTTTTATTTCCTTGGTGGATTTATACCAAGGTATTTCATTTTTTAGAGCCTGTGGTAAATGGAATTGTTTCTCTTAGGACTTTCTTACTTTTTCAATCTAAGAGGAGGCACTCAATGCCTGTATCAAAAAAAAAAAATAGAAACATCATAAGTAAATAACTTACCAATGCAACTTAAAGCTTCAGACAGATAAGAACAATCAGACCCCAAAAGCAATAGACTAGCATAAACTAGTAAAATCAGGGGGGAAATATCCAAATATGAGATAAGAAAAAAGATACAAAAATCAACCAAACAAAGAGCTGGTTATTTGAAAAAAATCAGCAAGATTGATAAATACATAGACAAGTATGATATGATGGCTATTAGTTCCTTAAAGTTGTGTGAGGGTGAATGGTTAATACCCCGAGGGGTGTGTGTGTGTGCCTTTGGGCGTGCTGTATAGAAGTCTGAAATACTTCTATTCACTGTGAAGTATCAATTGAGATTAAAAGGAAAGTTGAAGAGTTTACTTATTTTAGATTTGGGTAGTAATATTTCTTTCTGTTCCAGGGAAGGAGTTTTGGGGTTCTCAGCTGTAAAGTGTTGGTCCACTGATCCCTGGCTTATGGTTTCTGTGGACTCTGTTAAATTCTTGGAGGTTTGTAAGTAGTTGAGGAATGGTGTGTGTGTGTGTGTGTGTGTGTGTGTGTGTGTGTGTGTGTAGGGGAATTTTGGGGGTTGGAGGTAATTGGTTGAGGCTCTTGGCATGCAGGTTTAGGGGTCATGGCTGATGATAACTGAGCGCCTTCCCAGGCACCGAGAGGAGAGGAAAATCTAGTCAAGAATCATTGATTAGTTTGATATAGGGAGAAAGTGAAAAGAAAGCAGGATGAATCAGGTTTCTCTTTTAAAACTGTTTTGAGAGAGAGAGAGTGAAAGAGAGAGAAAGAGAGAGAGAACATTCATGACATACATATAATAATACATGCACATGGATACCAAAGGATGATTTTTGGAAATCTTCCAAAATTTTGGAAATCTTTTTCCATTGTGTGGGCTCTGAGGATCACACTCAGGTCTCCAGGTTTGTGCATAGGTACCTTTACCTGATACACCATCTTACTGAACCTGACTCAGTTTCTTGATTGTGCAAATATTGGGCGTTATTTTTCATTTTGTTAAATAATGAATAATAGGACAAAGTGTGATTTTGGCTGGTGGTAAATGTGACTGAAAGGTATGTAATTTCTGTTTGGAACACTGACAGCTTGCTTTGTACTTTTGAGTGGAGATTCCAGTGCAAGCATGAATACACAAAACATCTTTTTATTTATGAGCCCAGAATTGAACTCAAATCTTGACAGCTTTACTTCCTATGCATGTGACCTTGAGCAGGTGTCTTGACCTTTATGTATAGTTATAAAGTGAAAATAACAATACCTAGCTTAGAGGGTGTTTGTGTGATATAAATTATCTAACTGATAGAATAGTAACATAATAGTAGTCTAAAATACCATGAGTATTTTAGACATAGAGGCTGACCATGTTCTCTTTGGCAGCCATGGCATAGACAATCTTTGTTAGAGAAGACACCAAGAATGAGAAGAGTTGGTACAAATGTGGGCTACTGGGAAGCCCAGAAATGAACCTTAGTAACTTAGTTGTCTTGGGCTCCCACTCCACTGCTATCCTAGCAGGCATTCCTGGAATAAACACAAACTTCCCTTTGTCTTATAACTAGTCAATCACAGTAAGTATTACTTCTATTTCCCACGTCCACTCACGCACCCAACATACATTCACGGGCAGTTTTTCTATGATCATTGCATCTGATTCCTATGAAGAGAGCTTCCCTGAGAACCCTTGTCTGGAACAGTTGATAAAAAGTGGTTGCCACCAGGTGCTGGGCCCAGGATGCAGGAATAGTTCTGCAAGCAGTGTGCTTCACGTCTTTCTTCTACAATGCTGCAGGGCCGATCATCCATTTGTCAAGGTGATTTGTGATCCCCAAAGGATGACCGTGGTAGGATAGGATGCTGAGCATGATGTAAAAAAGTCAGAATTACAGAAAGCAAAAACTCCAATGGTAGTGTTGCTTCCTAAGAGCTTGTCGGTGAGGGAAATCATGCTCTAGACAGAAGAAAATTGATGGAAGCTGGGCAAACTCAGATGAAGTCATACGGTATTTAGGACAGATATTAAGTGATAAGTCTTTTCCCTTTTGTTGCTTCTCCTCATATTTCTACTTACAGTTAAGTATTTTTTATAATTTCATATGTGCACACAATGAATGTATGTAATTTTCACCCCTTACTCTAAATCTCATTACCTTCTATTTATTACTGCATTGCTTTCTCCTTTTAGTCATCTCCCCATTACTTCCACACCTTTGCCCACTGGGCTTATCTGGGTTGTAGTGAGAAGTGGAGCATGAATGACTTTTTACATCATGCTTTCTCCTTTTAGTCATCTCCCCATTACTTCCACACCTTTGCCCACTGGGCTTATCTGGGTTGTAGTGAGAAGTGGAGCATGAATGACTTAACAGTGTGTAAATCATTGAGGACAGTAGTGTCCCTTCTCTTGTTTGACATTAGCCTTCAATAGTCTTTGAGGGAAGCATAGAGCCTTTTGAGATCTCTTTTCCATGGTGAAATGTTGATAGGTTAAACTGTGCAGGTTTTGAAAAAGTAGGTATCACTGCAGTTAATTCATTGGTGCAGCAGACCCGTCATTCAATGGCAGCACCTCCACCCTCAGGCTCCTCCATTCTTCCCACCCTTCTTCCATAATGTTCCCTGATTCTTGGGTTGGGAGTGATTTAGATGTCTGGTTTATACCTGAACAGTCCATAGTACCTTATTCTGTGCACTTTGGGCCAGTTGTAGTTCTGTAATAAATAACCTTGCAAAGGAAAGTTTCTTGGTTGAATGCTGAGAGCTCTTCTAATCTGTGGGTATAATGTGTTCAGTGTTACTTTGCTACCAAGTACTTATAGTTAAACCTTAGTAATTTGCTCCCACATAGATCCTTTGGTCTCCCTTTCCACAAGATGAGCCCATTTTTTTTCTTGGTACATTTTACATTAACAAACATGTGTTGCCTGACAAAATTCAGGCCTCAAGTCCCATCAGAAGGCAGTTGGTCATCTCCGTACCATTCACACCACTATTGCGTCAAAGGTCACCTTCTGCCAGAGTAGTTGTTACTGTAGTTTACAACATTCTGAAGCCAAAGTTCCATTTTAGCATGTTTTCTTCATGTCCTGTGATGCACATTTATAATGTCTCCAGTAATATCTTCCTATTAGATTCTGGAGGACAACCAAGAGCAATAGAGAAAGTCATTTAGACCTCTTTGATAAACAAATCATAGCAGATATCACATATCTGGTACTAGAGATTTTGTTTAATTGACTATAGCTTTTGTTAATTGAGTAAAAAGGCATCCCACAGTGGGAGAAAAATCTTTATATATCTGACAGAGGATAGTATCCAGAGCAAACAGAACAAAAAGGAAATTAAGCATCAAGAAAGCAAACAATTAAACAACTTAAAAATCAGCTTTGGTTCTAAAAAGAAACTTTTCAGAAGGAGGAGAAATTAAATGTCTAAGGACTATTTTGAAAAGTGACTAACTTCCCTGGCTGTCAAGGAAATGAAAATTAAAACTACTTTGAGATATTATCTTGCACCAGTCAGAGAAGCTAAGATCAAAAACACAAATAAAAAATGTAGGTGAGGATATTGAGGAAAGGAAACCCTTACTCCCTATTAGGAGTTTAAGTTGGTACAACCACTTTGGCGATCAGTGTGGATGGAGGCTCTCAAAAAAGTAGAACTCGAACTATAGTATGACCCAGCTACACCATCTCTGGGCATATTCCTAAAAGACTTTCTATGTCTTATTATAGATAGAGACACTTGCAGCTCTACTCACAATAGCAAAGAAAAGGAATCAGTGTAGATTTTCATTAATAGATGATTGGATAATGAAAATATGATACATATAGAAATGGAACTATTCAGCTATCAAGAAAAGTGAAATTATGAAATTAGCCGATAAATGGATGGAAATGGAAAATATATTGAGTACAATATAGACATAGAAAGACAATGCCATATGTTCGTTTTATATGTGGATACTAGCATTGAACCTTCATATTTTTGTACATAACTAGGAACAGCTATATCAGCTGTAAAGTAGAAAGGGACCATTTTCTGGGGACTTGGGGGAGAAGACCTTAAAGGAAAGGAGATAAAAGACTACAGGTAGTAAGATGATGGGAAGCAGAATAATTAGCAGGACAGTAGTAGGGAGGGAAACAAGGGGATAGGAAGAGAAGACTAATAATTAGCACTGAGAATGTAAAACCTGGCCAGACAAAACCTTTCTATATTGCAACTTGACAAAAATACATTTTTAAAAAAGTGTTTGCTTTACAGTAAATGTTCACAAGCGCCACAAGGTGGCGCGCTTGCTCCTTGCAATAAAAGTAAGTGGTGGTTGGGGGAGAGAAAGGGGGGAGGGAGGGAGGTAAGGAGAGAGAGAAAAAGAGAGAGAGAGAGAGAGAGAGAGAGAGAGAGAGAGAGAGAGAGAGAGAGAGAGAGAGAGAGAGAGAGAGGGGAGAGAGAGAGAGAGAGAGAGAGAGAGAGAGATTATGAAAGAGGGATCTTTCTACAACCGCCTCATCTTTTCACCCTCTGAACTGAACAATTTTTCCCATTTAATTTAGATTCTTCTGAGCATTTTTAGATTTTCTATATATTTTTAGATCTTTGTAGAATTTTCAATAAATGATTTTAATCTGCTTATTATTAACAGAATATTTTAGCAAATTACTTTGTTTATTGTCTGTACTTTTGGTAGTATTGACAGTAAATGGTTAAGGTAAATGTAATGTGTACAGGCAGAATAATTTTTGTGTTGCATTAAATAAATGTATTATTGCTACCATTGTTAAATTTTAGAAGTTTTTAAACAACACAATTTTAGTGCTTAGGATATCTATTCTCATTATTTCTACATCTAGGCTGTTGTCCTTTTGTTGTTTTAATTTCTACATGAAGAAATAAGCTAATATATTGATGGTATACTGATTATTGCAGTGCTATCGAATTGAATTCTCACATTAAATCTGTGAGATAAATGGTAATATTGCTATCTGACATAACTACATTGAGGCTCAAGGAGATTTAATGAATCGTTGAAGATTTAATAGTTGAAAGAACCCTAATTTTAACTGAGATTTTTTTCAATTTAAGCTTATTCTCATTTTCATTGTCCATACTGCTTCTGATGTAAGTATTTTTGTAAGTCTATAATAGAAGCACTTGAAAGTTGCAATTTAAAGTAATTAGGATATTTGTGCTTTCTCTTTGTTGTAAACCAGATAAAAGAGTGTTTATATCATGAGGCAACTATTATGGTGTGCTGTCATTTAGTAAGTTGTTTGTTTTTCTGAATGTGTTTCCCTGAAAGTTTTATTTAGAAGATTGTGTTTAGAGTTGTGCTGATGACAAAGGACCGTCAGATGGTCATGTTTGAAGTATCTGGATCGAAGCACCTTCTGGTTTTCTAAAGGTTGAGTTCAATGAAATATATCCATCTCTTGACTTCTGAACTCAGGGTGACTCGCCAAGCACAGAGTGCTCTGGCTACTGGGTGGTGGAAGCTTTTCTCTGCTTTGGGATGATGTTCTATGCTGAAATGACCTGGGGCTTGAAATTCATAGCCTTGCATGGTCAAGATGCTATTTATAGATGCAAACTAGGTACATCTGAACTCATGCTTCAAGCTTGGTGGACGTTTCTGTCTGCACATAATTTCCTTTCCATTACTTCTCCTCATATCCCCTTTTGGTTTTTAAAATCTCTATAAAGCAATTGTTCAGTACTTTAAGCATCTTTTAGCAGAAAAATATTCTAGCTTATTAAAAAGTTTATTATTTTTCTAAAAATAATTTTAATTGGAAAATAAGTAGGAAAAATTTCTATAATAAATGAGTATTGAAATTGGCTGAGAGAAAGCTGAGGCAGGAGGATTGAGAGTTTGAGGTCAGGGCTGCCTGGCGAGCTCATGTCTCACAAACATAAAATCCAACACACAAATAGTAAAGATCATTTAGCTTTGAATGACTTCAATTTCTTAATATTAAATGGTTATTTCTCTGAAGTTTTACAACGTATACTTCTGACAAAGACCATTTCTGGTAGCATTTTTTTCTGGGTAGGTTAATTGATTATTAGACCATCTGAGCTTTCTCACTTCTTCAGTTTTCTTATTCACAGTTTGCAGGTTGATCTTAGAAAGAATTAATAGATTAAAGTAACAAGTATTCATTCATTCAATAAGTATTGGAACTTTACTCTGATGATTAGTACACAGCAATGAACTCAATAAGCAGATTACATATCTATGAGCATGCAGACTATAAGACAAATGTAACTTGGAAATGGGATAAAATATGACAGGATACCATCAAGGAAGGTCTTTTTGGTAAGAAGACATTTGTGTAGCGACCTGGAGGAGAGGAGGGAATGTAATTGTGGGAGTTTTCCAGGCTTTTGGTGGAATAAAGCTCTTGGTACACCTTTCTAGATACTTCTGAAGCTGGATGTGTACACAGAGAAGACAGCAAAGTGTGGGATACTCTCTGACTGATCAATGGGAACTTAAGATAGATTGATATAGTTACGGATATAACTTTTTGGGTTGAACAATGAGTGCCAAGACCGAAGAGGGCAAGAACAAAGATTTCTCATGTTCTTTGTTTCTCACCCCTTCTTATTCTCCCAAG
This sequence comes from Typhlomys cinereus, assembly GCA_023101885.1. Taxonomy (NCBI): domain Eukaryota; kingdom Metazoa; phylum Chordata; class Mammalia; order Rodentia; family Platacanthomyidae; genus Typhlomys; species Typhlomys cinereus. Next base: position 1,578,866 of record JALPQD010000140.1, read on the forward strand.
AAGAAGAAAGACAAATATGAAGCACATTAAAAGTGTATAGTTAGGAGGCAAAGCTCTTTTATTTCTGATCATTTTTTAAAAGCCAGTGTCTTGTTATGTATTCCGGGCTAACCTCAAACTTGGTCCTCCTGACTCAGTCTTCTGAGTGCTAGGATCACAAGTTTGCACTTCCATGCCTGAAATAGATCCAAAATTTTTAAATGTCTCTGAAAATTATTTTCTTACTTCAGAAAATGTAAACATAACCTTGTTTTACTTTGCTTTGTGTAATGTCATGTCTAGCTGATGAACAGCCAGTGCTTAGGAGCCTGGGAGGTAAGATAGCTGATGAAGCAGGCTCAGACATTAAGAAGCAAGAACAGATAGAACAAGTGGAGGCTACTAAGGGCAAATTTGCACCCCAAAGCTAGAACAGAGACATTATTCAACTTAGATTGTTGCTATGGAGAATGTGGGCTTACCTGTGAATGTATTTCATGGTGTTTCCTTCCTTCCCTCCCTCCCTCCCTCCCCCTCCCTTCCTCACTCCTTCCCTTCCTCCCTCCCTTTTTCTTACTTTTCTCTCTTTCTTTCTCTCTTTCTCTCCTTCCTTCCTTCCTTCCTTCCTTCCTTCCTTCCTTCCTTCCTTCCTTCCTTCCTTCCTTCCTTCCTTCCTTCCTTCCTTCCTTCCTTCCTTCCTTCCTTCCTTCCTTCCTTTTTCTCATGTGTGCGTGTGTGTGTATCAGAGGGCACTGTGTGTCCCTATAGGGAACCAAGGGTGATTTCAGAAATCGTCCTGAATTGCTTCTACTTCCTTTTTACTTTGCTCTGGGATTTCCTAATCTCCACCCACCAAGGCCAGAAGTATAGGCCACCATCATTTCTGCCTGGTGTTTTTACTTGGGACTTGGGATCTGAACTCAGGTCATTCTACTTGGGAGGCAACTTCAACCGCTGAGCCATCTCTTCAGCCCCTTCATGATGTTTTCAAGAGAAGACCAAAACTTACATTTTATATGCTATCTTTTCAGATATCATCTTTTAACTGTAATTGTCAGCAACTAAATACAATCATTTCAAAACAATCTTGTGGAATGAGGATACCAAGTCAGCAGTTCTTGACTTTCTGGAATAGAATACAGGGATTAATTCTTACCACCTCCTTTAAAGGGTTCTCTAGATCTAATAGGAACAAAGTGTGGCAAAATTTCCGGAGATAAAGGTTTTCAGCAGACTATCATAGCATGGTGCTGACCGTTTACTATTCTGTTGTTTTAGGGTATGGCCAAACGGGGCCCATGTCTCAGCGAGCTGGTTATGATGCTGTTGCCTCTGCTGTTTCTGGTCTGATGCATATCACAGGGCCTGAGGTAGGTATTATTTTCAGGATATTTTAAATTTTTTTCATATGTATCCAGGGAAATTTTCACCTCTTCTAACTTAAACTTTTTAAATTAAGAAGCAATAGATCAGGCGGTGAACTCATTTTTCATGCTTATTCTATTACCTTAGCATAATCACTTTTGTGTGACTTAGGGGCTAGACCATAGATGTCCATTTCTGCAATAGTACCCATATTTGATATGTATATGTACACAAGAGATTCTTTTTTCCTTCTGAAATATTATAAGTACTCCTATGTTTGAAAATGCATTACTTAAAGTGACAGGCATAGTTGCTTCTGATTTGTCATATACATTAATCTGACAGTAGAAGAATTATTTGATATTTCATAGCAAACCTCCTTTTAGTGGTGAGTTTGAAGGTTTCTAAAAGGATATAGCTGGCTAGAGTGCAGTCGGTTAGATCAAAGCAGTGGCTCTGGGAAAACAATATGAACATCATTAAAGTAAAATAAAACCAGAGCACGAAAGTCAGCAAGCAAAATTACTGAAAGGAATCCATTTCAAAACAAATGGAATTGGTAGTTTAAGAACTTTTTCCAGCAGGTGTTTCTTCTCTGAATTGCTTTCTTTAGTTAATTCTTCTAGACAGAGTGCTGCAGCTCTGGGATAAACTGAGGCAGGGTGACTTCAACTCCTCTTTTGCAATCTTCTTTTTTTCTAATTTAAAGCAGCAACAAGGTTTTAATGTCATAAGATCTAAGTCAGGGACAGTCCTTCAATGTTTTAGTTGTAAGGCAGTGATGGGGATTCAATAGCTAATGATACAAGGTCTCTTGTACTTCTCCCCGCTGATGTTTTGTTTTATGTCACAGAACAGTATGTGTAGCTTTTCTTTAAAACACTCAAGAGTATGATTGTTTTTCCATTCCTTGAGAGAGTAGGGTCTGGGCATATCTATTTTAGTTTAATTCATGGGCTGTCTTATGACTAAGATGCCATTATTGTGAGAACTCTTATTTAAGGACATGGAACTCAATTGGGAACGTGTAAAAACATATGGGATCTGTAAATTTCTTATCCCAATGCTAGAGTGAATTAAAATATCCCAAGGCAAAAGACTGCTATGGCCCCTTTGTGAAGTGTACTACATTCTAACAGGAACTATGGTGTGTGCTCAGCCTACTAATTTTTAAAAATTCTTTTTAAAAATATCATACAAAGTAACAGGTTTCTTCATGGTATGTTCATATACAAGTGTGCTGTAGCGGATTTACCTCCCCAACTTTCCTCCCCATCTCTGCCCTGTCTACCATATCCCCTTTCTGGGTTCCCTTCCCATTTCTGTGTCTCAGAGGCTTTAAGGAGAGTTTGAAAGTGTAACAGAATATATTTTTTCCCCTCTTGTGGCCCCTGGTTTAGTTTCTTGGCCTTCACTCATACTCCACATACAGCCCTATAATATGAAAAGTAGAAGTTAGGCTCTACATATGAGAGAGCATGTGCGATTGTCTCTTTGCGTCTACTTTATCTCAACATAGTATTCCAGATCCATCTGTTACAACTTTTCTTCATGTTGTTGGTAAATACACAATCAAACAACTCAGGGGAACGTGGAATTTATTCTTGCATACAGTTCTCGCTATCTCTACATCAGACAGTAGTATACCAACATTAGGAGCCAAGGGAGCTGGTCACAACATATCTGCAGAAAGAGCTGAGAGATGGGCCAGCTTTTGCCAGTCTGCCAAAATTTGCCAAACTAGTGGACTAGTTTTCTCCATTTTATCCATCTTTCCAGGGGAATCGTCCCAGCTCAACACTGGTGGGGTTTACCCACAACAATTAGATAATCTTCCACAGGCTTGCTTGGGGCTTGTATTTTTTTTTCTTCTTTTTTTTTTCTTTATTTCTTCCACTCATACAAAGTTGATAAGTACCCCATTACCCTCTCTTCCTCCACCCCTCCCTGGATCCCCTTCCTCCCTTCCCCCCATTTCTCCTTCTTTCCCCCCCTATCTCCCTTTCTCCTAGTGTGGGCCCCCCATTCTGGAGTATTCTTTAGTGTGCATGTCAAACTTCTCTCTGGGTCCTCCTCTCTGATGAGGTGTAAGGACTCAGTAGCATTGCCTAGAGCTCTTTTTTGTGTTCCCCTTTAATATAGGAACACTATTGTGGCTGTTAATCCCTTGCCTCTAAGGATCATAGTGCCTGTGATCCATGCTAGACTTTGGGGGTTCAATGATATGTTGGTCATTGCGCAGGTCATGCAAAGTCCTGTTATGGTTACTTTGGCTCTAACTTGTATGGAGTATCTTGGATATCGTTGCTCCTCCCCATCTTTAGGCTCTTACAATCTTACTGCCCCCTCTTCCGCAAATTTCCCTGAGCTTCAGGATGGGGAGAGATTAGGCTGGCCTGGTTCCAGGTGGTTGATGTAGAGTCTCTGATGTTCTGAATTATGGTTTGTTGATTTTTTTTTCAGTTTTGCTGTTGCTGCACCGCCCTTGGCTCCATCCTGATGGGTATTGGATATCACCCCCTGGCCAGAGATAAAATGCTGTTAAAATAGAGTCTTATTATAAGAGTAGATTCAAAGGTAGATGGAATAAGAGTAGGAGACCGCTGTGAGGGGGGGAGGTCAGTCTCCCATTTGCAGGATGGTTACTTTCTATCTGCCAGACTCGATGCCCTCCCTTTCTGGTGAGATCATACCCCATTAGACGCAAGTGACCAGGAAGGAGAGTCTGTGAGCCCAACCAGATGTCTCATTACTTACTTGTAGTACTTGATGGTGGCTTATTTTCTCTGCTGTAGCATGATCCCCTCTCTCATTGCTTCTGGCGGGGCCTTCCTTCCCCTTCCCTCACTGCTTATAATCTTTGCAATTACTGTAGGTATTACAGAGATTTATCTTTGAGTGTGTCACTAAGTAGATTTGGTACTAGGATCCACCTATTAGGGAGTACATACGGCGCTTAATTTTCTGTGTCTGGGATACTTCACTCAATATAATTTTTTCTAATTCCATCCATTTCCTGGTAAATTTCATTAATTCATCATTTTTGATGGCTGAGTAGTATTCCATTGTATAAATGTACCACATTTTCTTTATCCACTCGTCAACTGTTGGACATTTGGGCTGATTCCATGACTTTGCTATTGTAAACAGTGCTGCTATGAACATGGTCGTGCTTGTGCTATCGAGGTGAACCTCTGCTGTATGGGGGGTTATTTCCAAAAGTGGAATCGCAGGGTCATATGGCATTTCAATCTTTACGTTCTTTAAGAATCACCAGGCGGCTCGCCAGAGTGGCTGTATGAGCCTGCACTCCCACCAGCAATGTAGGAGAGTTCCCCTCTCTCCACATCCTCTCCAGCAGTTGGTGTTGTTTGTATTGTGGATTTTTGCCATCCTGACCAGGGTGAGATGATATCTCAGGGAAGTTTGATTTGCAGTTCCCTGATGGTTAAGGATGTGGAACATTTTTAAAGATATTTGTTAGACAATTCAATTTCTTCCCTGGAAAAGTTTCTTTTAAGTTCCAAGGCCCATTTTAAAAAATTTTTTTTTATTCAAGTGTGCGTGTATACGTGTGTGCACGTATGCGTGTGTGTGTGTAGAACCACGGATGAATTCGGGAACCACCATGGACGCCTCTACCTCCTCCTTGTTTACTCTGCCCCGGGATTCACAGGCTCCGCCCTACCAGAACCGGAAACGCAGGCCGCCCCCGCTGGCGTCTATACATGGGGTCTAGGATCCGAACTCAGAACCTTCCGCCTGCAAGGCAGAGGCTTAACCCCTGAGCCACCTCTCCAGCCCCCCAAGGCCCATTTTTTAATTGGCCCATTTGTTCCCTTGGTGTTTAGTTTTCTCAGTTCTTTGTGCACTCTGGATAATAGAGCTCTATCAGATATATGATTAGTGAAGATTTTCAACCCATTCTGTGGGTTGCCTTTGTGCTGGAGTTACAATCTCTTTATCTGAACAGAAGCTCTTTAATTTCATAAAATCTCATCTGTTGAGTGTTGGTTGTATTGACTGTGCTATTGGATTTCTGTTTAGGAACTGTTGGCCTAGTCCAATCAGCTCGAGGGAATATCCCTACCTTTTCAACTAAGCTTTTTATAGTCTCTGGCTTTATATTGAAGTCCTTGATCCATTTGGAATTAAGTCTTGTACATGGTGACAAACACGGGACGAGTTTTAATTGGATGTCATGTGGACATCCAATTTTGCCAGCACCATTTGTTGAAGATGCTGTTCTTTTTCCACTGGATTTTTTGGGTCCCTTTGTCAAAGATCAAATGGCTGTAATTGTGTGGGCTTATATCTGGGTCTTCAATCCTTATCCATTGATCTATGTGTCTGGGGGTTGTCTTAACTGCCAATTTTCACAGATATGCCCAAAATATCAGCCTTCAGCTGTCAAGTTGACAGCTGTGTCTGACAATTTTAGTATTTTCATTCTTCTGTACAACTGAATGAAACTGTAGTACGTTGTGTATACATACTACATCTTCTTTTTAAAAATATTTTTAAAATTTTAAAAACTTATCATAAACAAACGCAATGAGTATATGTCCTTGCCCTCACCCTTTATTTTTACATCCCCAACCATTCTACCCATCCAGCCATGTCCTGTGTAGTCTTGTGTATCTCAGCAATTGTGGGGCACAGTCATCTTTTTGGGGTGTGTTGCAGTTCGCCTGCATGGTTGCTGATAAATCACCATCAAATTATTTAAAGGATCAAGGTTTTTTTTTTTTTTTTTTTTTTTACAGTAGTCTGCTTATGGTCTGTTCCAGCTTGACGGGAGAGCATGTACCAACATCAGGGCTGAGGGAACTGGCCACACCATCTCTACATAATGGCTGAGAGAGGGATGGTCCTTACTTGCCGACCAGCATGTCCGGCCAAGTGTACACAAGGATGCTGACTCTCTCAATCATCTTTCTGTATTTTTATTCCTGGGCCTAGTCCCACCCACCTGGGCCTTCCCCATCAGCCAGATAATTTGCTGCAGGTTTGTTCTGGGTTTAACCCAACCACTAATTCTTCACAAATGTTGCCAAAGCTCAAATCCTCAACTGTCATATTGACACCTGTGCCTACTATGACAGGGTGCCTGTACTGGCATGAATCCAGGCATATGTGGTAGTGGTAGTGGTCCTCTTGTTGGCAGAGCTCTGGGTGGGAATGTTCCTCTTCTCTTATTGGGCATCTGCCCCAGTGATTCTCTCAGTGTCGTTGTTTTTGCTGAGATCCTCCCTTACTCTTGGGGGAAGGTTGATTTGTCAGTCTTTGAGGATCTGGGGAAAGTAGATCTCATTGGAGTGAGCTCCTGGATGCAGCAACCATGTCATGCCTGGAGTGTTGTGCAACACTCCTCCCCACCTTTAGGCTTTTATAATCTTACCTTTTCTGCTAGGTTCCCTGAGCCTTAGGATGGGGAATGATTTTGATGGTCTGTTTAGGGCTGAGTATTACAGGGTCACCTATACTCTGCAGTGTGGCTAGTTGTAGTTCTCTGTGTCTCTGGTCTTCCATTGTAGCAGCATTCATTTTAGTTGAATACGGAGAGCTTTTCTCATCAATGGGTATAATAAGAAGTGTTTAGTCAAAAGTGTAATATCAAGAATTTATAGTAACATTAAGACTTTTGTTCTATCTGGTGTCTGTTTTCTTCCCTTCACTTTTACTACCAGGCATGTGTTCTCTGACACTAAGAGGTACTTTCAAAACATTACCATATGGAATCATATACTATCATTGCTCTACTCGGTTCTTCTTGTTAAGGTTATTGTTGTAGCTTTCAGCATTCATAGGTGGATGGGGCTGCTGATTGCTTTTGTCTTTTGCCACTAGCTCTCCCCCCTTTATTCTACTACACTTCCTTTCTTCCCATTTAAAACTTTTCTTCCAATAATAAATAATTACTTTATTCTTCCATTTGCCTTTTTTTGTTTCCACTCTTTTAGGCTCTTCCTCTACCCTCTGATTTTTTTTATGTGTGGTTTAGAAGTTATAGAAGTTTCCATTTGATTATAACATTCTGAGTGTTCACTTTTGAGGGAGAACATGTAGCATCTGTCTTTTTGCATCTGGGATATCTTGTTGAGTATAATTTCTTCCAATTTCATCCATTTACCAGCAAGTTTCATTAACTAATTTTTCTTGATTGCTGAATAGTATTTCGTTGTGTATATTACCACATTTTCATTATCCATTCATCTACTGCTGGACATCCAAGCTGGTTCTCTATCTTTGCTATTATGAATAAGGCTGAAATAAAGATAGATGTACAAGTGTCTCTGTAATGTAGCATTTTTTGGGGGAGGGGGGAAGGGATATTCCCAGGAATTATATCATTTGGTTGTATGGTAGTTCAATTTTTGTCTTTTTTAGGGACATCCATACTGATCTCCAAATGAATATAAACATTTGTATTCCTACCAGCAGTGAATGATGGATCCTTTCTTGCTGCATCCTTACTGACATTTGTTATTATTTGTGTTTTGGCTTCTAATTGGGGTGAGGTGATACCTCAGGGTGGTTTTAATTTGCATTTACCTAGTGACCAAGGAGGTAGAACATTTTTTTTGAATGTCTGGGTTTCTTCAGTATCTGTTTTTTTATTTTTTATTTTTTCTCCCACATATTATTTTTTTCCTAATCATACAAGCTCAATAGGTACTCCTGTCCTCCCCTTTCCCTCTCCCCTCCCCAGTCATCCCTCCTTACACTCTCCCCTTCCTTTCACCTCCTCCCTCCCTCCCCTTCTCCCAGTGCCTCCCCCTTCTTCCCCCTCATCTCCTGCAGCATCCTTTTGTATGAATGAAAAATCTATCTCTGAGTCCTCTACCCTAGTGAGGGGTAAGGACTCAGTGGCATAGTCTAGAGCCCCTTCATGGGCTCCCCATTAGTATGGGAACTCTATTATGATTGTTAATCCCTTGCCTCTAAGGATCCTACTGCCTGGAGCTTTCTCCCCTGTGATCCATGCTAGACTTTGAGGGGTCATTGACATGTCAGCCATTGTGCAGATCAGGCAAAGTCCAATTCTGGCTACTGCAGCCCTAACTTGTGTGGAGTATCTTGCATATCCTTGGTCCTCCCCATCTTTAGGCTATTACAATCTTGCCACCCCCTCTTCTGCAAGGTTCCCTGAGCTTTAGGATGGAGAGAGATTTGGCTGGTCTGGTTCCAGGTGATTAATGTAGGGTCTTTGGTGTTCTGAGCTATGGTTTGTTGTTGTTTTCAGTTTTGCTGTTCCTGCATTGCCCTTGGCTGCATCCTGATGGTTATCAAAGGTCACCTTTAACCAAAGATAAAAGGCTGTTTAAACGAAGATCTTAACATAAGAGGAGACTCAAAGGTAGATGGAAGAATAGTAGTAGGACACAGCAGTGGGGGTAGAGGAGTCAGTGTCCCATTTGTGAGATGGTTACCATCTATCTGACAGTCCCTATACCCTCTCTGATTGGTGAGATCAAACTTGTTCAGTCACAAGTGACCAAAAAGGGAAATGGGATGAGCTTCCCAGATGTTTGGCTACTTACCTACAATACTTGGCCGTGGCCTATTTTCTCTACTGAAGTATGATCCCCTATCTCCTTTTTTAGGGGGCTCTCCTTCCCCTTCTCTTCTGTTTATAATCCTTTGTGGTTACAATAGGTATTACAGAGATTTACCTTTGAATATGTCATTAAGTAGGTTTGGAACTAAGATCCACTTATTAGGGAGTATATATGTGGTCCAGGAAGGGGAGGAGGGAGGAAAGGGAATGGGCTACTTAACAACTTTGTATGAGTGGAGAAAAATAAAACAATGTTTTTTGCTGAACAGAAGCTTTTAATGCCATGAAATTATTTGTTGGGTGTTGGTATTTTTTCCTGTGTATTTGGGTTTTTATTCAGAAAAATGCTGACTTAGGTCAATCAGTTCAAATATACTCCCTGTTCTTTCTTCTGGGAGTTTTTTAGTCCCTGGTCTAGCATTGAGGTCTTTGATCCATTTGGAATTAGCTTTTGTGCAGGGTAACAGGTATGGGTACAGTTTGATTCTTCTGCTAGCACAATTCGTTGAAGTTGCTGTCCATTTTCCAATTTTTTTGTACCTATGTCAAAAATCAGTTGACTGTGGTCCATGAACTTATTTCTGGGTCTTTGATTCCAATCCATTAATCAGTATCTCTATTTTTGAGCCAGTATCAGGTTGTTTTTATTACTATGGCTTTGTAGTACAGTTTAAGGTTTGGTGTTGTAATACCTCTAGCAGAGTTTTTATTCCTCAGATTGTTTTTGATTTTTCTGGACCTTTTGTGTTTCTATATGAATTTTCAGATTGTTTTATCAATTCCTGTGAAGAATTGTATTGGAATTTTGAATGGAATTGCATTAATTTGTATGCTGCTTTTGGTAGGATGGTCAGTTTTACAATATACTAATATTGTACCAATCCAGGAACATAGGAGGTTTTCTATTTTCTGATATCTCCTGTATTTATTATTTATTTGTTTTTTTATTAAAAAAACCTACAACCAATAAATTGTTGTCTCTATCTGCTCCCCTCCTCCTTCTCTTCCCTAATCCATCCCCATTCCTCCAGTCCTTATAACTCTCTACTTTTATGGCCCACAGGGCTCCCTTAGAGTTGTCTGTACTAGTAGGGGACCAGGTCTCTATGGCAATATACCTGGTTTTTCAGTGCATAAACCTACTTGTGGGGACATGCCCCTTCACTTGTCTAGTAACTGCCCCTAAATTCTCACCAAATATAGTTATTTTTCTTGAGGTCTTTGCTAGTTCATGCAGAATATTGAGTGTCAACTGTTGTGCACATCTGGTGAGGGTAGATCTCATTGTAATAAGCTCCCAAGTGCAGCAACCCTGATGTGACTGGAGTGACCTGGCCTGTAGTGGACTTCCCTACCTTTAGTAGGATCTTACAATTTTACAACCCCCTCTTTCAGAGGGTTCCCTGGGCCTTAGGATGGGAAGAGAATTGGATGACTTGATTAGGACTGAGAGTTTTGGAGTCACTGATACTTTTCACTCTGGTCACTTGTGTTTTTGTGCTTCACTATTCTATCATTGCAATAGGCTACATTTTGACTAAGTGCTGGAATTTTTTCTAAGGATAGAATGAGAGGTGTTTAGATGGTGGATAATTGTTAGGTTATTTATTTTGGTTTATTATGGTTAATACTAAGACATCTGATCCTGTATAGTGTCTATTTTCTCTACTTCCACTATTATTTGGACAAATTTACAATACTCAGCACATGTTCTTTGGTATTAAGAGGGGGTAGTTAGAAGCCAGTTAGTAGGTAATTGGTTACCAGAAGGCTAACCATACTCCTTAATCTGTCCTATTTATATCCTTCCCTCCCCTCTAAAACTTTTCCTTATAGATGCCTGATTCATCTATTTGACTGTATTCTTTTGCCTCCACTCTTCTGAGATCTTCCTCCATACCCCTGTAATTACTTTGTGTTTTAAAGGTTTCATTGTAAAGGTCTTTTACATCCTTGTCTAGAGTTATTCTAAAGTATTACATTTTTTTGGAGCTATGATAAATGGGATTGTTTTTCTCAGGTGTTTCTCACTTTGTTCATTCTTGGTGTATAGGGATGCCACTGATTTTGGGACATTAATTTTATAATTTGTCACTCTACTGAATCTATTTCCTTAGTTCCAGGCATTTCCTAGTAAAACCTCTGGGATCGCTTAGGTATCAAACATATCATCTGCAAAAAGGGATATTTTGACTTCTTCCTTCCCTATTTCTATCTCTGTTATCTCCCTCTCTTGTTTTATACCTCTACCTAAGACTTGAAGCATAGTGTTAAATAGAAGTACATATCACATTTTCATTATCAACTCTGTTTGTGAATATCTATGCTGGTTATATTTTGTTGCTCTTATGAATATAACAGCAATAAACATGCATATGTAAGTTTGTCTGCAGTAGACTATGGAGTCATTTGGACATTTGTGGAAGAATATAAGTAGTGTATTATGTGACAACTCTGTTTTTAGTCTTTTGACAAACTTCCATAGTATTTCCTTAGGAGGAGTGAGTGACATATGTGAAAGATTATTTAGATTGAGATTAACTTCTGAGAATGTCTGTGATTATATTAATATATACTAAGACCCATTTTAATTGTGTCTAGGACCATTATCTGGCCAGGGGGATCCTAGACTATATAAAATGGAAAAAGCAATCTAAATACCAACATGCACTCATTGCTCTTTTTTTTCCTTGACTATGGATGCAATGTGATAAATTTCTTCAAACTCCTACTGCCTTGACTTTCCTGCCATAATGGACTGTACCTTTTGAGACAGAATAAACCATTTCTCCCTTAAGGTGCTTTTGTCAGGATGTTTTAATCACAGCTACAGGAAACAAAACTAGACACTTAGTTCATGTGCCACATATTTTTATATACTTTATCTGAATTAAGTTACTCAAGCATAACTCCTACATACTATTTTTCTTTCACTTGACATAATTCTTGTTTTTAATTTGACGTTTCCTATTTTTCTTTTTTTCTTTTTTCCACTCGTACAAACTTCCTCCCTCCACTCCTCCCTAGATTCCCTTGCTCCCTCCCTCATTTTCCCTTCCCTTTCTCCCAGTGCCCCTTTCCCCCAATCCCTGAAGCATCCTTTAGTGTGCATGTCAAATTTCCCTCTGGGTCCTCCACTCTAATGAGGTGTAAGGACTCAGTATCATTACCTAGAGCTTTTTCTTGTGTTCCCCTTTAGTATAGGAACACTATTGTGCCTGTTAATCTTTGCTTCTAAGGATCCTAATGCCTGTGATCCATTTTAGACTCTGGGGGGATTTGACATAATTCTTATTCAATTCATTCATTGATCCCAAGAAGAGTACTTGTGTGCAATCTTTATTTTATTCTTGGAACTGAGAAAGGGACTGGAATTAAACAAGCAATGACATTGATAGAGTCTTTGCCTTCTAAAAGTTGTTAAGAAGGGGTTATGAATTTAAATAAAAGAAACTCTGAAGAAGAATATAGGGTGTCATTAACATATATAGTAGTGTGGCTCAGGCATTATAATATTTTTAACAATTTCCACAAAATGTGGACTGCAGTAGAAAATTGAGCATATTTTAGAGACTATCAGACCATCCTGAATTTCCTGATAGAAACTGTTTTCTCCTATTTTAGCTCCCTTTCTCCTTTTCTCTTTTAATATATTTTAATATATTAAAATCCCCAAGAATGCCTCAGAAGTTGTATGGGAGGATATGTATTTCTCAAGCCACTGTTAATAGTGTTAGCTAGTAGAGTACTACCCTGTTGCCAGTATGTTAGGATGAATGTGAACGTAAAAATACTGTAGCAAGTCTGTGCTGAGACATACCTCCATTAGAAAATCATTAATGGAACCCAGACTTCTCTGGTTAGCAGGTTTGCATTACAGAATCTGACTTTCTTAGTTATGGTCAGTCAGGAAAGTCTTCTCTGTTGGCCTCTACTCAAACTCACTCCTACATATAGACCTATAATATGAACATTAGAAACTAGCATCTGTATCTGAAAATTTGCATTTAACTATACAGGAATACCAGCATAGGAAGGGAGTATAGATTGGAATATTTGTTTGAAATATTTTTGAAACTATTTTATATTTTTCCAGTTTACTGCTCAAGAGTAGTAATACCAACTAATTCAGTTCAGTCCAAAACACACAGAAACTGAAAGAAGGTCTTAAGAGATAAAACAACAATACCCAGGTCACAGCACAAATCCATGAGAAACAAAAACCAAGACACCTCTAGCTATATTAACCAAAAAACAAGAGAAAGAAAACCCAAATTAACAAAATTAGAAATGAAAATGGAGTTATCACTACTGATACTAAAGAAATTCAGAGAATTATAAGGTCATATTAAAAAACTTATACTCTGTGAAATTTGATAACACAAAAGAAATGGTTGAATTTCTAAGTAAGCACAACTTATTTAAATTGACTCAGGAAGTTGTGAATTATTTAAATAGTCCTATAACATATGAGGAAATCCATGAAATAATCTCGAATCTTCCCACAAAAAATGTCCTAGACCAGATGGATTCAGCACAGAATTCTACCAGACATTCAAGGAATTAACAACACCAATACTCCTTAAACTGTTCCATCAAATAGCAAAGGAAGGAACACTACCAAATTCTTTCTATGAAACTAATGTCATCTTAATCCCAAAACCTAATAAAGATACACTTAAAAAAGAAAACTATAGGCTAATCTCTTTGATAAACATAGATGCAAAGATTCTCAACAAAATCTTAACCAATCGGATTCAAAAACATATCAAAAAGATCATTCACTGTGATCAAGGAGGCATTATCCCAAGCACACAAGGTTGGTTCAACATACACAAATCAAGAAATGTAATTCTCCATATAAACCAGTTCAAAGTCCAAGACCACATGATACTCTTGATAGATGCAGAAAAATCTTTGACAAGATCTAACAGCCTTTTATGGTCAAAATCCTAGAGACAGTTGGAATGGAAGGAACCTTTTATTAACATAATAAAAGCTGTGTACAACAAGCCAACAGCAAGTCTTATAATACTCAATGGGGAAATCTTGAAGCATTCCTGCTTTGATCAGGAAGCAGAGAAAGCTGTCCACTCTCACCACTTCTATTTAATATTTTACTTGAAGTCTTAGCTAGAGCCATAAATCAAGAGAGGGAGATAAAAGGGATTTAAATGGGCAAGGAAGAAGTCAAGTTATCTCTATTTGCAGATGACATGACCATATACCTGAGTGATCCTAAAAACTTGACTAGGAAACTCCTGGAACTAATACAGAAGTTCAACAGGGTGGCAGGTTATAAAATAAATATATAAAAATCAGTGGCTTTCCTATACAGCTAGGATGAAAGAAAAGCCCTGAGAGAAACAATCCCATTTACTATAGTCCCTAAAAAAATGAAATACCTTGGTATAAACCTAACCAAGGAAGTGAGAGACCTTTACAATGAAAACTTTAAAACCCTAAAGAAAGAAATTATAGAAGACACCAGAAGGTGGGAAGACCTCCCATGCTCCTGGATTGACATAATCAATATCATCCTACCATAATGACCATCCTACCAAAGGCAATATACAGATTCAATGCTATACCAATTAAAATCCCAAAGCAATTATTTATTTATTTTTTATTTCCACTCATACAAACTTAACAGGTACACCGGTCCCTTCCCTCCCTCCACCCCCCCACCCTCCTGTGCCCGCTCCCTTCCCTCTTCCCTCCCTATACCCTAGTGCCTCCCCCTCCTATCCCCGGAACATCCTTTAATGAGCATGCCAAACTCTCCTCTGGGTCCTCCTCTCTGATGAGGTGCAAGGACCCAGCGGCATTTTCCAGAACTGTTTCCTGTGTTCCCTTTAAGCATAGGAACACTATTGTGGCTGTCAATCCCTTGCCGCCAAGGATCCTAGTGCCTTTAGCAAACGCTAGACTTTGTGGGGTCAATAGTATGTTGGACATTGTGCAGGGCATGCAAAGTCCAAATACCAAAGCAATTCTTTAAAGAGGTTGACCAAACAATCTCAAAATTCATATGGAGGCACAAAAGACTCAGGATAACAATCCTGAGTAACAAAAACATGGCTGGAGGTATCACCATACCATAGTCTATACTACAAATCCATAGTTATAAAAACAGCCTGGTACTGGCTCCAAAATAGACTCGCAAATCAATGGATAATGGTTGAAAACCCAGATATAAGCCCATACAACTACAGCTATTTGATATTTGACAAAGAGGCCCAAAAAATCCAATGGAAAAAGAATGGCATCTTCAATAAATGGTGCTGGCAAAACTGGATCTCCACATGCAGAAGATTAAAGCTGGACCCGTACTTGTCACCATGTAGAAGACTTAATTCCAAATGGATCAAGGACCTTGATATCAGGCCAGAGACTATAAAAACCATAGTTGAAAGGATAGGGAACTCCCTGGAGATGATTGGGCTAGGCCAACATTTCCTAAACAGACATCAAATGGCACAGTCACTGCTACCAACTCTCAACAGTTGGGATCTTGTGAAATTAAAGAGCTTATGTTCAGATAAAGAGATTGTAACACAAGCTCAAAGGCAACTTACAGAATGAGAGAAAATCTTCACTAACCACACATCTGATAGAGCTCTGCTGTCCAGAGTGCACAAAGAACCTAGAAAACTAAACACCAAGGAAACTCATGGCCCAATTAAAAAATGGGCCCTGGAACTTAAAAGAAACTTTACCTTTTCGCACCCCGCTCCTCCGGCCAGGATGCACGCGCTGGTCCAGCCGGGCCTCATCCTGCGACCTAGGTAAGCTCTGCCCTCGCCCGCCCACCAGAACCCCAGGTCAGCCCAGGGGACCCAGCTCCTACCCCACCATCCAAGCCGGGAGCCGCACGCAGGGCCGAGGGACGAGGAGGACCTCCCCCTGCACCCGGGCCCCGCCCTAGCTCCCCTCGGGTTAAATAGCTCCATGCCTACGTCCCCATCCTCCTTCCCCACCCCGCTTCTCTGGCTGGGATGCTCGCGCGGTCCAGGCGGGCCTCATCCGCGACCTATGTAATCTCCGTCCCTGCCCACCCCCAGAACCCCAGGCCAAATAATTCAGTTTAGTGAAACTGAAAGATCTTAAGAATTAAAAAGACAATGCCAAAGTCAAAGTGCAAATCCATGAGAAGCAACACTCAAGTAAACAAATATCCCACTGAAGGAATTAATCCTATAATTTTAGACTCCAACAAGAACAAACCCACTAAAAGTGGCCAAGAAAGCCTGACCCAGGATAATGACTTCAAAATATGATCATTACACCATGTTCAATACTACGAAAGAGGAAATCCGGGAGGAATTACATAATCAAATCAATCGCTTTGAAGAGGAACACAACAGACACTTGGAGGAGTTGAGAAAAACAGTGCAAGAAACAAAAACTGGCATAGAGCAGTTAAAACAGACTCAAGCAGAGTTTAAAACTGAGCTAAAAGACAAGTTATCTTCAACCCAGAACTCCACAGAGAGTCTTATCAACAGAACTAACAAAGCAGAAAACAGAATTTCAAACCTTGAAGATAAAGTGGGAGTATTAACCAGCTCAATGGAAGAGGTTGTTAAAGCCAAAAAGATACTTGAGAGAAATATCCAAGAGGTATGGGACACCCTGAAGAAGCCTAACATGCGTATTCATGGAATACCAGAGCAAGAATATCAAAATACCACCCCTGAGGAAATTTTTCAAACGATCATCAAGGAAAACTTTCCTCATATAAAAAAAGAGAGGCCCATCCATATACAAAGAGGCATTACCCACCCCAAACAGATACGACCAAAACAGAAGCACCCCACGGCAAATAATAGTTAAAACACTCCACATTCAAGATAAAGAACTGGTGCTGAGAACTTCAAGGGAGAAAAAACAAGTCACTTTTAAAGATAAACCTATTAAAATAACAAATGACTTCTCAGTCGAAACAGTAAAAGCAAAAAGAGCTTGGAGAGACATACTTCAAGTACTGAATGAGCAAAAATGTCAACCCAGGCTGATCTATTCTGCAAAACTATCCATCATGATTGAGGGAGAAAGAAAAATCCTCCAGCACAAAGACAACTTGAAGAGATACATGTCCACCAAACCAGGGCTTCAAAAAATACTAGAAATGATACTCAAGCGTAAAGAAAAAAACAGGCATATCCAGGAGAGCAGAAGGCAAGTATAACACCATTAAAAGCAAAGCAATATACTTATAAAAACTACTAAACATAATAAATGTCTGGAATTAAAAATAGTTTCTCCATTATAACACTAAATGTTAATGAAATTAATTCACCGATCAAGAGACACAGATTACAAACTTGGATTAAAAATCACAATCCATCAATCTGCTGCCTGCATCTCACCACAAAAGCTAGGCACACTCTAAAAATAAAAGACTGGTCAGCAATTCTACAAGCTAATGGAAGCAGAAAACTGGCAGGGGTAGCCATTATGCTATCAGACAAAGTGGACTTCAAACCAAAGAAAATTATAAGAGACACGGATGGATACTACATTTTAGTCACAGGTACAATTCACCAGGAAGACTTCACAATACTGAACATATATGCACCCAATACGGGCCCGTCCACATTCATTAAGAAAACCCTACAGCATCTAAAGCAAGAAATCAACCCCCAAACGTTAATTATTGGGGACTTCAACAACGCCCTCTCAACATGGGATAGATCAACAGGTCAAAAGCTTAACAGAGACACTTTGGAACTTAATCAAACCCTGAAAGAAATGGACTTCACAGATCTCTATCGAACTTTTCACCCACGTACCAAAGAATACACATTTTTCTCAGCAGCACACGGAACTTTCTCCAAAATAGATCACATATTGGGCCACAAAACGAATCTACACATATACAAAAAAGTTGAAATTCTAACCTGTGCCCTATCAGACTACCATGGCCTGAAGCTGGAGATCCACAACACATCAAACAAGAGAAAATACACTAACTCCTGGAAACTTAACAATATGCTGCTGAATGAGAACTGGATTCAGGAAGAAATTAAAAAGGAAATTCAAGATTTCCTGAAAATGAACGATAATGAAAATACAACTTACCAAAATCTCTGGGACACAACGAAAGCTGTCCTAAGTGGTAAGTTCATAGCTCTTAATGCCTACATCAAAAAAATGGAAACATCAGAAATAAACAAGGTAACAATGCAGCTTAAAGCTTTAGAGAAACTAGAGTAATCTGATCCCAAAAATAGTAGAAGAGAGGAGATTAGCAAAATAAGGGGAGAAATATCTGAAATCGAGATTAAGAAAACGATAGAAAAAATCAACCAGTCAAAAAGCTCGTTCTTTGAAAAAATCAATAAGATTGATACACCCCTAGCTAAATTAACCAAAAGCAAGAGAGAGAATACCCAAATTAACAAAATCAGAAATGAACAGGGAGTTATCACTACTGATACCCAAGAAATCCAGAGAATTATAACATCATATTTCAAAAACTTATACTCTGTGATGTTTGACAACACAAAAGAGATGGATGAATTTCTAAGTAAACACAACTTACCTAAATTGAATCAGGAAGTTGTGAATTATTTAAATAGTCCTATAACATATGAGGAAATTGAACAAGGAATCTCGAAGCTTCCCACCAAAAAATGTCCTGGACCAGATGGATTCAGCACAGAGTTCTACCAGACATTTAAGGAGTTAATAATACCAATACTCCTTAAACTATTCCATCAAATAGCAAAGGAAGGAACACTACCAAATTCCTTCTATGAAGCTAATATTGTTTTAATCCCAAAACCTAATAAAGACTCACTTAAAAAAGAAAACTATAGGCCGATCTCTCTGATGAACACAGACGCAAAGATTCTCAACAAAGTTTTAGCAAATCGGATTCAAAAACATATTAAAAAGATTATTCACGGGGACCAAGTAGGCTACATCCCCGGCACACAAGGTTGGTTCAACATACGCAAATCAATAAATGTAATTCATCATGTAAACCAGTCCAAAGTCCAAGACCACATGATACTCTCGATAGATGCAGAAAAAGCTTTTGACAAGATCCAACAGCCTTTTATGATCAAAAAGCTAGAGATAGTAGGAATGGAAGGAACCTTTATCAATATAATAAAAGCTGTATACAACAAGCCCACAGCAAGGATTATGCTCAATGGGGAACAATTGGAAGCATTCCCACTTCGATCAGGAACTAGACAAGGCTGTCCACTCTCACCACTTCTATTCGATATTGTACTTGAAGTCTTAGCTGAAGCCATAAGACAAGAAAGGGACATAAGAGGGATTCAAATCGGCAAGGAAGAAGTCAAGCTATCCCTATTTGCAGATGACATGATCTTATACATGAGTGATCCCAAAAACTCCACCAGGAAGCTCCTGGAACTAATTGAGAAGTTCAGCAGGGTGGCAGGATACAAAATAAATGTGCAAAAATCAGAGGCCTTTCTATATGCCCAGAATGAGAGAAGTGAAGAAGTCTTGAGAAAAACAATCCCATTTACTATAGCCCCTAAAAAAATGAAATACCTTAGTATAAACCTAACCAAGGAGGTAAAAGACCTTTAAAATGAAAACTTTAAAACCCTCAAAAAAGAAATTGCAGAAGACACCAGAAGGTGGAAAGACCTCCCATGTTCCTGGATTGGCAGAATCAACATCGTAAAAATGACCATCCTACCAAAGGCAATATACAAATTCAATGCTATACCAATTAAAATCCCAAAGCATTTCTTTAAAGAAGTTGACCAAATAATTTCAAAATTCAGATTAGCAAAGACAATCCTGAGTATCAAAAACACTGCTGGAGGTATCACCATACCGAACCTTAGTCTATATTACAAATCCATAGTTATAAAAACAGCCTGGTACTGGCTCCAAAATAGACACACAGATCAATGGATAAGGATTGAAGACCCAGATATAAGCCCACAAAATTATAGCCATTTGGTCTTTGACAAAGGGGCCGAAAGAATCCAATGGAAAAAGAACAGCATCTTCAACAAATGGTGCTGGCAAAACTGGATCTCCACATGCAGAAGATTAAAGCTGGACCCGTACTTGTCACCATGTACAAGACTTAATTCCAAATGGATCAAGGACCTTGATATCAGGCCAGAGATATAAAAACCATAGTTGAAAGGATAGGGAACTCCCTGGAGATGATTGGGCTAGGCCAACATTTCCTAAACAGACATCAAATGGCACAGTCACTGCTACCAACTCTCAACAGTTGGGATCTTGTGAAATTAAAGAGCTTCTGTTCAGATAAAGAGATTGTAATGCGAGCTCAAAGGCAACCCACAGAATGGGAGAAAATCTTCACTAACCACACATCTGATAGAGCTCTGCTGTCCAGAGTGCACAAAGAACTTAGAAAACTAAACTCCAAGGAAACCAATGGCCCAATTAAAAAATGGGCCCTGGAACTTAAAAGAAACTTTACCAGCGATGACATTAAAATGTCTAACAAATATCTTAAAAAATGCTCCACTAACTTAGCCATCAGGGAAATGCAAATCAAAACAGTGCCCAGCAGAATGGAGTGAAGGGAATTGCAGGAGCAGCAAAACTACAAAAGAAAATCAACAAACCACAATCCAGAACTTCAGAGACTCTATATCAATCACATAGAACTAGGACAGCCTAATCTCTCCCCATCCTGGAGCTCAGGGACATTTGCGGAAGAGGGGGCGGTAAGATTGTAAGAGCAAAAGGATGGGAGGAGCAACGATTTGCAAGATTCTCAACAATAGTTGGGGCCAAAGCAATCATAATGGGACTTTGCATGCCCTGCGCAATGTCCAGTGCACTGTTGCCCTCATAAAGTCTAGCATCTGTTAAGGGCACCGAGACCCCTGGAGGCAAGGGATTGACAGCCATAGTAGTGATCTTATGCTTAAGGGGAACAAGAGAAAGGGCTTATGGAAATGCCACTGGGTCCTTATATGTCATCGGAGAGGAGGACCCTGTGGAGAGTTAGGCGTACACAATAAAGGACTCTCTGGGAATTGGGGAGGAGGCACTGGGGGAAGGGGAGGGGGAGGAGGGGGGAGGGAGGGAACTGGTAAAAAATTTTAAAATGTATAATTAAATTTTTAATAAAAAAAAAAACTTCCCTGAGATATCATCTCACCCCGGTCAGGATGGCAAAAATCCACAATACAAACAACACCAACTGCTGGAGAGGATGTGGAGAGAGGGGAACTCTCCTACATTGCTGGTGGGAGTGCAGGCTTATACAGCCACTCTGGCGAGCTGTCTGGAGATTCCTAAAGAAATTAAAGATTGAAATGCCATATGACCCTGCTATTCCACTTTTGGGAATAACCCCCCATACAGCAGAGGTTCTCCTCAATAACACAAGCATGACCATGTTCATAGCAGCACTGCTTACAATAGCAAAGTCATGGAATCAACCCAAATGTCCAACAGTTGATGAGTGGATAAGGAAACTGTGGTACATCTATACAATGGAGTACTACTCAGCCATCAAAAATGATGAATTACTGGAATTTGCCAGGAAATGGATATCATTAGAAACAGTTATATTAAGTGAAGTATCCCAAACCCAGAAAATTAAGCACCATATGTACTCCCTAATAGGTGGCTCCTAGTACCAAACCCACCCAGCCCACCTAGAGACAGTAATTGCAAGGATTATGAACAGGAGGGATTGAGTAGGAGGGCTACACCAGAAACAAGGAGAGAAGGGACCATGTTACAGCAGAGAAAATAGGCCTCCATCAAGGACTCAAATAAGTAATGAGACATCTGATTAAGTTCACAGACTTTTGTTCCTGATCATTTACTACTGAGGGGGTATGATCTCAACAGAAGAGGAGGGCATATAGTCTGGCAGATAAAAAGTAACTGTTGTGCAAATTGGTGATAGACCCCTCCCTCACTGTGGTTTCCCACTTTTATTACATCTACCTTTGAATGTGCTTTTATCACAAGACTCTAGTTTAACAGCTTTTTGTCTCTGGCCAGGGGGTAACATACAATGCCCACCAGGATGGAGTGAAGGGCATTGCAGGAGCAGCAAAACTGCAAAAGAAAATCAACAAACCACAATCCAGAACTTCAGAGACTCTATATCAACCACCTAGAACTAGGCCAGCTTAATCTCTCCCCATCCTGAAGCTCAGGGAAATTTGCAGAAGAGGGCGCGGTAAGAGTGTAAGAGCAAAAGGGTGGGAGGAGCAATGATATGTAAGATACTCCATACAAGTTAGGGCTGAAGCAATCATAATTGGACTTTACATGCCCTGCGCATTGTCCAACACACTATTGACCCCGCAAAGTCTAGCATCTGCTAAAGGCACCAAGATCCTTGGAGGCAAGGGATTGGCAGCCACAGCAGTGTTCCTATACCTAAGGGGAACACGGGAAAGGGTTCAGGGAAAGGCCACTGGGTCCTTGTACGTCATCGGAGAGGAGGGCCCAGAGGAAAATCAGGCATGCACAAGAAAGAACTCTCTGGGAATTGGGGAGGGAGGCACTGTGGGACGGGAAGGGAGGGGGATGGGGAGGAGGAGCAGGGAGTACGGGGGGAGGAGGTGGGAGGGAACTGTCGTACCTATTAAGTTTGTATGATCTGAAATAATAATAAAAATGTATTAATAAAATTAAAAAAAAGAAAAGACATAACAAAGAGTGTAGCTCCCTACTGGATGTACCGTTGCACATGTTACTGTTTATCAGAGGCCCTTCTGACAATTAAAAAAAAAGGACTTAATTACAAATGGATCAAGGACCTTGATATCAGGCCAGAGACTATAAAAACCATAGTTGAAAGGATAGGGAGCTCCCTTGAGCTGATTGGGCTAGGCCAACATTTCCTAAACAGACATCCAATGGCATAGTCACTGCTACCAACTCTCAACAGTTGGGATCTTGTGAAATTAAAGAGCTTCTAACCACATATCTGATAGAGCTCTGCTGTCCAGAGTGCACAAAGAACTTAGAAAACTAAACACCAAGGAAACCAATGGCCCAATTAAAAAATGGGCCCTGGAACTTAAAAGAAATTTTACCAGGGATGACATTAAAATGTCTAACAAATATCTTAAAAAATGCTCCACTTCTTCAGCCATCAGGGAAATGCAAATCAAAACTTCCCTGAGATATCATCTCACCCCGGTCAGGATGGCAAAAATCCACAATACAAACAACACCAACTGCTGGAGAGGTGGAGAGAGGGGAACTCTCCTACATTGCTGGTGGGAGTGCAGGCTCATACAGCCACTCTGGCGAGCCATCCGGAGATTCTTAAAGAAATTAAAGATTGAAATGCCATATGACCCTGCGATTCCACTTTGGGTATAACCCCCCATACAGCAGAGGTTCACCTCAATAACACAAGCACGACCATGTTCATAGCAGCACTGTTTACAATAGCAAAGACATGGAATCAACCCAAATGTCCAACAGTTGACGAGTGGATAAGGAAACTGTGGTACATCTATACAATGGAGTACTACTCAGCCATCAAAAATGATGAATTACTGGAATTTGCTGGGAAATGGATGTCATTAGAAACAATTATGTTAAGTGAAGTATCCCAGACCCAGAAAATTAAGTGCCCTATGTACTCCCTAATAGGTGGCTCCTAATACCAAACCCACCCAGCTCATCTTGAAACACTCATAGGTAAATCTATGTATTACCTACAGTAATTGCAAGGATTATGAACAGGAGGGATGGAGTTGGAGGGCCACACCAGCAACAAGGTGAGAAGTGACCAGGTTACAGTAGAGAAAATAGGCCTCCATCAAGGACTGCAAGAATGTGACACCTAGTTAAGTTCACAGACATTTGTTCCTGATCATTTACAACTAAGGGGGTATGAACTCACCAGAAGGGGAGGGCATATAGTCCGGCAGATTAAAAAGTAACCATTTTGCAAATGGGTGATTGACCCCTCCCATTGCCAAATGCCATATGACCCTGCAATTCCACTTTTGGGTATAATTATTACATCTACCCTTGAATGTGCTTTTATAATAAGACTCCAGTTTAACAGCTTTTTGTCTCTGTCCAGGGGGTGACATACAGTGCCCATCACGATGGAGTGAAGGGCATTGCAGGAGCAACAAAACTGCAAAAGAAAATCAACGAACCACTATCCAGAACTTCAGAGACTCTATATCAACCACCTAGAACTAGGCCAGCTTAATCTCTCCCCATCCTGAAGCTCAGGGACATTTGCGGAAGAGGGGGCGGTAAGAGTGTAAGAGCAAAAGGATGGGAGGACCAATGATATGCAAGACACTCCACACAAGTTAGGGCCGAAGCAATCATAATTGGACATTGCATGCCCGGCGCAATGTCCAACACACTATTGACCTCACAAAGTCTAGCATCTGCTAAAGGCACCAAGATCCTTGGAGGCAAGGCATTAACAGCCACAGTAGTGTTCCTATGCTTAAGGGGAACATAGGAAAGGGTTCAGGGAAATGCCACTGGGTCCTTGTACGTCATCGGAGAGGAGGGCCCAGAGAAGAGTCAGGCATGCACAAGAAAGGACTCTGGGAATTGGGGCGGGAGGCACGGGGGGATGGGGCAGGAAGGGTGGGGGGGAGTAGGGTGTTCGGGGGGGAGAGGAGGAGGGAGGGAGGGAACTGGTGTACCTATTCAGTTTGTATGATCTGAAATAATAAGAAAAAATGTATTATATAAAAAAAGAGGGCTGGAGAGGTGGCTCAGGGGTTAAGCCTCCGCCTTGTAGGCGGAAGGTCCTGATTTCGGATCCCAGATCCCACGTATAGACGCCAGGCGGAAGCGGGGCGGCCTGCGCTTCTGGTCCTGGTAGGGCGGAGCCTGTGAATCCCGGGGCAGAAGGAGATGGAGGCGTCCATGGTGGTTCGCGAATTCGTCCGTGGTTCTACACATACACAGACACACGCACACACAGATACACACACACACGCGCACGCACATACACACGCACATGCACACAGTTGAATAAATAATAATAATAATAAAAAAAAACTTTACCAAGGATGAAATTAAAATGTCTAACAAATATCTTAAAAAATGGTCCACTTCCTTAGCCATCAGGGAAATGCAAATCAAAACTTTCCTGAGATATCATCTCTCCCCGGTCAGGATGGCAAAAATCCATAATAGGAACAACACTAAATGCTGGAGATGTTGTGGAGAGAGGGGAACTCTCCTACATTGCTGGTGGGAATGCAGGCTCATACAACCACTTTGATGATCAATCTGGTGTTTTTTTTTTTAAAAAGTTAAAAGATTGAAATGCCATATGACCCTGGTATTCCACTTCTGGGAATAGTCCCCCATAAAGTAAAAATTCACCTCAATGATACAAGCACAACCACGTTCATAGCAGCACTATTTACAATAGCAAAGTCATGGAATCAACCCAAATGCTCAACAGTTAATGAGTGGATAAGAAAAATGTACATTTATGGAATGGAATACTACTCAGCCATCAAAAAAGATGAATTAATGAAATTTGATGGGAAAAGGATGGAATTAGAAAAAATTATATTGAGTGAAATATCACAGACACAGAAAGTTAAGCACCATATGTACTCCCTAATAGGTGGATCCTAGTACCATCCACTTAGTGACATATTCAAAAATAAATCTCTGTAATAGCTATAGTAATTGCAAAGATTATAAACAGGAGGAAAGGGGAAGGAGGCCCCTCCCCAGAAATAAGGTGTTAGGTGATCATGCTACAGCAGATAAAATAGGTCACCATCATTTACTGCAAGTAAGTAGTGAGACATCTGGTTAAGCTCATTCACTTTCCTTACTGGTCACTTGTAAGTGAGGGGATTTGATCTCACCAGTCAGGGAGGGCATAGAGTCTGGTAGATAGATGGTAACCATACTGCAAATGGGAGACTGACCTCCCCCCTCACTGAGGTCTCCTACTCCTATTCATCATCTATCTTTTAATTTACTCTTATAGTAAGACTCCATTTAAACAGTCTTTTATCTCTGGCTAGGAGGTGACCTCCAATACCAATCAGGATGGAGCCAAGGGCAGTGCAGGAACAGCAAAACTGAAAACAACAACAAACCATAATTCAGAACATCAGAGATCCTACATTAATCACCTGGAACCAGACTAGCCAAATCTCTCCTCATCCTAAAGCTCAGGGAACCTTGCAGAAGAGGGGGCGGTAAAATTGTGAGAGCCTAAAAATGGGGAGGAGCAATGATATGCAAAATACTGCACACAAGTTAGGGTCACAGTAGCCATAATAGGACTTTGCCTGACCTGCACAATGACTGACATGTCAATGACCCCACAAAGTCTATCATGGATCACAGGCACTAGTATCCTTAGAGGCAAGGGATTAACAGTCACTATAGCATTCCCATAGTAAAGGGGAGCACAAGAAATGGCTCTGGGCAATGCCACTGAGTCCTTACACTTCATTAGAGTGGAGGACTCAGAGGGAAGTTTGACATTCATATTAAAGAATGCTCTAGGGAATGGGACAGGGGGAAGGGGGGACAGTGGGGGAAAAGGAGGGAGGGGGTGAAAGGAAGAGGAAAAAGGGGGGAGGGAGCAAGAGGGATTGGGAGGAGTGGAGGGTGGGAAGGGGACCAGGATACCTATTAAGTTTGTATGATTGGGAAAAAAATAAGTCAACATAATAAAAAAAGAAAAAAAGAAATAAAATGTATAATATTGTATAGTTATTTTGAAAATCGTAAAAAGAACAGATTTAATGTTATTCATTATTTTTTATTGATTGATTGGTTGCGTGTGTGTGTGTGTTTGTGTACAGGAGGGCACTTGAATGTGTATGCCTGTGGAGGTTCAAGGGTGACATTTGAAATCATGGATTGTTCTACCTCCTTATTGCTTTGCCTTAAGGTTTCCCAGGCTTGTCTTTCCAAATTGCATGTATGTCAGACATTTTTATTGGGGATTCGGGGATATGGGATCACAGGTCATTTGGCTTGTTGGACAAAGATTTGAACCCCTAAATTATCTCCCCAGCCCTAAAGTAGCTCTTAAATATTTGAGGTAAAACCCTTGTTAACTGACCCAATTTAGACATTCCACAACGTGTATTTTAAAACATTACATTGTAATTCCTCTTGTTTTTCTCTGTATGTGTGAAAAATATAGGTGCAACTTCATGACAGAAGTATCATTAAATTGCATATGAAACTATGTTGTCATTTTTAGTTTTATCTAAATTTGTTCAGTCCTTTCATGTGACCCCATTATATATTGTAATACATATGGAGGTTCCACTTTGGGACATATTTGATATTCTATCAGCTCTCTCTTAATATTTCATGTATTATCTTCTCTCATTTGGTCTTTTGACTCCATCTTCTTCTATTTGTAAGACACGGGATGATCGTTACTTTGCTATGGCTGTTCTCAATCTAAAGAACTTTAGGTTGTAGTAGTGTTTTTCATCTGAAGGTAGAAGATCTCCAGGGAAGTTGCAAACGGATGCAAGAGACAGGTGGCAGTCAGTATTTGGTGATTGTGATAGGGACAGGTAAACATCCTTCCTGTGTGGGATATGCTTATAAATCTGAATCTTTGCAGAGTGTCTAGAGTATTCTCAGAGAAAGTGCTACTAGGCAAGCAGGGCTTCTTCCCCCTCTTTATGAATTTTTTTCTGTTGTGTTTACTTAGATTTCATAAGCAAATTTTATCTCTTTTTTCTTAGTATTCCAGTGTAATTTTGTTTATGCTGCTATATGTCTGTTTTCTTGTGAACACAGGGAACTGTCTTATTATCTTAGTATGTCACACAGATCCACCATGTAGCTGGTACTCACTGATTATTTGCTGTACATGGATTTTTAATCTTTATTTGTTTCAGGAAACATTAAATTTCAGTCTTAAACAATAAGAGGATGTTATATGGAAGCCCTAGATATTCAACTTGAGATTCCTTGTAGAGTCCTTTAAGGAGAGTCTTTTTTTTTAAAGTCTTTTTTATTCAATAATCATTTGTTATAAATCTTACAATATGAAATATAAACAGGATTTCTGGAGTTTAAAGGGATTCTTGATTAGGGAAAGCAAACACATGCATCTTGAGATAAGGATTGAAAAACTTGGGGGCTGGAGAGGTGGCTCAGGGGTTAATCCTCTGCCTTGCAGATGGAAGGTCCTGAGTTTGGATCCTAGATCCCATGTATAGATGCCAGGTGGAAGAGGGGGGCGGCCTGAGTTTCTGGTCCTTGTGGGGCAGAGCCTGTGTATTCCAGGGCAGAGTAAACAAGGAGGAGATGGAGGACGTCCATGGTGGTTCCCGATTCGCCTGTGATTCTACACACACACACACACACACACACACACACACGCACACGCACACATGCACAATTGAATAAATAATAAAAAATTTATAGTTTAAAAAAAGAATTAAGAAGCCTTTAGACAAATTTTTATAATGATTTTTGTCTCTTGAGTCTTATGAAAGAAATAAGCTTTACTCCCCTTTTCTGTCTCAGTATATGGTCACTTTTGAGAGTGGTGTTTTCTTTTGGGTCAATGCTTATGGAAGTTCTTTTAATCAGAGTAGGTACTGAAAGAATTGCCAAAATGTCTCAGAGATATACAGTAGTCTTTTTTAGTGTGAATGTCTATGAGTGCTGAGTATATCAATGCACACTAGGCAGTGTGAAACAGGAGATCATGAGTTCCAGGCCACCTTGACTTGAGTGCCCAAGGCAGATTAACTTTCATAGAATTACAGGTCCCAAAGACCCTGTTTGTTACCACTGAAATATTAGAGTTCTATTTTCATATATTTTGATGTGGAGGTGGAAGTTATTTTTACAGTTAATAGAGTAATGAAAAAGAGAAAATTAGCTGACAACCGAGAAAAAGTTTTAGGTTCCTAAGTGGAAAGCTTTTTTCTTTTATACTTAGCACACATTAATCTAAGAATTGATAGATTTAACTGCATACTCATGCATGCACATTTTATGTTGACCATATTTACACTTTCTTCCTCAGAGTCCCTTCGTAGTACCTAATGACACTTTACAGTTCAGGTTATTACAGTATGTTTTTAACTTGCATTTCCCTGATAATCAAAGAGATTCAATGTTTTTTCATATTTCTATAAATAACTTGTATTTCTTTTGGAAAGTGTCTGTTCAGTTCATTTGATCATTTTGATTACATACTTTTGTTGTTAGACTCTTTTGTTTTTTTTTCTTTCTTCTGTTAAGTGAATAGCTAGAAAATGTTTTCTCCTAATTTTGTAAGTTATGTATTCACTTTTTTGATTTTTTCCCTTTCCTACAAAGATGCTCTTAATGCTGTGACCCAACTTATTAATTCTTGCTTTTATTCACTGAGCTCTTGGAGTCATATCTATAAAATTGTTATCTGTGTCAATATCTTGAAGTGTTCACCTTAAATTTTCTTCTAGCAGTTTCAGAGTTTGAGAACTTACATTAAAGTCTTTGATACATTGAGCTGATCATTTTGCAGATGACTTCAGTAATGCAAATCAAAAACACTGAAGAAAATATTAAGATACTATAAGGTGGATACTATAAGGGGAATGATGTTATGTAAGATCCAAAGCAATTGACAAAGACCTCTTGATCACTGGACTAAGGAATATTGCAATGCAGGCTTCACAGGTTTGTTAGCATGGGAGGATGGAAAAGCTTGACAGCAAGACACTCCCGACTGGGAATCCTAGTTCTATTCAACATTTTTTAAAAAAATTTTATTTATTTATTTATTTGTGTGTGTGTGTGTGTGTGTGTGTGTGTGTGTGTGTGTGTGTGTGTGTTTCAGAGGGCACTGGGTATCCCTGTGGAGAGCCAAGAGTGACTTCAGGTATCATCCTGGATTTGTTCTACCTCCTTTTTACTTTGCTCTGGGATTTCCCAAGCTCTGCACACCAGGGTCAGAAGTGCAGGCTGTTGCCATTTCTGCCTGGCGTTTTTGCTGGAGGCCCAGGATATGAACTCAGGTCCTTCTGCTTGGGAAGCAGAGTATTAACCCCTAAACCATCTCTCCAGTTTCCATTTTAGCATCTTTGAACCTCAAATCTTTGAGGATGTTGACATATATCCTGAAGGAAGTATTGAGTGAGATAATATGCAGGTGAACACCTAGGAAAGTCCTGTGCTATTTTTGAAGCATGTCTGGCATGTTATTGACTTGCAGTAACAGTTCATCCCCTTGAAATCTTTAAAGAAAGAGGAATAAGTACCTTGCCTAGATGACATAGGTATTTACTTACCAAAGTCAGGTTGTTGGACTAAATAAGCCCTAAATTGTTTTGCAGACTGAGTTCAGAAGAGACTAGTTAATATAGGCTTGAGCATTTACAGATCTTACCCACCATTAATGTTGCATTTAACAAATTGGAGACATTGACTTTCAGATCTTGTTTTGCTACTCTGACCTGTGCCATGTTAGGAATATGTAACATGGGCAGGGGTATCATGTATTGTCAGATTTCATTATCTCTAGTGTTCATAGTATGGTAGTGGAGTTTCACTAGGCATAAACTTTTAATTTTAGCATGAAAAGTAGTAGATTTTCTTATGGAACTTTCCTACCTCTTAGGTTGTGGTTGGTCCTTCCCTCAACCTTTCCTTACCTTGATCCCATCTAGACCCTTCCATCCACGTTCATATCATGTATGTTCTATTGTCCTCCCTAGCACTTTCCCTTAAAGTTTCTTTCCCCCTTTCCCTTGCCTCTTTCACGTTCATATCATGTATGTTCTATTGTCCTCCCTAGCACTTTCCCTTAAAGTTTCTTTCCCCCTTTCCCTTGCCTCTTTCATGTTTCCAGGCATGTGTATATCTTCATTCCATGTACATGTATATACATGAATATTCAGAGTTATGGATTCCTTAAGCCTCTTTTTCTCATGGAAAATTTTCCTTTCTCCTTCTGTTCTGACAGCTTTGCTGGGTATAATAATCTGGATTGCTTGCACTAGTGGTTTTTTAAACTTGAAAATTATCATTTAAGAGCCTCTGGGGAATCTGCCTGTTTGTCAGCAAAGCCCAAGAGCTCAGTTGACTTTACTTCTGTCTATTTTCTCATCCCCACAGCTCAGGTGAGGTGGCCCTCTGCCTGCCAGTCAGGAGATAAGATCCCAAACTCTCTTTTCTGGCTCCCATAACCTACTCGCTCCAATCTCTTCTCCACTAATAACACACACACACACACACACACACACACACACACACACACACACATACATACACACAAAGACACAGGAAATAAGTCCAGATAGAAGATCCCATATAACACCAAACTATAAGAATAAAGAGAGAAAAACCCTCCAGAAAATAGCATTAATAGTCATTTCAGAAAACTCACAAGAGACACATTAACATACTAATACATCCAGAGAATAAAAAAACCTTTTGTCTTAAGTGAATGCAGAAACATTTGATAAATAACACAGAGTAAAGCATAGATGGTACAAAAATCATCCAAGTGCTGAAAAATTAACCTTCCAGATAGAATACAACTATCCTACCCAAGAGTTAGTATCCAATGACTTCAGATAGATCTTCAATCAATATCTACCTATCCTAAAACTAGTATGCAAAATAGAAATCCTAACTCAGACAGTAGACACAAGCAAAATAATATACAAGGGAAATAAGCGACATTCTAATTCCAGATGCTAACATCATAAAGGAAAACAGAAAAAAATAGAAGCCAAGAAAATGTGTCTCCTCCCAAGATCACTAATCCCAACACCTAAGATTCCACAGAAGATTACCCATTGGGAGGCATTCAAGAGAACAATTATCAGGTCAATGAATTTCAAAGATTGATTGCAAATATGTTCAAACAGCTTCAAGAGAACATAGACAAATGTCTAAACAAATTTGAAAAAGAATACAACAAACTTTGGGAAAGAAAACCAAGAAAATACTAACAAACAAAGCATAACTAGAATGAAAATAGAGAACCTGAAAACAGATCTAGAAGTACTAAAGAAAACCCAAAGTGATCTGCCAACAAACATGGAGACACCAAAAAAAGTCCAGACGGAAATAACACTAGAACCAAAAAATTAAAAAGTGCAATAAGACCAGGGCCTCAAGATCAGGGCTCCCCAGGACCAGGTGGAGAACAGAACGCATGCGGCTCCCTCTCGTCCAAGTGAATCCTGAATCCGTTTATTGAAACTTTTGTGACAACTTTTATACAGAAAATTTTGGGGTAAATAATGTTACACCTACAACAGACATACAATTTTTTAGTCAGCAAAAATCACCTTCACGGTGGACATTTTTTCAAGAACCTAACCCATTGCTTCAGGGCAAAGGCACTTAACAGAAACATTCTTTCAGTATTTCCAAACATCTACTCTATAATGCTTCACCGGATAGCTATGGGGCTGATCTTACATAGTTGGCAATTTTAACAGACTACTTTCTTTTAAAATACAGAGGCAGAATGTTCTCCTTATGATTTTAGCAAGGAACATATTTTACAATTAACTATAGAAGTCCCTAACACCCCAGCATGAGCTTTTGCTGTTGTCCTCTCCAGGTTGATACTCTCAGTCAGGCAGGTCGACATACTCACCAGGCATGGCAGCAGATTCTAACTTGGGAAAATGTATGCAGTTCATGTAGCCTCTACTATCCAAGCTTAAACCACATCTCAAAGGGGGGCCTTGACTTAGATACTCAAGGCCCATAAGCTATAGCTGGTTCTGTTGATGGAACACTGAGGTATGCACTGAAAAAAAACACTTAAACAATATAATTATTAAAAGAATAATTTCTATAATAGCATCCTTCTATTCCTTTAATAGTAAGGTTGCTTATGTCTTCCTTTGAGGAATTCCAGAAGTGTATTGCCAGTTAGATGACCCATCTGTGAACCATGCATACTCCAAACCTGGGGTCAAGTCAGGCCCCATATGCCGAGAGTGTCTCTTTCGGGGCAGAGGCGATCATTGGTGGGATTGCACTTGAATGATCCATCTCTGTAATTTCTCATAAGAGTGCTGTTTGGGGTAGGAAAGACATGGCCCCCTTTGCTTCTGACATGGATTCTCCCAGTTTGGATTGCAAATACTATCTCCAGGGGCAGTCTTGGCATCTAGACTTTCTGGCATGATGGTCTCTTCCTTGGCCTTCAGCCAGGATTAGAGGGTATCACAGTTTCTTTTAAGGTTCTAGTGGACTGATAGCATAGTCTTATACTTCTGGAATTTCTGAGTTAGTACGTAGGTGGGAATTTTACCCAACCTATGTTTTAAGACTCTGGAAGTTATTCTCTAATTTCCTTAAAATTAGTGCACACATTCTGGCTAACAAGTCTACTTGTTGTAAATGACTAGACATGAAATTTCTGTTTAGTATTTGACTAAAACTTAAAAAGCAGGCTTCTTCTCTAGAACAGAGAGCAGGAAGCTAGTTCCAAAAAACCTAAAGGGAGGTAAAGGGCACTTCTAATTTCCAGAAGAATTCTTCCTGCCAGAGGCAAAACTTGAATTATCCCAAAAAAACAAAACCTAGGTGAAGGGCACTCCTAATTCCCAGAATTCTTCCTGCCTGAGGCAAAACCCGAATTATTTAGGAGAGAGTGTTTAGCTAGCCCCTGTTCATGGGCGGTATTGTGACATTTCAAGAAATTTCTAGCACCTGCCCATGGAGTTACTATGACCTTCCCCAGTGAACAGGCTTTAGGCCTGAGCTGGGAAGAAACACCAAGGCCTGACAATTCCCATATTTTTCCTTATTTCTCTTAAATAAAGCCATGTCCTTATCCCAAAACATGCTAATTTGAATCCACCTTTTCCAAACTGAGACATATTCTACCAGATTAGTTGGATAGGAGCGTGGCAGATCATATAGAAGACAGAGTCTCAGAGCTGGAAGATAAGATAGGAGAGGTTGATAAGTAAATTACAGAAACTGATAAATTGAAAAACATACTCGAATGGAATATACAGGAACTCTGGGGCACCATCAAAAGGTCCAACATATGAATCATGTGTATCCCAGAAAGAGACACACAAGAGTAAGATCCATCATGCATAATTAATAGAAAATTTTTTCTGACCTCAGAAAAGAGATATCTGTCCTCATTTAAGAGGCATACGGAATACCCAATACCCAGGACAAAAACAGAAATACCCAACAGCATATGATAGACTTCACAGCAAATATACACATTAAAGACAGGATCTTAGGAGCTGCAAGACAGAAGGAGCAAGTTATATACAGAGACAAACCCATTAAAATAACAACTTACTTTTCAATACAAGTGTTAAAAGCCAGAAGGGCTTTGAGAGACATAATGCAAGTCATGAATATATACAAATGACAACCCAGATTATTATATCCAGAAAAAGTGTCAGTTATAATAGAAGGTGACAGAAAAGCAGTCCATGACAGAAACAGACTATACGTCTGGAATGGTGTAGAGAATACACAAAGATTGAATACACAAGATTGAAGAGAAGGGTAAATGCATCAAAGAGGTTAAAAGGAATAAATAATACCAGCACAAAAACTGAATGAGGGACTATAAAACAGGGATGTTAAGTCTTAGTTGAAGGAATATTCAAGCAGGAGGAACTCACAGTCTTAAATACACATGCACCAAACACAGGAACACCCAAGTTCATCAAACAAATACTATAGGAGGCAAAACAGTTAATCAACCCAAATGCAATGATAGTAGAAGACTTCAATACCCCACTAACACTATTGGATAGGTCAATGGGTCAAAAAATAAACAGAGACACATCAGAGATAAATGAAACCATACATAAAATGGACCTTGCTTATCGCTACAGAACATTTCATGTAAATACTAAAGCATGTACATTCTTCTCAGCAGCCCAAAGAACATTGGCAAAAATAGACCATTTGCTAGGACACAAATGAAGTCTCCATAAATACAGAAAACTCGAAATCATTCCATGCATACACTCTCACCATCATGGAATAAGGTAGACATCTACAACAAAGGAAACAACAGAAAATACATAAATGCATGGAAGCTAAATAACACATTTTTGAATGAGGAATAGATCAAAGAAGAAATAAAATAAGAAATTAAAAACTTCTTTGAGGCCAACCAAAATCTATAACACATTGAAAACAATCCTAAGAGGAAAGTTTAAAGCATTAAATGCTTACATCTCAAAAAAGGAAAGATCTAAGATAAATGGCTTAATGTTACACTTGAAAGCTTTAGAAAAAAGGAAAAAAACCTATCCTCAAAGAAGAACACAGGAAGAAATATGCAAGATCTGGGCAGAAATTAATGAATTGGAACTGAAAAAGATAATACAAAAAAATCAAGGAAACAAAGTGCTGTTTTTCTGAAAAGATAAACAAGCTTGACAAACACTTAGCCACACTAACTAAAAGAAGAGAGAACACTTAAATCAATAAAATCAGAAATAAAAAGGAGAAATCCAGAGAATAATAAGGACATACTTTATTCAATTTAAGGCAATATAAGTTTTTATTCTAAAGAAATGGATGAATTCCTAAACATATAAGACTTAAGATGAAATAGATATTTTAAACAGATGAATAAGAAGTGATTACATTAAAACAGTAATTACATGTCTCCCAACTAAAAAAATCCCAGGAACAGATGGATTCAGTGCAGATTTCTACCAGGTCTTCATAGAAGAACTGATACTACTATTCCTCATGTAGTTCCATAAAATAGTGAGGGGATACTCCCAAACTCTTTCCACAAAGCCAGTATTGCTCTTATTCCAAAACCAAACAAAGACACATCAGAGAAAGAGAATTATGGCCAATCTAACTGAAAAACACAGATGTGAAAATCTTCAATAAAATACTTGAAATCCACCAATATGATTTGACCTTGCCTGACTTGCACAATGGCTGACATGTCAACAAGCCCCTGTAGACTAGTGCAGATCTCAAGGGAGAAGGTTCAGGCAGCAGAATCCTAGAGGTAAGAGATTAGACAGATATAATAGAGTTAACAAGAAGGTATATCACAGAGTTCTGAACCCTCACTAGTGTAGAAGACAGAGGAAAATTCAGCTCCCATATAAGCTGATGTTTGGAGGGTGGGAGGGAACCAGCAGGAAACACCAAGAGAAGGAGGTAGGTAAGTGGGGAGAGAGAAAGTAATAAGGAAGGAGAGTATGATGGGAGAATAGCATGGGGGAAGGAAGGAAGGAAGGAGGGGAAGATGGAAAGAAGGAGGCGAGGATATCTACCCATTGAGCTTGTACAACTAGGTAAAAATAAATTCTTGCAAAACATATCCAAAAGATCATACACCATGATCAAGTTGGGTTCATTCCAGGAATGTAAGGATGGCTTAACTTACGTAAATCAATAAACGTGATTCATCATATTAACAGTCTCAAAAACAAAAATCATATGATCCTCTTAAGAGATTCAGTAAGTGCCTTTGATAAGATTCAACATCCCTTCATGATAAATGCTTTGGAGAAACAGGAATGGAGTGGAATTCAAACCCAAAAGGGTAGAACGGGGCATATTCCCCATTTGGTCTATAGCAAGACCAAAACCCAGCATTATAAAATCCAAATCCTGCAGCAACATGTCCAGCTGGTGAACCTCGTATTGCAATTATCCAATTCCAAAGGGCTTTTGGTTCTACCCTTCCAACACAGCTACCTATAGAACACATTTTATTTGGCTGGCTACTCTCCCTTGATTCAAACTTTCTTTGGCAGATATTCCCATGTTGGCTCTGGAATCTTCACTTCCCAATGGCAAACCAGGCTCAACAGCACAAATTCAACAGCACAAATTGCCTTTCTTGATTCTCTAACCTTCAGGCTTCCTTTCACACACTGCCTGGCTTCTGCCATTCTCTGAACCCTTGGAGGAGGAATTCATAGCCTCATCCCCCTTTCATCTTTGATGCCTCTGAAACTAGGACCACGTGGACGACATTGCTGAAGTCTTGCATTGGAGACTGGCCCCATAGAATCACGACTTCTAGATGACTGACTCCCAGAATCTCTCTTGGACCTTTGCTTTAGAGAAGCAGGTAATCATCTTGGAATGGTAACCCTGTTCAGTTCTTCTCTTCTAAAAAAATTTGCATTCTTATTGGTGGGAGACTTCCCTGAGGATCTTGCTTTGATTCACTAATTTAACAACACCTGACATTTTTTTCTCTTCCTCTTCTTTGTTCAACTCTTTAAGTTTGCCACTGTGCTTTTCCTCATCATACCTCACAGTTTTTGCTTCTTTCTGCTTGATTCCTTACTCTTTTTTGTAAGTCTGAACAAGAGAACTAAAAAGAAGCTATGCTACACTGTCAAGACTGTCTTTGCCATGAAAGTTCTTTTGTCAAACATTGAATTTAACTTCAGGCAAGTTTTCAGGTCAAGGACAAAACTTCACTTTAACTCTTTTAACACATGGCTTCATTTGCCACTTGTCAAGTTTCCAACACAGTCTTTGTTCCCTTTTGGACCATCACAAACTGGGTTTCCACTGCTTCCATCTCTACAACATTACTCTATTCAAAGCCCTCACTAGAATGGCCCTTTTGACTTTGTATCTAAGATCCTTTCCCAGCACAAAATCCCAAAGTTCTCCATATTCCTCCCACAAACAATTCCAAAGACTTACTAACAATATCACAGTAATTACTGTACATTTCTATTTATGGGTACCAACTTTTGTCAGCTTCACAAACAACAACTTAACTTTTTGGTACTGGATTATGTTAGTCTCACACACAAAAACATCCCACTTCTCTAGTACTAATTCCTGTTCTGGCTGCTTTTATATGTTTCTGTGAGATAATACTCTAAGTCAAACAATTTAAAGGAGAAAGGGAGATTTATTTAACTTATGGTTCCAGAGGGGAAATAAAGTCCATTATGGTGAAAATGGCATAGCTGTCTGGCAATGCTGAAGACAGTTTAAGTTACTACAGACATCATGAAAACTCAAAGTTGTTGCATGCAAACTAAAGAGCAGATTCACTCAAGCAGGGTGGACTAACCAACCTCAAGGCCTAGTCCTGACTGCCTTCCTCCAGTGAGGTTCCACCTCTTAAATGTGCTATGACTAAAGATTCATAACTAAAGAGCTTGTGGGGGTCACCTTACATTCCAACCATGACAGCAAACATCCCAATTAAAAAATGGGCTCTGAAACTAAACAGGGACTTCACATAAAAAGAAATTGAAATGTCAAACAATATCTTAAAAGATGCTCAACATCCCTGGTCATCAGAGAAATGCAAATTAAACCTACACCGAGATACCATCTTCCCTCAGTCAGAATGGCTAAAATTAATAACACAAACAACAGAGAATACTGGTGAGGATGTGGAGAAAAGGAAACACTTATTCATTGTTGGTGAGAGTGTAAACTAGTACAGCCTCTTTGCAGGTCAGTGTGGAGATTCCTCAAAAAATTAAAAATGAAGCTAGCATGTGACCCAGCTATACTACTTCTATACTGTTTCCAAAAGATCGTACATTTTATCACATAGATACTTGTTCATTATGTTCATTGCAACCCTATTCACAAAAGTGAGAAAATGCAATCAGTCAATATGTTTATCGACAATAATGAAAATATGGTACATATATACTCAGACATCAGGAAGTATGAGGTTATGTAATTTAACAGTAAATGGATGGAAGTGGAAAATTTAATATTAGTGAGGCATGTCAGACACAGAAAAATAAACGTGGCATATACTCTCTTAGATGTTGATGCTAGCATTGATCTTCTTGCCAAAATACTTGACTTTGAATTACTGTAAGAATCAGAAAATTCTAAAAAGATCAATGAATGGGAAGGTCGGAAGGGATGATTATTGTGAAACCTTTGGACAGGGAGATATAGGATACCATAGCAAGTAGGATATGGGATGGAATAATGGGGAAAATATCTAGAGGAGAATGGGGGCATGGGCTATAGGAAGTGTGCAAGGATTTAAAGAAAAATCTTAAGATCGTGGCATTGAATTCCATAGGAACCTCTATGTTTCTAATATATCAAAAAACATTTCATTTAAAAAAGGAACAAGAATGTGCAGTCTCTGCAGAGGAGCACAGAGAGGAAAACAAGACAAAAAATTGTCCTGAGCTAGTCCACTTAATAACACAGTGACAATTAAAACTGTATTAGAAGTAGCAGGGGGAGGGAACTGGTGTACCTATTAAGTTTGTATGAGTGGAGATAATAAAAAATGTTAAAAAAAAAAGAAGTAGCAGGAATGTGACACTTTTTTTGGGAACATTTTTATTATTATTTCTGTTCATACACAAACTTAATAGGTACACCGTTTCCCTCCCTCTCTCCTCCTCCCCCTGATCCCCCTGCTCCCTCTCCCCTCACCCTTCCCTCCTCATCCCCCAGTCTCTCCCCCCCAATCCCCGGAGAATCCTTTAATTCGCCTGCCAGTCTCTCCTCTGGACTCTCTTCTCCAATGATATACAAAGACCCAGTGGCATTCTCCTGAATCCTATCCTGTATTCCCCTTAAGCATAAGAACACTACTGTGGCTATCAATCCCTTGCCTCCAAGGATCCTAGTGCCTTTAGCAAATGCTAGACTTTGTGAGGTCAATAGTGTGTTGGATATTGCGCAGGGCATGCAAAGTCCAATTATGATTGCTTTGGCCCTAAATTGTGTGGGGTATCTTGCATATCATTACTCCTCCCATCCTTGTGCTCTTACAATCTTACCGCTCCCTCTTCCGCAAATTTCCCTGAGCTTCAGGATGGGGAGAGATTAGGCTGGCTTAGTTCCAGGTGGTTGATATAGATCTCTCTAGTTCTGGATTATGGTTTGTAGATTTTCTTTTGCAGTTTTGCTGCTCCTGCAATGCCCTTCACTCCATCCTGATGAGTATTGCATGTCACCCCGTGGCCAGAGAAAAAAGCTGTTAAACTAGAGTCTTGTTATAAGAGCACATTCAAAGGTAGATGTAATAAAAGTAGGAAACCACAGTGAGGGAGGGATCAATCCCCATTTGCAAAATGGTTACTTTTTATCTGCCAGACTGTATGCCCTCCCCTTCTGGTGAGATCATACCCCCTCAGTTGTAAATGATCAGGAATGAAGGTCTGTGAACTTAACCAGATGTCTCATTACTTACTTGCAGTCCTTGATGGAGGCCTATTTTCTCTGCTGTAACATGGTCCCCTCTTTCCTTGTTTCTGGTGTGGCCCTCCTACCACATCCCTCCTGTTCATAATCCTTGCAATTACTGTAGGTATTACAGAGATTTATCTTTGAGTGTCTCTAGGTGGGCTGGGAGGATTTGGTAGTAGGAGCCACCTATTAGGAAATACATTTGTCAATTAATTTTCTGGGTCTGGGATACTTCACTCAATATAATTGTTTCTAATGACATCCATTTCCTGGCAAATTGCAGTAAATCATCTTTTTCGATGGCTGAGTAGTACTCCATTGTATAGATGTACCACATTTTCCTTATCCACTTGTCAACTGTTGGACATTTGGGTTGATTCCATGACTTTGCTATTGTAAACAGTGCTGCTATGAACATGGTTGTGCTTGTGCTATTGAGGTGATTTTTTGCTGTATGGGGGGTTATATCCAGAAGTGGAATAGCAGGGTCATATGGCATTTCAATCTTTAATTTCTTCAAGAAACTCCAGACGGCTTGCCAGAGTGGCTGTATGAGCCTGCATTCCCACCAGCAATGTAGGACAGTTCCCCTCTCTCCACATCCTCTCCAGCATTTGTTGTTGTTTGTATTGTGGATTTTTGCCATCCTGACCGGGGTGAGATGATATCTCAGGGAAGTTTTGATTTGCATTTCCCTGATGGCTAAGGATGTGGAACATTTTTTAAGATATTTGTTAGACATTTTAATTTCATCCCTGGTAACGTTTCTTTTAAGTTCCAGGGCCCATTTTTTAATTGGGCCATTGGTTTCCTTGGTGTTTAATTTTCTAAGTTCTTTGTGCACTCTGGACAGCAGAGTTCTATCAGATGTGTGGTTAGTGAAGATTTTCTCCCATTCTGTGGGTTGCCTTTGAGCTTGTGTTACAATCTCTTTATCTGAACAAAAGCTTTTTAATTTCACAAGATCCCAACTGTTGAGAGTTGGAAGCAGTGACTGTGTCATTGGATGTCTGTTTAGGAAATGTTGGCCTAGCCCAATCAGCTCGAGGGCGTTCCCTATCCTTTCAACTATGGTTTTTATAGTCTCTGGCCTGATATCAAGGTCCTTGATCCATTTGGAATTAAGTCTTCTACATGGTGACAAGTACGGGTCCAGCTTTAATCTTCTGCATGTGGAGATCCAGTTTTGCCAGCACCATTTGTTGAAGATACTATTCATTTTCCATTGGATTTTTTGGGCCCCTTTGTCAAAGACCAAATGGCTTATATCTGGGTCTTCAACCCTTATACATTGATCTATGGGTCTATTTTGGAGTCAGTACCAGGCTGTTTTTATAACTACGGATTTGTAGTATAGACTAAGGTTTGGTATGGTGATACCTACAGCAGTGTTTTTGTTACTCAGGATTGTCTTTGCTATCCTGGATCTTTTATGCCTCCATATGAATTTTGAGATTGTTTGGTCAACTTCTTTAAAGAATTGCTTTGGGATTTTAATTGGTATAGCATT
Source organism: Typhlomys cinereus (assembly GCA_023101885.1). Classification (NCBI taxonomy): domain Eukaryota; kingdom Metazoa; phylum Chordata; class Mammalia; order Rodentia; family Platacanthomyidae; genus Typhlomys; species Typhlomys cinereus. The sequence continues at coordinate 1,620,370 of JALPQD010000140.1, forward strand.
GAATTTGTATATTGCCTTTGGTAGGATGGTCATTTTTACGATGTTGATTCTGCCAATCCAGGAACATGGGAGGTCTTTCCACCTTCTGGTGTCTTCTGCAATTTCTTTCTTTAGGATTTTAAAGTTTTCATTGTAAAGGTCTTTTACCTCCTTGGTTAGGTTTATACCAAGGTATTTCATTTTTTTAGGGGCTATAGTAAATGGGATTGTTTCTCTCAAGGCTTTTTCACTTCTTTCATTCTGGGCATATAGGAAGGCCTCTGATTTTTGTGCATTTATTTTGTATCCTGCCACCCTGCTGAACTTCTCAATTAGTTCCAGGAGCTCCCTGGTGGAGTTTCTGGGATCACTCAGGTATAAGATCATGTCATCTGCAAATAGGGATAGCTTGACATCTTCCTTGCTGATTTGAATCCCTCTTATGTACCTTTCTTGTCTTATGGCTTAGGCTAAAACTTCAAGTACAATATTGAATAGAAGTGGTGAGAGTGGACAGCCTTGTCTAATTCCTGATCGAAGTGGAAATGTTTCCAATTTTTCCCCATTGAGCATAATCCTTGTTGTGGGTTTGCTGTACACAGCTTTTATTATATTGATAAAGGTTCCTTCCATTCCTACTGTCTGTAGCGTTTTGATCATAAAAGGCTGTTGGATCTTGTCAAAAGCTTTTTCTGCATCTATCGAGAGTATCATGTGGTCTTGGACTTTGGACTGGTTTATGTGATGAATTACATTTATTGATTTGCATATGTTGAACCAACCTTGTGTGCCGGGTCCCCATGCATGATTTTTCAATATGTTTTTGAATCCGATTTGCTAAGACTTTGTTGAGAATCTTTGCGTCTGTGTGCATCAGAGAGATCCGCCTATAGTTTTCTTTTTTAAGTGAGTCTTTATTAGGTTTTGGGATTAAAACGATATTAGCTTCATAGAAGGAATTTGGTAGTGTTCCTTCCTTTGCTATTTGATGGAACAGTTTAAGGAGTATTGGTCTTATTAGTTCCTTAAATGTCTGGTAGAACTCTGTGCTGAATCCATCTGGTCCAGGACATTTTTTGGTTGGAAGATTCGAGATTCTTTGTTCAATTTCCTCATATGTTATAGGACTATTTAAATAATTCACAACTTCCTGATTCAATTTAGGTAAGTTGTGTTTACTTAGAAATTCATCCATCTCTTTTGTGTTGTCAAACATCACAGAGTATAAGTTTTTGAAATATAATGTTATAATTCTCTGGATTTCTTGGGTTTCAGTAGTGATAACTCCATGTTCATTTCTAATTTTGTTAATTTGGGTTTTCTCTCTCTTGCTTTTGGTTAATTTAGCTAGGAGTGTATCAATCTTATTGATTTTTTTCAAAGAACCAGCTTTTTGACTGGTTGATTTTCTCTGTCATTTTCCTAACCTCGATTTCAGATATTTCTGCCCTTGTTTTGCTAATCTCCTGTCTTCTACTGCTTTTTGGATTAGATTGCTCTAGTTTCTCTAAAGCGTTAAGCTGTGTTATTATTTATTTCTGATGTTTCCATTTTTTTGATGTAGCCATTAAGAGCTATGAACTTACCTCTTAGGACAGCTTTCATTGTGTCCCAGCGATTTTGGTAAGTTGTGTTTTCATTATCGTTTTCTGTCAGGAGATCTTGAATTTCCTTTTTAATTTCTTCCTGAATCCAGTTCTCATTCAGCATCACATTGTTAAGTTTCCAGGAGTTGGTGTATTTTCTGTTTTTTGTTATGTTGTGGATGTCTAGCTTTAGGCCGTGGTGGTCTGATAGGGCACAGGCTAGAATTTCAACGTTCCTGTATATTTGGAGATTCGTTTTGTGGCCCAGTATGTGATCTATTTTGGAGAACATTCCGTGTGCTGCTGATGAAAATGTGTATTCTTAGGTGCATGGATGAAAAGTTCGATAGAGATCTGTAAGGTCCATTTCTTTCAGGGTTTGATTAAGTTCCAAAGTGTCTCTGTTAAGCTTTTGACCTGTTGATCTATCCCATGTTGAAAGGACGGTGTTGAAGTCCCCATGAATTATCCTTTGGGGGCTGATTTCTTGCTTTAGATGCTGTAGGATTTTCTTAATGAATGTGAATTGGGTGCGTATATGTTCAGTATTGTGAAGTCTTCCTGGTGAATTGTACCTGTGACCAAAATGTAGTATCCATCTGTGTCTCTTATGATTTTTCTTTGGTTTGAAGTCCACTTTGTCTGAAAGCATAATTGCTACCCTGCCTGTTTCCTGCTTCCATTAGCTTGCAAGATTTGGGACCAGCCTTTCATTTTTAGGATGTGCCTATCTTTTGTGGTGAAATGAGTTTCCTGAAGGCAGCAGATTGTTGGATTGTGGTTTTTAATCCAAGTTTGTAATCTGTGTCTCTTAATCGGTGAGTTAATACCATTGACATTTAATGTTATAATGGAGAAATTATTTTTAATTCTGGACATTTTTTTTAGTGGATTTTGTAAGCGTATTGTTTGATATTTATGTTCTGGTGGTATTATACTTCCCTTCTGTCCTCCTGGATACACTTGTTCTTTTCTTCAAGCTTGAAGGATTTTTTGAAGGCCTGGTTTGGTGGACATGTATCCCTTCAAGTTGTCTTTGTACTGGAAAACTTTTCTTTCTCCCTCAATCATGACGATAGTTTTGCCGGGTATAACAGTCTGGGTTGGAATTTTTGCTCATTTAATACTTGAAGTATGTCTCTCCAAGCTCTTCTTGCTTTTACTGTTTCCATTGAGTAGTCATTTGTTATTCTAATAGGTTTACTTTTAAAAGTGACTTGCTTTTTTTCTCTTGAAGCTCTCAGCACCTTTTCTTTGTCTTGAATGTGGAGTGTTTTGACTAATATTTGCCATGGCGAGTTTCTATTTTGTTCATATCTGTTTGGAGTGCAAGATGCCTCTTTATTTGGATAGGCCTCTCATTCTTTAGTTGTGGGAAGTTTTCATTTTTGATGATTTGTAAAATTTCCTCAGGTGTGTTATTTTGGGATTCTTGTTCTGGTATTCCATGAATGTGCATGTTAGGCTTCTTTAGGTTGTCCCATATCTCTTCAATGTTCCTCTCAAGTATCTTTTTGGCTTTAACAATCTCTTCCATTGAGCTGGTTAATTCTCACACTTTGTCTTCAAGATCTGAAATTCTGTTTTATGCTTCATTTGTTCGGCTGATAAAGACTCTCTGCTGAGTTTTGGGTTGAATATAACTTGTCTTTTAGTTCAACTTTAAACTCTGCTTGAGACTGTTTTAACTGTGCTATGCTTATTTTTGTTTCTTGAACTGTTTTTCTGAACTCCTCCAAGTGTCTGTTGTGTTCCTGTTCAAAGTGGTTGACTTGGTTGTTTAACTCTTCTCGGATTTCCTCTTTCATAGTATTAATCATGGTAATGATCATACTCTGAAAGTCATTATGTTGGTTTTGGCTTTCTTGGCTATTTTCTGTGAATTTGTTCTGGTTGGAATCCATCATTAAGGAGTTAATTCTTTCGGTGGGAGATTGGTCTTCTTGGGTTTTGTTTCTCATGGGTCTGCACTTTGACCTGGGCATTGTTGTTTTGTTTCTTAGGACCTTTCAGTTTCTGTGTGTTTTTCACTGAACTGATTTAGTTGGTATTATTACCTTTGCCAGTTATTACTAGTGCCTGCCTTGGATTGGGTATGTTTGTCTATTGTTATTGTAATTTCCTAGATGAGGCTATTAGGCTGTTAGTACATCAGTTAAGTCAGGTTAAGGAGACAAGGGGTGAATATTAGTATGGTAGTGCACCCTTACGATTCAGTATCTTGGTGATATGTGAGGGTGAATGATATACTCCCTGGAGTTGTATATGTTTTTGGGGTGGCTGTTTGGAGAAGTTGATCTACAGCAATTGATACTGGAAAGGATCAGTAAGGTAAAAAAAAAAGGAGATTTACTTATCTTTGGGCTGCATGTGAAGAATCTCTCCCATGTGATAGGATGACTGTAGAGGACTCCGGATGTATCACTTTTGTCCCCCAGAGCTTTGCTTGAGTTTCCTTTGGACTCTATTGAATTCTGAGTAGCAGTGTGTCTTCTGTGGACCACGTGCGTAGGTCCCTGGTGGGCCGGAGAGCCAGAGGGTCTGATGTTGATGGCAGAATTCTTCACCTGGGACCTGGGACTTGGGTTAGGGCCCACCCAAGCTCCAGTGGTGGAGGAATGTGAGCAAGTCCTGTCTGGCGGAGGCACGGGTGGTAGGAAGAAAGGGGCTGGGGTCCGGGGCGGGGCCCAGGCAAAGCCGGAGGTCGCCTGGTTGCCTCTGGGAGACAGGGGCACCGGCTGGGGGGCTGGGCGGGCTCACTCACCTGGGACCTAGAACTGGGCGGGCGGGCAGGGGTCGCAGCTGGAATGTGACACTTTCTGATAAGTTGTTGGTGAGAGAAGTGTCAAAGCACCCTCCTAACCTGAGTTTTGCCATTGCCCATGGTTAGCCTTTTTGATGGTTAATCCTGGGTGTCAACTTGACACAACTGGCATTAATTAAATCAGCTGAGACCACCTGAAGAGATTATCTAGATCAACACATTTACAATACGAAGACTAGACCTAGATCCAATCAGAACATCCCTAGATCTCATTGGAACCTCCCAGTTTTGGACCACATAAAAGGGACTACAGAACATAAGGCTGAGGAGAAGAGAGACTCTCCAGGATTCCTCCAGCCTTCAGCTATCACGATTAGGAGTGAAAGTCTGACTCCAGCTTCAGCTAACCAGCAATGCTGCCTCTGTAGTGAAAGACTGTGTATCTCCCCTTTGGACCCGTAGGGTGAATAAATTTTCTTTTCTCTGTCTAATAAATATCTTAAAAAATGTTCCACATCCCTAGCCACCAGGGAAATGCAAATCAAAACTTCCCTGAGATATCTTCTCACCCTGGTCGGGATGACAAAAATCCACAATACAAACAACACCAAATGCTGGAGAGGATGTGGAAAGAAGGGAACTCTCATACATTGCTGGTGGGAATGCAGGCTTATACAACCATTCTGATGATCAGTATGGTAATATCTAAAAAAGTTAAAGAATTGAAATGCCATATGACCCTGCTATACCACTTCTGGGAATAATCCCCCATAATGCAGAAATTCACTACAGTGACAGGAGCAAAACCATGTTCATTGCAGCACTATTTACAACAACAAAGTCATGGAATCAACCCAAATGCTCAACAGTTGATGAATGGATAATGAAAATATGGTACGTTTATACAATGCAATACTACCCAGCCATCAAAAAAGATGAATTCATGAAATTTGCCAAGAATTGGATGGAATTAGAAAAATTATATTGAGTGAAGTGTCCCAGATATAGAAAGTTAGATACCTTATGTACTTCCTAATAGGTGTATCCTAGTTCCAAACCCACTTCATGACATATTCAAAGGTAAATCTCTATAATACCTACTGTAATTGCAAAGGATTATAAACAGAAGGGAAGGGAAAGGAGAGCTTCACAAAAAGGGAGATAGGATCATGCTTCAGTAGAGAAAATATGTCATTGTCAATAATTGCATGTAAATAGCAAGACATTTGGTGAAACTCATTCTCTTTTCCCTTCCTGGTCCCTTGTGACTGAACAGGTTGATCTCACCAATTAGAAAGGATATAGGGATTGGCAGATAGATGGTAGCCATCCTGCAAATGGGACACTGACCACCCTACCTCCACTGCTGTGTTCTACTCTTATTCTTCCATCTACCTTTGAGTCTCTTCTTATATTAAGAACTTTATTTAAGCAATCTTTTATCTTTGGTTCATAGGTGATCTTCAGTACTCATCAGGATGTAGCCAAGGGCAGTGGAGGAAAGGCAAAACTGAAAACAACAATCAACCATAATTCACAACACCAAAGACCCTACATTAATCACCTGGAACCAGACCAGCCAAATCTCTCCCCATCCTAAAGCTCAGGGAACCTTGCAGTAGAGGAGGCGGCAAGATTGTAAGAGCCTAAAGATGGGGAGGACTAATAATATTCTAGATATTCCACACAAGTTAGGGCTGTGCAGCCAGAATTGGACTTTGCCTGACCTGCACAATGGCTGACATGTCAATGACCCCCCAAAGTCTAGCATGGATCACAGGGGAGAAAGCTCCAGGTAGTAGGATCCTTAGAGGCAAGGGATTAATCGGTCATAATAGAGTTCCTGTGCTGATGATGTGTAGCTCAAGAAAGGGCTCTAGGCTATGTCACTGAGTCCTTACCCCTCACTAAGGTGAAGAATTCAGAGGGAGGTTTTTCATTTACATAAAAGGATGCTCCAACGATGAGGGGGAGGAAGTGGGAAGCATTGTGAGAAGAGGAGGGAGGGTGAAAGGAAGGAGGCAAAGGGGGAGAGGGAAAAGGGGATGACTGGGGAAGGGAGGGGAGGGAAAGGACAGGGGTACCTAATGAGCTTGTATGATTAGGAAAAAAATGTGGGAGAAAAAAATTTCCTTTTCTTTCTTAATTTGACTTTGGGTGTTCTCTCACAGCAATAGTTAAGAGTAACCATTACATCTTCAAAAAATCTGACAATAACACACTATTACTGAAGATACAACACATAAAGCTCACAAGACAAGGGCAAAATACATCAACTGGAACTGTTTGGAGAGCTTATCTTATATGGTACCAAAGATTACTGTGGAAGCTATTGGGGGAGAAAAATAACCAAAGGCTTTATCAACCTGTGTGATCTACAAGTTGAAATACAAATTACCATGGTTACCAGGTGACCACCAGTGTAATAGTGCCAAGAACATTAAGGAGACATTCGGCAACTTTCTGATTGGACTTAAGGCCTGCTTGTGAGAATGGAACACATTCCTGTAACTCTTTTTAATTAATTTATTATTATTATTTATTCATTTGTGTGTGTGTGTGTGTGTGTGTGTGTGTTTGTGTGTTTCGAACCACGAGTGAATTCGGGAACCACGTGTGTGTGTGTGTGTGTGTGTGTGTTTGTGTGTTTGTGTGTTTCGAACCACGGGTGAATTTGGAACCACCATGGACCGCCTCCACCTCCTCCTTGTTTACTCTGCCCCGGGATTCACAGGCTCCACCCTACCAGGACCAGAAAAGCAGGCTGCCCCTGCTTCCGCCCGGTGTCTATACGTGGGGCTTAGGATCCAAACTCAGGACCTTCCGCCTCCAAGGCAGAGGCTTAACCCCTGAGCCACCTCTCCAGCCCCTCCTGTTACTCTTAACTAGGGAAGGAAATAGATTACTAGGTGTTGCAGTCCGCTAGCATGGTTGCTGATAAATGACCATCACACAGCTTAAGGGAACAAGGAGTTTACTTTCTTACGATAGTCCAGTTACAGTTCATAGTCCAGCTTGACAGTAGAACACACACACCAACACCAGGGCTGAGGGAACTGACCACCATAATGGCTGAGAGATGGACAATCCTTACTTGCCAGACCAGTATGTCTGGCCAAGTATACAGAAGGATGCCAACTCTCTCAACCAGCTCTCTGTGATTTATCCAAGGCCTAATCCCACCCACCATGGGCTGGGTCTTCCCCAGCAACCAGACAATCTCCTTCAGGTTTGCTCTGGGCTTAACTCAACCATCAATTCTCTACAAATGTGCCCAGAGCTCAAACCCTCAAGAGTCAAGTTGATACCTGTTCTCAACTATGACACTAGGGAAGATCACACTATGATTCTTTAGCTAGGAAGACAGCACACCAAACTGCTCTGTAAATATCTGTTACTATACACATAGTTTGGAAGAACACTCAGCATTCAACCTAGAAGCCTTCTTCTACAATAGAATTTGTTTATTATTGAAAAACTTGCCTTACCCAAATGAACATAAGTATCTGTAGACTGCTTGTCCCTAAACAGGACATATGAGCCCCCCTCACACCTACTCCAAGGCTCAGGGAACATTGCAGAAGAGTCAGCAAGATTGTAAGAGCTTGAAATGGAAAAGTGGTGGGCCTTGCATTATATCCCGTATATACCAGACACACCATTGTCACAATATACAATATTTCATATATATGTGCTTGGTAACTGTCTTATCATTATCTCACCATAATATCAGAAAGATCTCAAGAAGCTCCACACCTTTCTGAGAGACTGATGAGAACTATTTGCAATGGGGAAGTAAAAAAAGAAACTTTTTTTGTGGTATGTCCTCTGATCTAGGATGCTTGCTGGAGTATGAATTAGTTCAGGCCTGTTTTCACAGACTAGATGAACCACAGTTGGCCATACAAGTGAAAAGATTTGAAAATAGGAAGTCAGGTGGAGGAGATAAAGATTGTAAAGGGAAAAAGGGTGGGGTGGGATTAATAGTTGAAAATACTGGGGTTGGATAGGTGGCTCAGGGGTTAAGCCTCTGTCTTGCAGGCAGAAGGTCCTGAGTTCGGATCCTAGACCCCACGTATAGATGCCGGGCGGAAGCGGGGGTGGCCTGCGGTTCTGATTCTGGTAGGGCAGAGCCTGTGAATCCTGGGGCAGAGTAAACAAGGAGGAGGTAGAGGTGGTGCATGGTGGTTTCCGAATTCACCTGTGGTTCTACACACACACACACACACACATGCATATACATGCACAATTGAATAAATAATAAAAAAATTGAAAAAAAAAGAGTTAAAAATACTATAAAATCACTATATTCATATATACAACATTAATAGATAAAAAAGCCCTCTAGGTTTTGAAGTGTCTTATGAAAAATCTTTTACTGATGGAATTGCCTTTACGTGTAAGTTGGTGCTTCTCTCCTGCTGCTTTTATTCCTTTTCTATATATTTATTGATTTACTTATAATATGAAAAGAGGAATTTCCTTTTTGGCTTCTTCTTCTTGGCACTGTAAATTACATCTGCATTTTATAGGCATTTTGCCTTTCATTTCCTTCTGTTACTTCACTGAAAATATTCCTGTCTTTGGAGTAGAGTTGTTCGCCTTCTTTTATGTCCACAGTTCTTAAATTTAATTCATTTTTAGTGTTCTAAACCGCTTGAATGTCTCGCTTGTGTGCTGGTAAGATGGTTAAGTAGGTAAAGTACCTCTGTGCAAATCCAGTGACTTACGTTCAATCCCTGGAGCCCACGTGGTGGAAGGACAGAATCAATTTCAGTAAGTTGTCCTCTCTGACCACCCCACTCCAACACACTGTCCCACATGAGTGCCTGAGGCTCTAAACCCAGATGAATAAATTAAAAAGAAAGTCAGGCTTCTGCTTCCTCATTAATTTATGGTTGTAATTGCTGGTGTGCTCCACTTCTTCCACTTTGTACTCAAGCTCAGATGTTCTGTCCTCCCCTTGATCTATTCTGTTGGTGTGGTTGTCCACAGAACTTTTTGTTTGGCTTAGAATGTTGTTCATTTCTAATATTTAAGTTGTTTTTCCTTCAGTATTTCTGTTTAATGAGTTCTTCTTTTACATCTTGTATCAACCTTATTTCTTTATACCATTTTTGTTCTCCTGGGGTTCTTTTAAGAGTATACCCACTTCTTTGAGTGCTTTCAACATACTTATGATGCTCCTTTTGAATTCTTTGTTTTGGGATTTCATTTAATTCATAGTCATTGGAGGCTATTATTGTTTAATTAATATTTTTTTTTAAATTTTTTTATTATTATTATTTATTCAACTGTGTGCATATGTGTGTGTATGTGCGCGTGCGTGTGTCTGTGTGTGTGTCTGTGTGTGTGTCTGTGTGTGTAGAACCACGGACAAATTCGCGAACCACCATGGACGCCTCCACCTCCTTCTGCCCCGGGATTCACAGGCTCCGCCCTACCAGGACCAGAAGCGCAGGCCGCCCCCGCTTCCGCCTGGCATCTATAAGTGGGATCTGGGATCCGAACTTAGGTCCTTCCACCTGCAAGGCGGAGGCTTAACCCCTGAGCCACCTCTCCAGCCCTTAATTGATAATTTATGCAAGAGTCATTTCCTCTTTTTTTGCTTTTACATTGATGATTTGTGTTAGATGTTTATGTTTACATCTTGTTTATTTTAACTCAATCCTTTTCTTTCTGGGTATTCAAGAGGTACAAGGCTTTTGTTATCTCCTGGAGGGTCCCTTTATTCTCTCCTGAGAGATGGCCCAGCTAGTGCTGAAACCTCCTTGGCACGCAGTGGTCACCTAGGCAAAAGGCAGTATTGGCTCTGGGTAATAGGCAGGCTGAATCTTCCCAGTCCCTATGTACTCACTTGGATGGCAGATAGGCCTGGGGTCTTCTTGGTATGCTGTAGTAATATGTAGATTTCTTTCAACAATGTTTTGTAATTAAATTTACTTCAAAGGTACTTTTGATAATTTTGTAAATTTAATTGCTTTATTAATTACTTTCTGGGTTGCTTATTGCTGCTGTATAAAAACCTCTTAGATCTTCATGTATTATCTTATGCCTTGTAATCTTGTTTAACTCGCTTATTCATGGTCACCTTTTTATTGTGACTCTCTAAATAGCATCTACTACATGATTGTAAGTGCTACTAGAGATTGCTTTACTTTCTTTTCAGTATATGTAATCTTTATTTCTTTTACTTCTCTAAGCATATTATCTTAAACTGTTAATATAATGTTAAATTGAAATTCCGAGATTGGGGCCAGAGAGATGGTTCAGCAAGTAAATAATTTACTGATAATCTGGATTCAGATCCCTGGATCCCAGGAAAAGCCATTCTTAGTGGTACAAAGCATCTGTCGTTACTATGTGTTTGTGAGAAGTGGGAGGCAGAGACCTCAAATCTTAGTATCTCACCTTCCAGCCTGGCGTGTACAATAGTAGTGAAGAGATCTATTCTCAAACAAGATGTAAAGGCAAGGAATGACACAGAAGGTTGTTCTCTACCTTCTCATGTAAACACAGTATGCTCATTTCTGTTCATGCGGTGACACACACCCACATTTACATACACATTTGCTTGCTTAGTGTAATATTTTCTAGCTCTATCCATTTTCCTGCAGATTTCATAATGCCACTTTTCTTTACAGATGAATAAAATTCTATTGTGTATATGTACCACATATATTTTTATAATCCATTCATCTTTTTATGGATATAGAGACTGATTTCACTTCTTTGTTTTCATGAATATAGCAGCAATAAAAGAGCAGCAAATGTGCAATATCTCTGTAATAGAATGTAGGTTCTTTGGGTAGATGCCCTGTAGTGGTACAGCTGGGTCATATGGTAATTGTACTTTTAAATTTGTGAGAAATCTGCATACTAGTTTTCATAATGGCTGTAATAGTTTACAGCCCCATAACAGTGAATAAGGACTTCTTTTGCCCCATGTCATCACCTGTATTTGTTGTCCATTTTCTTGATGGTAGCCATGTGATTTCAGGGGATGGTATATCTCATAGTAGTTACAATTTGAATTTCACTGTTGTCTAGGGAAGTTAAAGACTTTTTAAAATAACCATTGCTAATGTGTTTCTTCTTCGTGGACTTTCTGTTCATTTCATTAGTCTATTTTTGATAGGGTGAGTTTGTTTTATTAATAATTATTATTTTTATAAGTGTGTGTGTGTGTGTGTGTGTGTGTGTGAGAGAGAGAGAGAGAGAGAGAGAGAGAGAGAGAGAGAGAGAACACCTGCCATGTCATTCATGTAAAGATCAAATTATTATGAGGGAACTCATTTTTTTCTGTGGGTTCTTAGTCTTACTAATTAAAAAATTCAACCTAAAAGAAAGCTAGAACAGTATTTGTTTGGAGTTTGAGAGAAAAACAAAGGGGAGGTTGTTGCTGTAAATTATGGCAATTGCCAGAGCAAGCAAGCAGAAGAGAAGCTCTTGAGTTAGGTATTATCAAGGTTTCAGTGTGGGTTGTATGCCTTAGCTATTTGAACCCTTAGCTGGTGTTAAATTTTGGAAAAGCTGTAGAACCTTTAAGAGGTAGAGCCTTGCTAGAAAGAGTCATGTAACAAGGGGTGAGCCTTGAGGTTTGGTAGCCTCACCCTGCTTTCTGTTTTGTCTCTGCTTTCTGATGGTTTCTATGTCAAAATTGCCCTCCTGGTTTAGCCACCACCAGCATGCTTTCTTTTATGTAATTACCAACTGAAGCCATAAGACAAATAAATAATCTTTTCTCCCTTTTTGTCTGAAATTGAGTATTGTCTCACAGTTAAAGAAGTGTACCTGAAATGCTTATAGAGGTTCACAAGCAACTGTGGAAAGTAGGGTCTTTACAGAAAATCTTGCTTAGATTTTCGGCCAGTATTAAAAAAGAAGAAAAAAGAAAAATGAAAAAAGAGATAAACAGAAGGAATTTAAAAAGCATGTGAACTTAATAATAAACATTTGAAACTACAGAATTAGGAAGGGTCTTCTGAGTACAAATGCATGATCTCATTAAAGGATAACTATTCCTCCCATTTTCTTATCATGTTCACATTTGTCAACTATCTATGACATGGGGATTCCTAGCTAGGTGATTGGTGAGTCCAGTGGGAATATCTCTTAAGGGAAGAAACAATATTATGTCATGTCCCCCCACAAACAGGTAAAGTAGAACTCTGGTCTTTTTACCAGAAGGCCTAAAGAGAAGCAGTTGTGATATTCTTTCCGCTAATATTACCGGGGAAAAGGTAAGTGTGGTCCAAGAACAACCATGAGGGAAGGGTCCATTCTTTTTTTTTTTTGTTTTGTTTTTATAGGCTGCCTTCATTTACTTATTTTTTATTTCTTTTTTTAAAATTTATTACCGCTCATACAAACTTAATAGGTACACCAGTTCTCTCCCTCCCTCCCTCCACCCCTTCCTGGACCCTGTTACTCCTTCCCCTCTTTTCCCTTTCCTTTCCCCCCCTCCCTCTCTATCTCCCAGTGCCTCCTCCCCCCATCCCTGAAGTGTCCACTAATGTGTATGTCAAACTTTCCTCTGGGTCTTCCTCTCTGACAAGGTGTAAGGACTCAGTGGCATTTCCTAGAACTCTTTTTTGTGTTCCCCTTAAGTATAGGAACATTACTGTGGCTGACAATCCCTAGCTTCTAAGGATCCTATTGCCTTTAGTCCACGCTAGACTTTGATGGGTCAATAATGTGTTGGACATTGCACAGCTCATGCAAAGCCCTATTATGATTGCTTTGGCCCTAACTTGTGTGGAGTATCTTGCATATCATTATTCCTCCCATCCTTGTGCTCTTACAATCTTACCACCCCCTCTTCTGCAAATTTCCCTGAGCTTCAGGATGTGGAGAGATTAGGCTGGCCTAGTACCAGGTGGTTGATATAGAGTCTCTGATGTTCTGAATTATGGTTTGTTGATTTTTTTTTTAGTTTTGCTGCTCCTGCAATGCCCTTGGCTCCATTCTGATGGGTATTGGATGTCATCCCCTGGCCAGAGATAAAAACCTGTTAAATTAGAGTCTTGTTATAAGAGTTTATTCAGGGCTGGAGAGGTGGCTCAGGGGTTAAGCCTCTGCCTTGCAGGCGGAAGGTCCTGAGTTCGGATTCTAGACCCCATGTATAGACGCCGGGCGGAAGCAGGGGCCGCCTGCGTTTCCGGTCCTGGTACGGAGGAGCCTGTGAATCCCGGGGCAGAGTGGAGGCGTCCATGGTGGTTCCCGAATTCGTCCGTGGTTCTACAAACACATGCATACACATGCATACATACACACGCATACACACATATGCATACATATACATACACATACAATTAAATAAATAATAAAAAATTTAAAAAAAAGTATATTCAAAGGTAAATTGAATAAAAGTAGGAGACCGTGGTGAGGAAGGGGTAAATCTCCAATTTGCAAAAAGCCAGACTATGTGCCCTCCCCTTCTGGTGAGATTATACCCTATCAGTTGCAAGTGACCAGGAAGGAAAGTCTGTGAAATTAACCAGATGTCTCATTACTTACTTGCAGTCCTTGATGGTGGCCTATTTTCTCTGCTGTAACATGATCCCCTCTCTCCTTGTTTCTGGTGGGGGCCCCCTTCCCCATCCCTCCTATTTATAATCTTTGAAATTACTGTAAGTATTATAGAGATTTGTCTTTGAGTGTCTCTAAGTGGGTTTGGTACTAGGAGCCACCTATTAGGGAGTACATATGGTGCTTAATTTTCTGGGTCTGGGATACTTCACTCAATATAATTGTTTCTAATTCCATCCATTTCCTGGCAAATTTCATTAATTCATCATTTTTGATGGCTGAGTAGTACTCCATTGTATAGATGTACCACATTTTCCTTATACACTTGTCAACTGTGGGACGTTTGGGCTGATTCCATGACTTTGCTATTGTAAACAGTGCTGCTATGAACATGGTTGTGCTTGTGCTATCGAGGTGAATTTTTGCTGTATGTGGGGTTATTCCCCAAAGTGGAATAGTCATATGGCGTTTCAATCTTTAATTTCTTTAAGAATCTCCAGATGGCTCACCAGAGTGGCTGTATGAGCCTGCATTCCCACCAGCAATGTAGGAGAGTTCCCCTCTCTCCACATCCTCTCCAGCATTTGGTGTTTGTATTGTGGATTTTTGCCATCCTGACCGGGGTGAGATGATATCTCAGGGAAGTTTTGATTTTCATTTCCCTGATGACTAAGGATGTGGAACATTTTTTAAGATATTTGTTAGACATTTTAATTTCGTCCTTGGTAAAGTTTCTTTTAAGTTCCAAGGCTCATTTTTTAATTGGGCCACTTGTTTCCTTGGTGTTTAGTTTTCTAAGTCCTTTGTGCACTCTGGATAATAGGGCTCTATCAGATATGTGGTTAGTGAAGATTTTCTCCATTCTGTGGGTTGCCTTTGTACTCCAGTTACAATCTCTTTATCTGAACAGAAGCTCTTTAATTTCACAAGATCCCATCGACTGAGTGTTGGTTGTAGTGACTGTGCTATTGGATGTCTGTTTAGGAACTGTTAGCTTAGCCCAATCAGCTGGAGGGAGTTCCCTACCCTTTCAACTATGGTATTTATAGTCTCTGGCCTTATATCGAGGTCCTTGATCCATTGGAATTAATTCTTGTACATGGCGACAAGCACGAGTCCAGTTTTAGTCTTCTGCATGTGGATATCCAGTTTTGCCCGCGCCATTTGTTGAAGATGCTGTTCTTTTTCCATTGGACTTTTTGGGCCCCTTTGTCAAAGATCAAATGGCTGTAATTTTGTGGGCTTATATCTGGGTCTTCAACCCTTATCCATTGATCTGTGTGTCTATTTTGGAGCCAATACCAGGCTGTTTTTACAACTATGGATATATAGTATAGAGTAAGGTTTGGTATGGTGATACCTCCAGCCGTGTTTTTGTTACTCAGGATTGTTTTTGCTATCCTGGGTCTTTTGTGCCTCCATATGAATTTTGAGATTGTTTGGTCAACTTCTTTGAAGAATTGCTTTGGGATTTAACTGGTATAGCATTGAATCTGTATATTGCCTTTGGTAGGATGGTCATTTTTATGATAATGTATTCTGCCAATCCAGGAACATGGGAGGTCTTTCCACCTTCTGGTGTCTTCTGCAATTTCTTTCTTGAGGGTTTTAAAGTTTTCATTGTAAAGGTCTTTTACCTCCTTGGTTAGGTTTATACCAAGGTATTTCATTTTTTAGGGGCTATAGCAAATGGTATGGTTTCTCTCAGGGCTTTTTTCACTTCTTTCATTCTGGGTATATAGTAAGGCCACTGATTTTTGTACATTTATTTTGTATCCTGCCACCCTGCTGAACTTCTCAATTAGTTCCAGGAGCTTCCTGGTGGAGTTTTTGGGATCACTCAGGTATAAGATCATGTCATCTGCAAATAGGGATAGCTTGACCTCTTCCTTGCCGATTTGAATCTCTTTTATGTCCCTTTCTTGTCTTATGGCTTCAGCTAAGACTTCAAGTACAATATTGAATAGGAGTGGTGAGAGTGGACAGCCTTGTCTAGTTCCTCATTGAAGCGGAAATGCTTCAAGTTTTTCCCCATTGAGCATAATCCTTGCTGTGGGCTTGTTGTATACAGCTTTTATTATATTGATAAAGGTTCCTTCCATTCCACCTGCCTCTAGGGTTTTGATCATAAAAGACTATTGGATCTTGTCAAAAGTATCATGTGGTCTTGAACTTTGGACTGGTTTATATGGTGAATTATTGATTTGCATATGTTGAACCAACCTTGTGTGCCTGGGATAAAGCCTACTTGATCCCCGTGAATGATCTTTTTGGGATATTTTTGAATCTGATTTGCTAAGACTTTGTTGAGAATCTTTGCATCTGTGTTCATCAGAGAGATTGGCCTATAGTTTTGTTTTTTAAGCTTATCTTTATTAGGTTTGGGATTAAGACGATATTAGCTTTGTAGAAAGAATCTGGTAGTGTTCCTTCCTTTGCTATTTGATGGAACAGTTTAAGGAGTATTGGTGTTATTAGCTTCTTAAATGTCTGGTAGAAATAAAAATGTCTGGTAGAACTGTGTGCTGAATCCATCTGGTTCAGGACATTTTTTGGTGGGAAGATTTGAGATTACATCTTTGATTTCCTCATATGTTATAGGACTATATAAATAATTCACAACTTCCTGATTCAATTTAGGTAAGTTGTGTTTATTTAGGAATCCATACATTTCTTTTGTGCTGTCAAATTTCACAGAGTATAAGTTTTTTTAAAATTTTTATTATTATTATTATTTATTCAACTGTGCACATGTGCGTGTGCATGTGCCTGTGCGTGTGTGTGTCTGTGTGTGTGTGCCCGTGTATGTGTAGAAACATGGATGAATTCGCAAACTACCATGGACACCTCCACCTCTTTCTGCCCTGGGATTCACAGGCTCTACCCTAACAGGACCAGAAGCGCAGGCTGCCCCCGCTTCTGCCTGGCGTCTATACGTGGGATCTGGGATCCGAACTCAGGACCTTTCGCCTGGAAGGTGGAGGCTTAACCCCTGAGCCACCTCTCCAGCCCCAGAGTATAAGTTTTTCACGTTGTAATTTCCTGGATTTCTTGGGTATCAGTAGTGATAACTCCATTTTCATTTCTAATTTTGTTAATTTGGGTTTTTTCTCTCTTGCTTTTGGTTAATTTATCTAGGGGTGTATCAATCTTATTGATTTTTTTCAAAGAACCAGCTTTTTGACTGGTTAATTTTCTGTATCATTTTCCTATTCTAGATTTCAAATATTTCTCCCCTTATTTTGCTAATCTTCTGTCTTCTACTGCTTTTGTGATTGGATTGCTCTAGTGTCTCTAAAGCTTTAAGCTCCATTATTAAGTTATTTATTTCTGATGTTTCCATTTTTTTTTTGAGGTAGGCAATTAGAGCTATGAACTTACCTCTTAGGAAAGCTTTCATTGTGCCCCAGAGATTTTGGTAAGTTGTATTTTCATTATTGTTTGCTGTCAGGACATCTTGAATTTCTTTTTTAATTTCTTCCTGAATTCAATTCTCATTCAGCATCACAGTGTTACGTTTCCAGGAATTAGTACATTTTCTGTTGTTTGTTGTGTTTTGGATTTCAAGCTTTAGGTCGTGGTGGTTTGATAGGGTACAGGCTAGAATTTCAACTTTCCTGTATATATGGAGATTCGTTTTGTGGCCCAATATTCGATCTATTTTGGAGAAAGATCCGTGTACTGCTGAGAAAAATGTGTATTCTTTGGTGCGTGGATAAAAAGTTCGATAGAGATCTGGAAGGTCCATTTCAGTAAGAGTTTAATTAAGTTCCAAAGTGTCTCTGTTAAGGTTCTTACCTGTTGATCTATCTCATGTTAAGAGGGCAGTGTTGAAATCCCCAAGAATTATTGTTTTGGGATTGATTTCTCGCTTTAGACTTTGTAGGGTCGCTTAATGAATGTGTGTGTGGGGGGCGTATTGGGTGCATATATGCTCAGTATTGTGAAGTCTTCCTGGTGAATTGTACCTGTGACTAAAATGTAGTTTCCATCTGTGTCTCTTATGATTTTTTTTGGTTTGAATTCCACTTTGTCCAATAGCATAATGGCTACCCCTGCCTGTTTCTTGGTGCCATTAGCTTGCAGAATTTTGGAAGAGCTTTTTATTTTTAGGATGTGCCTATCTTTTGTGGTGAGATGGGTTTCCTGCAGGCAGCAGATTGATGGGTTGTGATTTTTAATCCAAGTTTGTATTCTGTGTTTCTTGATCGGTGAGTTAATTCCATTAACATTTAGTGTTATAATGGAGAAACTATTTTTAATTCTGGACATTTATTATGTTTAGTGGCTTTTGTAGGTGTATTGTTTCGCTTTTAGGTTTTGGTGGTATTATACTTCCTTTCTGTCCTCCTGGATATGCTTGTTTTTTTCTTCAAGTTTGAATATCATTTCTAGCATTTTTTGAAGGCCTGGTTTCGTGGACATGTATCCCTTCAAGTTGTCTTTGTGCTGGAAAATTTTTCTTTCTCCCTTTTCATGACGGATAGTTTTGTGGGGTATGTCAGCCTGGGTTGACATTTTTGCTCATTCAATACTTGAAGAACGTCTCTCCAAGCTCTTCTTGCTTTTATTGTTTCCATTGAGAAGTCATTTGTTATTTTAATATGTTTACCTTTAAAAATCACTTGTTTTTTTTTTCCCTTGAAGCTCTCAGCACCATTTCTTTGTCTTGAATGTGGAGTGTTTTAACTATTATTTGCCGTGGAGAGTTTCTATTTTTGTCATATCTGTTAGGGATGCAGAATGCCTCTTGTATGTCGATGGGTCTCTCTTTTTTTAGATGAGGAAAGTTTTCCTTGATGATCGTTTGAAAAATTTCCTCAGGGGTGGTATTTTGTGATTCTTGCTTGGGTATTCCATGAATACACCTGTTAGGCTTCTTCAGGGTGTCCCATATCTCCTGGATATTTCTCTCAAGTATCTTTTTGGCCTTAACAACCTCTTCCATTGAGCTGGTTAATTGTCTCACTTTGTTTTCAAGGTCTGAAATTCTATTTTCTGCTTCCTTAGTTCTGCTGATAAGACTCTGTGTTGAATTCTTGGTTGACGATAACTTGTCTTTTAGTTGTTTTAAACTCTGCTTGAGTCTGTTTTAACTGCTCTATGCCTATTTTTGTTTCTTGAATGTTTTTCTCAGGTCCTCCCAATGTCTGTTGTGTTCCTCTTCAATGTGGTTGATGCAGTTTTTTAATTCCTCCCAGATTTCCTCTTTCATAGTATTGATCATGGTAATGATCATGTTTTGAAAGTCATTATCCTGGGTCAGGCTTTCTTGGCTATTTTCCATGGATTTGTTCTGGTTGGGGTCTATCATTGTGGGATTGATTCCTTCAGTAGGAGGTTTGTTTTCTTAGTTTTTGTTTCTCATGGAATTGCACTTTGACTTGGGCATTGTTGTTTTAACTCTTAAGACTTTCTTTCAATTTCTGTGTGTTTTTCACTGAACTGAATTAGCTGGCCTGGAGCAGCTCCTGCTCCAGCTGGCTGGTGGGAGGAGCTGGGACTAATGGTTTTCCTGGGGTTTGGGGGTGAGCAGGGGCGCTTACCTAAGTCAAAGTGTGTCCTGGCTGGACTGTGCACGTCCTGGGTGAGGGAGGGGGGAATAGGACATTTACTTATTTTTTACTAATATTTTTCCTACTTTTACAAGCATATAACAAGTAGATTCCTAGCAATTGTACAACTGTGTGGAGTCATTTGTCCCCTTGCATCTTTATGTAGGAGCTAGAGGTCAAGCTTGGGTCATGAGGCTGAAATGATAAGCACCTTTACCAACTAAGCCATTTTGCTAGCCTTGCTTTTTTTTTGTAATCTGTTTCTTCCTTCTATTGTGTGGGTTCTGTGGTTCACACTCAGGTTTCCAGTTTTTTTGTACGGGAACCTTTATGGTTTGGACATCTAACTGACCCCATATGTTTGATTTTAATAACCTGATTTATTTATTGATTGGTTGTCATATGTTAAACTAGTCCTGAATTCCTAGGGAAAAAATCTCAGCCGTTCATAGTGCATACTCCTAGTTTTCAATATTGGCATGTTTAAGTTGCTGGTATTTTATTGAGAATGTTTTACATCATATTTGCAAGAAATACTGATTATAACTTCATTTTCCTTTCATCAATTGTTCACTATAACCTTACTGACCTCACAGACTGAGTTGAGAATTTTTTTCTTCTGATTTATTTTTTGCAAGATCTTGTTTAGAATTTGCACTAACTCTTCAAATATTTGGAAGAATTTACCAATGAAAAGTAAGAAATGAATTCATCTGTTTTTGGAGGTGTTGCAGTTTGCTTGCATGGTTGCTGATAAATCATAACAAATGGCTTAAGGAAACAAAGGTTTAATTTTCTCACCATAGTCTGGTTATTGTTTATAGTCCAGCTTGATGGGAGAGCATACATTAACACCAGGGCCAAGGGCACTGGCTATATCATCTCCACACAATGGCTGAGAGAGGGACAATCCTTACTTGCCAGACCAGCATGTCTGGTCAAGTGTACACAAGAATGCTGACTCTCTCAACTAACTCTTTTTATTTTATTCCTGGGCCTAATCCCACCCACCTGGGCCTTCCCCATCAGCCAGATAATCTCCTGCAGGTTTGCTCTGGGCAACTACTAATTCTCCACAAATGTGCCCAGAGCTCAAACCCTGAATTGTCAAGCTGACACCTGTGCCTAATCGTGACAGGAAGTTTTGTGATTACTAATTCCATTTGTATAATTGATATTTGTATATTCAGTGTTTCTATTAATATTCATTCTTTATTTCTATAGAGTTTATGTTTTTCTAGAAATTCATCATTTTATGTTGGTTATCTAACAAATTTCTATTTTCTAGAAATTTGTCATTTTATTTTGATTATCTAATTTTTTGGCACACAAATGTTGATTATAGTCTCATGTAATTTTTTTTGTTTCTAAAAAATCATTAGTGAGATGATGTTTCAGTTATTTTATTAGAGAGATGCTCTCTCAGTTACTTCTGAATTTAGTCAATTTAGAAACTGAAGCTTAAATTTTTCAATTTTGCTATTTTTCTAAAATAATCAACTTTAAAAAGATTTTCCACATTGGTTTTCTTATGTATTAATTCATTTTATTATTTCTCACTCTAGTCTGTGTTATTTCCTTTTATTTCTTGTTTTGGATATATCATTTGTTTTTATTTTTCCACAGTTTTTTCAGCACTGTCGGACTCTTTCAGTGTAGTCATATAAATTTCCTCAAACACTGCTTTAGTTGTACTTCATAAGTTATTGTACCTAGTGCTTGTGGTTTGATTCATCTCAAGGTATCTTCTCATTTCTTGTGTAATTTCCTGTTATTCATGTGTGTTTGGGCAACATGTTTCTACTGTTCACATATTTTTAAGTTTCCAAGATGTTATTCTCTTATTGATTCTACTTTTATCCAATTTTGTTTTGTAAGCACATTTTAAAAATAAAACCACTGTTTTTTGGTTCTTCACATTGATCTCTGGGCCTTGGTTATGCTCAGAATATGCTCACTCACTGAACCATATCCCCAACCCACGAATTAATCACTTTTGAATTCATTTTACCTCATTTTATTTTGCAAGATATGATTTACCACAGAAAATGTTCCATGTCACTTGAAAAGAATGTGTACTTTGTAACTGAATGGGTTGTTTTTTCTGATATATTAGATGTAGTTGGCTTGTTGTGTCACTCAAATCTTTGATTTCTTTGTAGATCTTGTGTTTAGTTGTCACATCCAGTATTCAGACTTCCTGACTGATGTCTCCTTGTTATTCCTACTTTCTTTATTCTTCATTTGTCTATTTTTCACTTTAAAGCTGTCATTTTTTTTGGTGCCTATAGACTTATTTTTATATCTTCACGATTCCTTGACTCCCTTTCATTATAAGACAGTTCATCTTCAGTAATTCTTTTGGTTAAGAAACAATTTATCTAATATTAATGTAGGAAGATTTTATGATTATATTTTGCAAGATGCACATTTTTCCATGCTGTTACTTCTAAATATATTTGCATTTACAAATGTGATGTATATTATCAGTCCTCTTATAAATGTCCTTGACTAAAATTATGTGGTACAAATGCTAATTTTTCATGAATGGCAATTCTTTTTTTTATTTAACATTTTTTATTATTATTTCCGCTCATACAAAGTTAATAGGTAGACCAGTTCCCTCCCCCCTCCTCCTCCCCCTGAAACCCTGCTCCCCTTCCCTCCCTCCCCATCTCCCAGTGCCTCCCCCCCAATTCCCAGAGAGTCCTGTATTGTGTATGCCTAACTCTCCTCTTGGTCCTCCTCTCCGATGACATACAAGGACCCAGTGGCATTTCCCTGAACCCTTTCTCGTGTTCCCCTCAAGCATAGGAACACTACTGTGGCTGTCAATCCCTTGCCTCCAAGGATCTTGGTGCCTTTAGCTGATGCTAGACTTTGTGAGGTCAATAGTGTGTTGGACATTGCGCCCGGCATGCAAAGTCCTATTATTATTGCTTCAGCCCTAACTAGTGTAGAGAATCTTCAGATCATTGCTCCTCCCATCCCTTTGCTCTTACAATCTTACCGCCCCCTCTTCCGCAAATGTCCCTGAGCTTCATGATGGGAGGAGATTAGGCTGGCTTAGTTCTATGTGGTTGATATAGAGTCTCTGAAGTTCTGGATTATGGTTTGTTGATTTTCTTTTGCAGTTTTGCTGCTTCTGCTATGCCCTTCACTCCATCCTGATGGGCACTGTATGTCACCCCCTGGTCAGAGACAAAAAACTGTTAAACTGGAGTCTTGTTATAATAGCACAATGAATGGCAATTCTTATGTAGCACACATGTATTTCCAGTGGCAGTTTTGTCTGTAGCACATGGATAACATTATTTCATTATTTGTATTTTATATGAATAATCACTCTTAATATTGGTATAATGTTCACATATATTACTGTTAAGTATAGTGCAATGATATTTAGGATATTTATTGAGTATAGTTCATCTTTGTGAGAAATTTAAAAGGGAGTCATAATCTATTCTTTTTGATCTGAGAACTTCAAAGTGCAAAGGTAGATATGTAAAAGCTTAAATTTGAACTAGTTTCATACTTGTAATGTATTAATCTTCAATTCTAACCACTAAATTTAGTTTACTAAGTGAAGCCATTACAAATTTTGTAATAGAAGGCTGCCAGATAATCCCATGTTTACGTTAATATCTTCTTGAAACTCTTGAAAATCAGGGGGAACAATTTTAGCTATTTCATGATTTCACTTATAAGTTTTGAGCATGCAGGAAAATTTGCAGAAGAGGGGCGGTAAGATTGTTAAGTCTAAAGATGGGGAGGAGCAACAATATGCAAGATATTCCACACAAGTTAGGGCCAAAGTAATCATAATAAGACTTTGTATGACCTGCACAATGACCGACATATCATTGACCCCCCCCAAAGTCTAGCATGGATCACAGGCACTAGGATCCTTAGAGGCAAGGGATTAAGAGCCACAATAATGTTCCTATACTAAAGGGGAACACAAGAAAGAGCTCTAGGCAATGCTACTGAGTCCTTACACCTCATCAGAGAGGAGGATCCAGAGGGAAGTTTGACATGCACTTTTGATGCATCCTAAGGGATGCTCCAGGGATGGGGGGGAACTAGGAGAACAGGAGGGAGAGGAAAAAGGAAGGGGAAAAGGGAGAAGGGAACAAGGGGATCCAGGGAGGAGTGGAGGGAGGGAGGGGACCGGGGTACCTATTAAATTTGTATGAGTGGAAAAAAATAAAAAAAGTTTTGAGTATGATTCAGTACATATAGTATATAGAAGCCAATTAGCATGGCATACGCATGGACTGTAGGAAAGGAAAACATTTCTGAAAATTATTCTGTATCACAGAATTTTGAATAAGAGTATGAATTAATATTTTAGATGGACAAAATATGATATGGACATAGATATTTTGTGTGATGTGATGTTTCAGTTTTGCTACATGTTGCTGACCCAAGCAACTTATGAGGAGAAAGTTATTTATCACACTTCCAAATTACAAGTCTGATTTCAGGGAAACAAAACAGATGTTTGAAGCAGCTGGTCACATCACATCCAGTTAGAGATCTTAGAATCAAAGCATGTATACTTGATAGTGCTCAGTCCTCATTCTTATGGTGTCCTTAACTCTTATTCAGGAGATAGTTCCACCCTCAGTGGGCTGGGTCTTCTCACATAATTAGTGCAATTAAGACAGGTATGCCCATGGACCAACCTTAATCTAGACAATTTCTTATGGGTGGGCTTGGTGGCCCGCCTCCTAGAAGTCAGACTGAGAATACTAATTTTAGAGTATAATAAAAGGATTAATGAAACTTAAGGTAATAAAGGCTAGAAAATAATATAAAAATGAGTGATAATAATGAATGGTGAGTGTAGTTTGGACTGGTGGCTTTGTACAAATGTGTCTATGTGTGTGGAGGAGTGTGTGTGTGTGTGTGTGTGTGTGTGTTGTTCTGGTGGATGACCATCATTGTTTTTGATTTTAGAGACGGGATCTTTTTTTATTTTAGAAACAGGATCACTCACTTAAAATTAAATCCATGCATGTACATGTTAATATGAGCATCAGTAAGGGAATACTAGCTTGCCAATGAACCTCCAGGGATTTGGCTCTATGTGTCTTCCCAGTACTTAGTAGATTGACAGTAGTGCTACTACTATACTGTCTTTTTCCCCCTTGGGTGCTGAGGATGGAAAGAGCTTGTCATGCTTATGTAACAATTACTTTACCAAGTGAGCAATCACCCAAAAAGTGGTACCTTATGTGGAAGGCTAATTTTAATGTTCTTTTGTATGAATCAATGACAGATTATCAAATCAGATTGTCTTATATTGGAGATGTTAATCAACATCAATTTTTTTAATTGACTTAAGGATGTAAGCCATCAAAAGGCACAAGTGAAGCTTAGTGAGGTCCTGGACATTGAGAAAGGTGCCAGATTCCTCCTACCACAGCAAACCAATGTCTGAAGCACACAAAGTACATGGCATCCTTAATGAGATTTATAGGTTGTCCATTATGTTCTGAGGCATTATAAGCCTGAGACATCTCTATTGCAGATGTTGGTTTTTGCATGATTCATGGTTGATTCTGCATATCCCAAGTAGTAGATTTCTATAGATTCTTGTTTTATCATTGTAATGTTTTCTTAAAAGATCTTTATAGAGAGATAAATATCCTTTAGATTTTTTATTTTTTTAAAATTTTTATTATTATTTCTGCTCATACAAACTTAATAGGTACACCGGTTCCCTTCCTCCCTCCTCCTCCCCCCGAAACCCCTGCTCCTCCTCCCCTCACCCCTTCCTCCCCAACCCCCAGTGCCTCCCGCCCCAATTCCCAGAGAGACCTTTAATGTGCATCCCTGACTCTCTTCTGGGCCCTCCTCTCCGATGACGTACAAGGACCCAGTGGCATTTCCCTGAACCCTTTCCAGTGTTCCCCTTAAGCATAGGAACACTACTGTGGCTCCCAATCCCTTGCCTCCAAGGACCTTGGTGCCTTTAGCAGATGCTAGACTTTGTGAGGTCAATAGTGTGTTGGACATTGTGCCAGGCATGCAAAGTTCAATTATGATTGCTTCGGCCCTAACTTGTGTGGAGTATCTTGCAAATCATTGCTCCTCCCATCCTTTTGCTCTTACACTCTTACCGCCCCCTCTTCCGCAAATTTCCCTGAGCTTCAGGATGGGGAGAGATTAGGCTGGCCTAGTTCTAGGTGTTTGATATAGAGTCTCTGAAGTTCTGGATTGTGCTTTGTTCATTTTCTTTTGGAGTTTTGCTGCTCCTGCAATGCCCTTCACTCCATCCTGCTGGACACTGTATGTCACCCCCTGGCCAGAGACAAAAAGCTGTTAAACTGGAGTCTTATTATAATAGCACATTCAAGGGTAGATGTACTAAAAGTAGGAAACCTCAGTGAGGGAGGGGTCAATCACCCATTTGCAAAATGGTTACTTTTTATCTGCCAGACTATATGCCCTCCTCTTCTGGTGAGATCATATCCCCTTAGTTGTAAATGATCAGGAATGAACATCTGTGAACTTAACCAGGTGTCACATTACTTACTTGTAGTCCTTGATGGAGGCTTATTACCTCTACGGTAACATGGTCACTTCTCTCCTTGTTTCTGGTGGCCTTCCAACCCCATCCTTCCTGTTCATAATCCTTGCAATTACTGTAGGTAATACATAGATTTACCTATGAGTGTCTCAAGATGGGCTGGGTGGGTTTGGTACTAGGAGCCACCTATTAGGGAGTATATATGGTGCTTAATTTTCTGGGTTTGGGATACTTCACTTAATATAATTGTTTCTAATGACATCCATTTCCCAGCAAATTACAGTAATTCATCTTTTTTGATGGCTGAGTAGTACTCCATTGTATAGATGTACCACTGTTTTCTTATCCACTCGTCAACTGTTGGACATTTGGGCTGATTCTATGAGTTTGCTATTGTAAACAGTGCTGCTATGAACATGGTCGTGCTTGTGCTATCGAGGTGAACCTCTGCTGTATGGGTGGTTATACCCAAAAGTGGAATCGCAGGGTCATATGGCATTTCAATCTTTAATTTCTTTAAGAATCTCCAGATGGCTCGCCAGAGTGGCTGTATGAGCCTGCACTCCCACCAGCAATGTAGGAGAGTTCCCCTCTCTCCACATCCTCTCCAGCATTTGTTGTTGTTTGTATTGTGGATTTTTGCCATCCTGACCGGGATGAGATGATATCTCAGGAAGTTTTGATTTGCATTTCCCTGATGGCTAAAGAAGTGGAGCATTTTTTAAGATATTTGTTAGACATTTTAATTTCATCTCTGGTAAAATTTCTTTTAAGTTCCAGGGCCCATTTTTTAATTGGGGCATTGGTTTCCTTGATGTTTAGTTCTCTAAGTTCTTTGTGCACTCTGGACAGTAGAGCCCTATCAGATATGTGGTTAGTGAAGGTTTTCTCCCATTATGTGGGTTGCCCTTGAGGTCATGTTACAATCTCTTTATCTGAACAGAAGCTCTTTAATTTCACAAGATCCCAACTGTTGAGAGTTGGTAGCAGTGACTGTGCCATTGGATGTCTGTTTAGGAAATGTTGGCCTAGCCCAATCAGCTCGAGGGAGTTCCCTATCCTTTCAACTATGTTTTTTAGTCTCTGGCCTTATATCAAGGTCCTTGATCCATTTGGAATTAAGTCTTGTACATGGTGACAAGTACGGGTCCAGCTTTAATCTTCTGCATGTGGAGATCCAGTTTTGCCAGCACCATTTGTTGAAGATGCTGTTCTTTTTCCATTATTCTTTGAGTCCCTTTGTCAAAGACCAAATGGCTGTAATTTTGTGGGCTTATATCTGAGTCTTCAATTCTTATCCATTGATCTGTGTGTCTATTTTGGAGCCAGTACCAAGCTGTTTTTACAACTATGGATTTGTAGTATAGACTAAGGTTTAGTAGGGTAATACCTCCAGCAGTGTATTTCTTACTCAGGATTGTCTTTGCTATCCTGGGTCTTTTGTGCCTCCATATGAATTTTGAGATTATTTGGTCAACTTCTTTGAAGAATTGCTTTGGGATTTTAATTGGTATAGCATTGAATTTGTATATTGCCTTTATAGGATGGTCATTTTTACGATGTTGGTTCTGCCAATTCAGGAACACGGAAGGTCTTTCCACCTTCTGGTGTCTTCTGCTATTTCTTTCTTTAAGGTTTTAACGTTTTCATTGTAAATGTCTTTTACCTCCTTGGTTAGGTTTATACCAAGGTATTTCATTTTTTTAGGGCTATAGTAAGTGGGATTGTTTCTCTCAGGGCTTTTTCACTTCTTTCATTCTGGGCATATAGGAAGGCCACTGATTTTTGCACATTTATTGTGTATCCTGCCACCCTGCTGAACTTCTCAATTAGTTCCAGGAGCTTCCTGGTGGAGTTTTTGGGATCACTCAGGTATAAGATCATGTCATCTGCAAGTAGGGATAGCTTGACTTCTTCCTTGCCGATTTGAATACCTCTTACGTCCCTTTCTTGTCTTATGGCTTCGGCTAAGACTTCTAGTACAATGTTGAATAGAAGTGGTGAGAGCGGATAGCCTTGTCTAGTTCCTGATCAAAGTGGGAATGCTTCCAAGTTTTCCTCATTGAGCATAATCCTTGCTGTGGGCTTACTGTATACAGGTTTTATTATATTGATAACGGTTCCTTCAATTTCTACTGTCTTTAGCGTTTTGATCATAAAAGGCTGTTGGATCTTGTTAAAAGCTTTTTCTGCATCTATCGAGAGTATCATGTGGTCTTGGACTTTGGACTGGCTTATGTGATGAATTACATTTATTGATTTGCATATGTTGAACCAACCTTGTGTGCTGGGGATGAAGCCTACTTGGTCCTCGTGAATGATCTTTTTGGGATGTTTTTGAATCTGATTTGCTAAGACTTTGTTGAGAATCTTTGCGTCTGTGTTCATCAGAGAGATCGGCCTATAGTTTTCCTTTTTAATGGAATCTTTATTAGGTTTTGGAATTAAAACGATATTAGCTTCATAGAAGGAATTTGGTAGTGTTCCTTCCTTTGCTATTTGATGGAACAGTTTAAGGAGTATTGGTGTTATTAACTCCTTAAATGTCTGGTAGAATTCTGTGCTGAATCCATCTGGTCCAGGACATTTTTTGGTGGGAAGATTCGAGATTACTTCCTCAATTTCCTTATATGTTATAGGACTATTTAAATAATTCACAATTTCCTGATTCAATTTAGGTAAGTTGTGTTACTTAGAAATTCATCCATCTCTTTTGTTTTGTCAAACATCACAGAGTGTAAGTTTTTGAAATATGATGTTATAATTCTCTGAATATCTTGGGTATCAGTAGTGATAACTCCATGTTCATTTCTAATTTTGTTAATTTGGGGTTTCTCTCTCTTGCTTTTGGTTAATTTAGCTAGGGGTGTATCAGTCTTATTGATTTTTTCAAAGAACCAGCTTTTCGACTGGTTGATTTTTTCTATGGTTTTCTTAATCTCGATTTCAGATATTTCTCCCCTTATTTTGCTAATCTCCTCTCTTCTACTACTTTTGGGATCAGATTGCTCTAGTTTCTCTAAAGCTTTAAGCTGCATTGTTACGTTGTTTATTTCTGATGTTTCCATTTTTTTGATGTAGGCATTAAGAGCTATGAACTTACCTCTTAGAACAGCTTTCATTGTGTCCCAGAGATTTTGGTAAGTTGTATTTTCATTATCGTTTGCTTTCAGGGAATCTTGAATTTTGTTTTTAATTTCTTCCTGAATCCAGTTCTCATTCAGCATCATATTGTTAAGTTTCCAGCAGTTAGTGTATTTTCTCTTGTTTTGTGTTGTGGATGTCCAGCTTTAGGCCGTGGTGGTCTGATAGGGCACAGGTTAGAATTTCAACTTTTTTGTATATGTGTAGATTCGTTTTGTGGCCCAGTATGTGATCTATTTTGGAGAAAGTTCCGTGTGCTGCTGAGAAAAATGTGTATTCTTTGGTGCGTGGGTGAAAAGTTCGATAGCGATCTGTAAGATCCATTTCTTTCAGGGTTTGATTAAGTTCCAAAGTGTCTCTGTTAAGCTTTTGACCTGTTGATCTATCCCATGTTGAGAGGGCGGTGTTGAAGTTCCCAAGAATTATCATTTGGGGGTTGATTTCTTGCTTTAGATGCTGTAGGGTTTTCTTAATGAATGTGGAGGGGCCCATATTGGGTGCATATATGTTCAGTATTGTGAAGTCTTCCTGGTGAATTGTACTGTGACTATAATGTAGTATCCATCCGTGTCGCTTATAATTTTCTTTGGTTTGAAGTCCACTTTGTCTGATATCATAATGGCTACCCCTTCCTGTTTTCTGCTTCCATTAGCTTGTAGAATTGTTGACCAGCCTTTTATTTTGAGGGCATGCCTACCTTTTGTGGTGAGATGGGTTTCCTGCAGGCAGCAGATTGATGGATTGTGATTTTTAATCAAAATTTGTAATCTGTGTCTTTGATCGGTGAATTAATTTCATTAACATTTAGTGTTATAATGGAGAAACTATTTTTAATTCCAGACATTTATTATGTTTAGTAGTTTTTATAAGTATATTGCTTCGCTTTTAATGGTGTTATACTTGCATTCTTTTTTCCTGGATATGCCTGTTTTTTTCTTCAAGCTTGAATATCCTTTCTAGCATTTTTGAAGGCCTGGTTTGTTGGACATGTATCCCTTCAAGTTGTCTTTGTGCTGAAAGATTTTTCTTTCTCTCTCGATCATGATGGATAGTTTTGCAGAATAGATCAGCCTGGGTTGACATTTTTGCTCATTCAGTACTTGAAGTATGTCTCTCCAAGCTGTTCTTGCTTTTACTGTTTCGACTGAGAAGTCATTTGTTATTTTAATTGGTTTACCTTTAAAAGTGACTTGTTTTTTTCTCCCTTGAAGCTCTCAGTACCAGTTCTTTATCTTGAATGTGGAGTGTTTTAACTATTATTTGCCATGGAGAGCTTCTGTTTTGGTCATATCTGTTTGGGGTGCGTAATGCCTCTTGTATATGGATGGGCCTCTCTTTTATTAGATGAGGAAAATTTTCCTTGATGATCGTTTGAAAAATTTCCTCAGGGGTGGTATTTTGAGATTCTTGCTCTGGTATTCCATGAATACCAGGCTTCTTCAGGGTGTCCCATATCTCTTGGATATTTCTCTCAAGTATCTTTTTGGCGCTTTAACAACCTCTTCCATTGAGCTGGTTAGTACTCCCACTTTATCTTCAAGGTCTGAAATTCTGTTTTCTGCTTCAGTTAGTTCTGCTGATAAGACTCTCTGTGGAGTTCTGGGTTGAAGATAAGTTGTCTTTTAGCTCAGTTTTAAACTCTGCTTCAGTCTGTTTTAACTGCCCTATGCCAGTTTTTGTTTCTTGCACTGTTTTTCTCAATTCCTCCAAGTGTCTGTTGTGTTCCTCTTCAAAGAGATTGATTCGATTATTTAATTCCTCTCGGATTTCCTCTTTCATAGTATTGAACATGATGTAATGATCATATTTTGAAAGTCGTTATCCTGGGTCAGGCTTTCATGGCCATTTTCAGTGGGTTTGTTCTGGTTGGAGTCTAACATTATGGGATTAATTCCTTCAGTGGGAGATTTGTTTACTTGAGTGTTGTTTCTCATGGATTTGCACTTTGACTTTGGCATTTTTGTTTTAAGTCTTAAGATCTTCTTTCAATTTCTGTGTGTTTGTCACTAAACTGAAATATTTGATCGGGGTTCTGGGGATGGGCAGGGATGGAGCTTACCTAGGTCGTGGTGAGGCCCAGCTGGACTGCAGGCCCCGTCCTGGGCAGCGGAGTGGGGGAAGGGAGCCCTTAGATTCTTTATTAACTGAAGTTTTCTTAAACTTTTAGCTCTAGATATACTGAAATTTTAATAAGTAAATGTCTTTTGAAAATGCTTCTTGTCAACATTAAACAGTGAACCACTTCCAGGGATTATAATGACTTTGGTTATTTTGAAGGCCCATAATGTAGTATTACTATTTCAGCTTTATCTGGATTTCTATAGAATTATTCAGGAAAACATAATTGGTGAGCACTTCCTTTTTAATTAAATTTTAATATTAAATTTTAAGTTAGCCTACAAACTAGTAAAATTTGTTATGAATCTTTTATTGTAGTTCTTTTAATCGAGCGTTAAGATATTAGCCAGTTAGTAGCATAATTAAAAGTAAATTAGAGCAGGTTGTCTACTTCCTGTTCCTTCTCTTTCTTTCTTCTCATCTTTTTTTCTCTGACAGTCTTTCACTCAATAGGAGAAAAATACTTTTTTAAAAAAAATTTATTATGTATTATTTATTCAATTGTGCATGTATGTGTGTGTGCGCGTGTGTATGTATGTGTGTGTGTAGAACCACGGTTGAATTCAGGAACCAACATGGACCGCCTCCACTTCCTCCTTGTTTACTCTGCCCCGGGATTCACAGGCTCCCCCCTACCAGGACCAGAAGCCCAGGCTGCCCTGCTTCCACCTGGTGTCTATAAGTGGGGTCTAGGATCAGAACTCAGGACCTTCTGCCTGCAAAACAGAGGCTTAACCCCTGATCCACCTCTCAAGCCCCCCAAAAATACTTTTAACTGTTCTTTAGCAGATTAACACACTTTAATTCAAATTCAATTGTTTATATATTCATTTTTATGTAGGCAAGCACACTGCAAGAAGAAATTTCAGTTATGTTTTTAAACTTTTTTTTATTACTTTATATTTGTTTTTAACTAGTTTATTTATTTGCTCAAAAGAGACAGAATGACAGAGAGAGAGAGAGAGAGAGAGAGAGAACCAACACACATATGCCATTGTATGCTGTGGTGGTCAGAAAACACCTTTAAGCAATTGATTCCTTCTACTTTGTGGGCTACAAGGATCAAACTCAGGCTACCAGATCCACGCTCACTTTTTGTTTGTTTGTTTATTCATTTATTTGTGCACACGTGTGTGTGTGTGTGTGTGTGTGTGTGCACACAGGCACATGTCTATGGCAATCTGAGGACAACTTGTAGAAATTGGTTC
This sequence comes from Typhlomys cinereus, assembly GCA_023101885.1. Classification (NCBI taxonomy): domain Eukaryota; kingdom Metazoa; phylum Chordata; class Mammalia; order Rodentia; family Platacanthomyidae; genus Typhlomys; species Typhlomys cinereus. The sequence continues at coordinate 1,652,793 of JALPQD010000140.1, forward strand.
CCTCTTTCTACCATATGGATCCCAGGGATTAAACTCAAGCTGTTAGGATTGGTGGCAAGTGTTTACCTGCTATGCCATGGCAACAGCCCTCAAATGTTTTTAAAAATATTTTATTTCATAAGATTTGATTGGTTTGATTTGTAGACATCTAGAGGAATACAGTGGTAAATATACAGTAAATGTGCCAACATTCCTGCGCGCAAGCGCGCGCGTGTGTGTGCATGTTCATAGGTATGTCTGTAATGTTTCAAATACAAGGTTTTATTTAGCCTTAGAGAATTTCAGAAGTTGTAAAATGGCTAACTGTTCAGTTTTCTGCTTTCCCCACCCCAACCCTTGAATCAGGATGGGGATCCAGTTCGCCCGGGAGTAGCCATGACTGACCTTGCCACTGGTCTTTACGCATGTGGAGCCATCATGGCTGGACTGATACAGCGACAGAGAACTGGAAAAGGACTGTGTATTGACTGCAACTTACTGTCATCTCAGGTACCAATACAAATAACATTTTATTGGATAATAAGAAGGTGTTAAATCTTTTTAGACTGAGGCCTATGGTCACTTGTGCAAAAGTTCTATTAAAATTACATAGACAAAGCAACTGACAAAGAAAACAACAGAAAACAACCACAAAACCACTTTATTCTGATGTACTTGGTTTCATATTACAATAAATTGGCCATGAATATTTTGTTATACTATAAGCATTGCTGATGAATTGAAATATACTAGAACGGTTCTAGTATTACTTTTGAGACTAGGTACAACTTTGTATATTTTACTGACTTACGAGCCCTGTAAATTCTTTTGATCAGCTTTTCTTCACCTTTTTTTTTTGTGTCATAGACTTCTTTGGTAATCCGGTAAAACATGTGGAACTTACTTTGAAATCATGTTTTTAAATTCGTAAAATGAGATAACTAGGGCTACAAAGAAACAAGCTTCAGTCCTCATGTTTACATGGCACACTTTAACCACTGAACTATTTCCTCAGTTCCTACTACAAATTTCTTGAAATGTAATTTCTTTGTATATATATTAATATAGTTATCTAAGTGTAAAAACCATTTCTGTGTTATATATGATTTTTAGGGATACTTTTAAATTAAGGATTGAACTTTGTACCTGGAATATGCTAAATAAGTGCTGTGCTATTTAAATATATTCTTGGTCTTATTTTTAATTTTCATTTTTTGACTAGTTGCCCATCTTGAAGGGAGACAGTGAACTTGCAATATTTTTGCCTCAACCTTAGATGTAAAATTGAATCTAACGCTGTGTAAGGTAACATGGGAAAGAAATGACATTTCAAGAAATTTGTAGTAGGAACTGAGGAAATATCTCAGTGGTCAAAGTGTTTGCCATGTAAGTATGAGGACTGAAGCTTGACTCCCCAAATCCATGTACATTCTGGATTGGTTTGGCAGCCTACTTGTAATTCCAGTTCTTGGAAGACAGAGAGAGGGGATCCTATGAGCAAACTGGCTCATGATACTAGTTGTATTGATGATCTCTTGGTTCAACTGTGAGACCTGCTTTAATGAATAAGCTGGTGTCATGGTTTGAATGTGAGTTGTGCTGCACAGGCTCATATGTTTGCATCCGTAGTTGACTTTGATGTGGTAATTTTAGGAGTTGGAATCTTAGTAGAGAAGGCATGTCCCAGGGGGCAGGGTTTGAGGTTGGTAGCCCCACCCTGCTTCCACAGTTTGGTCTTGTAGTTTGTCTCTTACTGCTCTGGCTATATGATGACTACTATGACCTGAGCTATCTCCAGCTTCTTCCACCTGCCATGTCCTTTCCACAATAATAGACTATGTCTCTCTTCTGGAACTGTTAGCCACAAGCTATGTCTTCTTCTATGGAATGTCCTCTTTAATGGACTTTCTCCTGCCCAGAACTATATACATATCATCCACATCATCCTCAAGCCTCCACTAACATATGCATACATATATATGTATGAAATGTGTATATACATGCCAAAGAAAAAAGGAGAGATGTAAAAACTGTTAGTGATGAAGTACCCTTAATTGAAGATCATGCTAATTTTTAGTTCAGACACTGGAGAAAACAAATATACTACTTTTCTCTCTCAAACTCCTAAAATTCTGTCTATGGACTCCAGGCTGAGAACTCCCAGTTTACACAATTATCTGTCATGTGGTCCTAAACACTGAATTGGTAGAATAAAAGGGCTAACTCACTTTCAACATGACATTTTGCCTCCTTTTTACTGGATCAGACCCAGTTGCTGTACCATATGTGGAAGCTGATTCTGAATAGATAATATTTCAAGGAAAAAGAAAACATCTAATTTGTTCAAAGAGACATTTTACTGTGGGAAAATTACTTTCTAGACATAGAGACCTCAGTGGGGAATTTCAGACCTAAATGGCATACATGGGAAAATAGTAAACTTGGAAAACTGCACTGGAGGATTTTTTTTTCTTTAGGCAAAATTAAGGAGTTGGACAGAAAAAAACATCAGTACAGTTGAAGGTGGAATACTGTGTATTGAGTTTTTTATATTTTTTAGTCGTTGAGACTTTCATATACAAATACAATGATTTAACTGTTTTATCCCCTAATGACTACTCCCATTCCCCCTTTCATGGCACCCCAAAGCTTTTCCTTTCCAGCTGGTCTCCCTCCCACTTCCGTATTCCTTTGCATGTGTGATGATCCATGGACTGTCATCCAGGATGCCTGGACTTTCGTGGGCATGAGAGGCTCACTAGTAGATTAAACTATCTAATGAAGAAGTTACTCCTGTCTTTTCTGGCATCTCTCCCAAGTTGTTTCTCAGGATGGGGCCTTATGTCTTTGGATACTCTCTATGTCATAGTGAAATAATGATAAGCGGGCTGTTATGAAGGACTAGTGGAAGTAGATACCACTTCATTGTGCTCTTGGTAATAGCAATCCTGATATGGACAGAGGCTACTACCTGGCAGTACCCCTCCCCACACTTAGGCTTTTATATTCTTTTTAAAAAGTGTTGTTTTAGTAGGCTCTTACATTCTTACTATGATATCTTCTGCAAGGTTTCCTGAGCCATGGGTTTAAATGTACTGTTTAAAGTTGAGCTATCTATAGTCTCTTTTATCTTGTACTTTGGCCAATTGTGGTTCTGAACATTACTCATTTTCCATTGTTAGAGAATATTTCCCTTGGTTGAGTGCTTCATCCTTTTCTGATCTGAGGGTATAATGATAAACTATTAGAAGTATTTACAATTAACATTAGGGGGGTTGTTCCCAATTACATCCTGTAGTCTCCACTTCCACAGGTATTTGACTTGGTTTAGAGTATCAGGCATGTGTTCTCTGTCATTAAACAAAGCTTTTTACAAACCCTATTGTGTCACTGGGCATCTCTTGAAAAATTTGTTGTAATTGTACCTCAAGCATTCATAACTGGATGAGACCATTGATATCCATTCCAGTTTGTTTTTTTTCCCCCCTCAGGTCCTATGATCATTGGGTTTTGTAACATTAACAATAGGGTCTTGTTAACATATTTATGAGGGCAACCAAAGCACTGAAAATACCTACTTTGTTTTAGAAGTCTTTGTGTATGATTTTTTTTAACAGCCATTTTGAGTCACTGTCATAAATTTTAATGGTTTTATAAATGGAGGCAAAAGCTATGTTCAATTGAGTTATCCTGTTTATTCACAGCCATAGATGCTAAGAGAAGGAACTAAAAGTATCCTCCTCTAGTATTACAGAGTCTGAAGTAAGCTAAGGAACCTGATAAAAGTTGTACATAAGTCGCATATTTAATAAATGTGTAAGCCTGGAAGGCATCATAGGTGTTTGGTCTGTGTAGCTGTGCAAACTTGGACTTAACTACTAGGTCTTACTCTTTCAGTCTTGAAATTGTTATGATTTTTAACCTGAAACCTTGTATCTTTTACCAGAGACTTCCCAAATTATGTACATAGTTCTGAAATTTGGTCTGTGCTCCCATCTATAGAGTTGCTTTAAAGTGAGTAAATTCATGTCAACATAGATGGCTATTTATTTTAGTTGTTGGTCTATGTGTGTATGTGGGTTTGCATGTGTGTTCATGTGGGTGTTTGTGATTACTGTGTGCAGGTCTTTGAGAGTGTGAGCTCCATGAGTGTAAAGACAGTGTTTGTTCTCATTTTCATGGGCTCCTTAGTGTTCAGCCTTATGTCTCTTAGAAATCAGACTTATTTAGGTTTGATAAGAAGATGAGAAAATGGTAGACAATCACTAACTTAAGAAAAATGCTTGATACACAGCTATGATATAATTTGCTCTTTTGCTAAGCACTATAGCAGTGCTATAGTCTTCATTGTAATTATAGTTAATTTAAAGTAAAAGTTTGTGTATTTGTCACTTATTCTCTTTTAGGTAATAAATTCTTTTATGACTTATTTTTGAGACATTCATGTTTTTTTTAAATTTATTTTATGATTCTCATCATAATCAGTTTGGTTTGGTGGGCAGAGTAGGGTTTTCATTGCCCTTTTACTAGTAAAGAATTACATCTGAGGCTGAGAATGTGATCTGTAGAATTAGAGCAAAAATTTCAGTTTCTGATCATCACAACTGGGTCTCCTTTTCTCTTCATTAAGGCAAAATATTCCATATGGAGAGGTCAGCAAGTTCTTCTGTAACAAAGCTTTATGGAAGAAGGCAAATTTAATAAGAGGTAGAAGAAGTGAAAAAAAATTTTGTAAACCCACCTAATTATGAGCATACAGGGAGCCACATAGATAATGCCGATAAGCAGACCCTCTAGATCATTACCTATCATGCTTTCAACCCTTTGAACAGACCATTTTATAAGCTAACTGATAGACGATATAGTGTTTCTATTGCAATACAAGAATTCTGGGAAAAGTTGTATTTGGATTTATATTACAGAACTTTATTTTTCCTTGTTATAATACACTGAATATTCCTTGATTCCAAGCCCTGTCCTGACTGGGCTAGAAGAGGGAGGTATGATATCTGCTTAAGGTTTGATAACCAATTTATGAGGTGGCGTGTAAGCTTAATCTTGAAGGATGGGTAGGAACTTGGCATGACAGCATAGTCTTGGCATAGCTAACAGCACATGCAAGGGCAAAAATGTGGCAAGAGTGTCAGCGGATGGGATCAGGAAACTTGTTAGATTGTTAGCCAAGATTGTTAGGGATCAACGTCATATATCCTACTTAAATTTTAGTATGTCAAGTCTTCTGTTTCTTATCTGTGCATTGTTAGGTTGATGGTGTTTTCAACCAGAGAATATATCTCCTTGGATACTTGCAGCAGCTGTCCATTCACAACAACCTTAACCAAGTTGCATTCAGAGTCCTGTTGAGATCTAATGTGATAAAGCATGTGGGAAACCTTTTGTTAAATAGAAACCATTCTGATGGGTAGCCATTAGTTTTGTTATGTTACTGAATTTCACAGGGTTAGATATGTACTGATGCTAAAAAATGCATATTAATAATTATTTTATTATACTTGTAACTTTTCATAGTAATCTCAATTAATGCTACTTTGGCTTTATTTAAAATAACGTTTGCAGATCCAAAATAACTCCATGAATGATTAAAATCTATATTATGCAAATGAGAATAGTTATTTTTAAGTACTTTTCCAAGCAGTAAAATAACAAACTGTTTATTTATTTATTTATTTATTTATTTTTTATATAATGTGCATGCATGATTGCATGTGTGTGGGTATACACATTCCATATCATGCATGTAGTGCTCATAGGACAGCCTTTGGTGTCAGTCCTCACTTTCCACCTTATTTGAGACAGATTTTATTTGTTGCTTACTGCTGTGTGTGCCAGGATAGCTGGCCAGTGAGATTCTGGGGAGTCTCCTGATTTTGTCTCCCATCTTGCAGGAGAAGCAGTGGATTACAGATGCATGCTACTGTACCCAGCTGTGGGAATTCAGTCAGTTCTCATACTTGCACAGCAAGCAATTTACTCACTGAGTCATTTTGTCTGCCCTAATTTTTTTTATGTAAATGTTCACCTGCATTAAGCACATAATATTATGTTGTGTTTAGTTTCAGCTGTGGTGAAATGTGAAATGACTTTTTAAAATTTTTTTATTATTTTATTCAATTGTGCATGTGTGTGTATATATGTGTGTGTGTATGTGTATGAATGTGTGTGTGTGTAGAACTACGGGCGAATTCAGGAACCACCATGGACGCCTCCACCTCCTCCTTGTTTACTCTGCCCGGGGATTCACAGGCTCCGCCCTACCAGGACCGGAAACGCAGGCCACCCCGCTTTCTACATGGGGCCTAGGATCCGAACTCAGGACCTTCCTCCTGCAAGGCAGAGGCTTAACCCCTGAGCCACCTATCCAGCCCCTGAAATGACTTTTTTATGCAGCAGCGAAAACATACTTTTCTATGTTTTGATTATATTAGATAGGATGACAAATGAATGATGAGACATTCGATGTCAGTTTCTAAAAATGAAATTTTGTACTTTTCTTAAAAGTGATCTGTTGTACAATAGACAAATTACACTTGATGGAATAGCAACTAATGATTAACTAAGAGATAATTGGCTTAACCACAATAGAACCATTTCAAGCAGTTCATTGTGGAGACATGACCATTGCCGGGATGTGGTTTGTAGTGGGCACGGAATATTTTGTAGTTTCAAGGCTGTAAACTTTTAACCCTTGTCATAAAATTCTTTTGATTTTCCTTTAGTCTTAATATGATTTAAAGCTGTTCACTCGATTGTCTAATGTCAGAATCTAAAGAGTGTTCTTAGATATTATTGGTAAATAGCACGGAAACGGGTCTGGATGTGGTTCCAATTATTATGGTGCTCTTGCTCTTCTGTTGTGGTTTGTAGAAATATCTCCTGGAAGTTTTAATATTCTTCCTGAGCTTAATTGGAACCAGGATCTTTTAATTATTCTGTAGTGAGTTTGTTTTTTAGTATCATAATTATTTTCACAGATAGAGAATTTTGTTACTTTTGATGCTACAATCTTTTCCCTACATTTGGCTATTGCTCATATTATATGTAAATAAACATACTAGGATTTATAAGCTTAATTTATTCTTTTAGTACATTATTTCCAGTAAGCTCTTTGAATCTCAAACAAGTATACTCATCTGAAAAATCATCATTTTATGATATATACCTTTGTTTATGTTGCTCATTTTATTAGTTTTCAAAAAATTTTTTTCCTGAGGAGTATACATTACATATAATAAAATTCACTTAACTACCAACTTAATGATTTTTTAGGAGATCTTGCAAGTTATGAAACAATCACTATAAATCAGGGTTTGAGATGAATATTCATGCAATCATCGGAGTTTCCACATTAGGTCAGGGAAGACTTTGAGTGGGGAGGAATGAAGTATCAGGTAAATTCAGAAAAATTCAGGGCCAGTTATGTCTTCTGTGGTCCCTAAGAACTCAACATTTGTGGGTTGGTTCTTCTGTAAATATTAAACTTACACTGTATTAACTGCAGTGGGCGTCTCTGTGGGCATTCCAGTTCTGCCACACACTATTTGGAAACCTTGGAAGAAGGACCGGACTTCCTCATTCTAGCATTTTTATTTTTTATTTACATGTATGTTAATTAATTAATTCATTAATTTCCAAGCAAACTGGATTTATGTCTTTGTCTTGACTTCCTCTCTCCATACACTTCTCTCCTTTCTGATCCTCCCCATCCACACACACTTCTCCTACTCTACCCTCCCTTCATCAACCTGCCCTGTCCCAGTGTTCTTCAGTGGACAAAGTCGTAAGTCCTTTGTCCAGCTCCCGGCCTTAAGATACTCTCTGAGAGCAGTTGTGTCTTCTAAGATTCTAGTTAATCTTTGAGGGAATGTTGATACATTGGCCATTGTGTAGATCGGGTGTTAGAAGTTCTCATTACAGTGACCTTCTGGGTACAGCAGCCCTGTCTTGGCAGGGATTTATTGGTCAGGAGTACCTCACCCACTTTAGGCTCTTACAATCTTGCCACCTCCTCTTCTGCAAGATTCCCCAATCCTTAGTGTGGGATAAGACTTTGATGGACTGATTAGGGCTGAGCATTACAGGTTTGCTAATATTCTGTACTGTAGTATGATGTGGTTTTCTGCCTCACTAGTCTTCTATTGTAATAGGGTGCATTTTGATTGAGCTTTAAGAGCTTTTCTATCTAAGGATTAAAAAAAGAAGTACTTAGTTTTTATTATCAATTTTTTACAGTTAACATTAGGATATCTGTTATTGTCTACTTATTTCCCTTCTACTATTATTTGGTTAGGTTTAGAGTATTAAGTATGATTTCCTTAACATTAAAGGGTTTAGAACCAATTCAAAGAGTCCTACATAATTCTGTCGCTCTCATTATTCTTACTGGCTTACAACATTCACTACTTGGTTAGGTCCTTGAACTCTCTTTTTCCCCATAGCCACTTGCTTCTTTTTTTTTTTTCTCCCTTACTGCTTATTAAGACCTAGTACCTTACTTTCCTTTTCATTTCAGGTTTTCTTCCATAGTGGACTTATTTATTCATTTACTCTTTTTCCTTTTTCTCTGCTCTTTTGGGGTCTTCTTCCCTCTCTTCCCCCCAGTTATGTTCCTTTTCATTTATAATGGGTGTTATAAAAATTTCCCCTTGAGTATGTAAATTTGAAAGTTTAGTACTAGGTTCCCCTTATAAGGGAGAACATATGAAATTTGTCTTTCTGTGTCTGGGATAATTTGCTCAGTAAAACTTCTTCCAATTTCATCCATTTACCAAAAAATTTCATTAATTTAGTTTTCTTGATAGCAGAATAGTATTCCATTGTGTATAAGTGCCATACTTTCATTATCTACTTGTCTATTGTTGGACATTTAGACTGATGACTACATGTCTTTGGTATCATGAATACACCTGCAATGAACACCAATGTATACTTGTACATATCTCTATAAGACAAAGAATTCTTTGGGAATATTCTCAAGAGTGGTCATATGGATCATATGGCATTTTGATTTTTAACTTTTTTAGGAACTACCATGCTGAACTCCAGAAGAGTTGTACAAGACAAGTTTATATTCCCACCAGCAATGTATGACAGTTCCCTTCTCCCTGCAGCCTGTCCAGTATTTCTTGTTATTTGTGTTTTGGATTTTAGCCATTCCAACCAGGATAAGATGATATCTCAGGGTGGTTTGGATGTACATTTCTCTAATGACTAGAGAGGTGAACCATTTTTTTAAGGTGTTTGTTAAACATTTTAATTTTGTCCTGGGAAAAGTTTCTTTCAAGTTCTAGAGCCCATTTTCTAATTGGGTTTTTATTTCCTTGGTGTTTAATTTTCTGAGTTCTTAGTGTACTCTAGATATTAGTCCTCTATCAGACATATGGTTAGTGAAGATTTTCTCCAATTCTGTGGGTTGTTTTTTTGCTTGGTTAACAATATCTTTACCTTAACAGAAGCTCTTTAATCTCATGGAATCCCATTTGTTGAGTGTTGGTTTTATTTCCTGTGCACTTGGAGTCCCATTAAGAATATGTGGCCTAGACCAATCAGTTTGAAGGAATTCCCTATTCTTTCTTCTAGGGTTTTTATTGTCTCTGTTCTTACATTAAGATCCTTGATCAATTTGGAGTTAATTTTCCTATAGGGTGACAAGTAAGGATCCAGTTTCAATCTTCTGCATGCAGATCTCCAATTTTGCCAGCATCATTTGTTGAAGATTCTGCCCTTTTTCCAATGATTTTTCTGGGTACTTATTTCAAATATCAGTTGACTGTAGGTGTAAGGACTTGCATCTTGGAATTCTATTCTTATCCATTGATCTATATGTCTATTTTGGAGCCAATAACATGCTGTTGTTATACTACAGATTTATAGGAGATTTGTTGTCTTGGTTTTTGTTTCTCATGGACTTGTGCTGTGACCTGGAAATTTTTGTTTCATCTCTTATGTCCTTCTTTTTGTTTTTGTGTGTTTTTGGCTGAACTGAATTAGGTAGTATTATTACACTTGAGCAGTTATTGCTAGTGTCTGGAGTTGGGTATGCCTGTCTGGTGTTGGTGTTATTTCCTAGATGAGAGTATTGGACTAATAGTACATCAATTAAGGTTTAGGTTTTTCCAATGACTTTTCTGTGTACTTATTTCAAATATCAGTTGACTGTAGGTGTAAGGACTTGCATCTTGGAATTCTATTCTTATCCATTGATCTATATGTCTATTTTGGAGCCAATAGCATGCTGTTGTTATGCTACAGATTTATAGTAGACAGAGATTGAAGATTAGTATGGTAGTGCACTTTTTAGGTTTACTTCCTAAAGGGTGAATGGTATAGTCCCTGAAGTTGTATGGATTTTCGGGTAGTTATATGATAATGTTAAACTACAGCGACTAATAATTGAGAGGAACAAGATGGTAAAAAGTGTTTACTTATCTTAGAGTTGGATGCGAAGATTCTTTTACATATGATGGGATGATTTTAGAACAACCAAGATGAATGGTGTTGGTTCCCTAGTTCCTTTGCTTGGGTTTTCTCTGGACTCTGTTGAGTTCTGCGGAGCAGGGAGTCTGCCCAGGTAATGGAGCAGAAAGACAGAGTGGCTAATAGGGTGTGCAGATGACTTGGGGCCTGGGGCATGGTCTAAGGGGCTTACCTGAGGAGCAGAGTCTGCCCAGGTCCTGGTCCCGGTCCTGAGGAGCAGGGAGTCTGTCCTGGTCCTGGTTCAGGACAGCAAAAAAGGATGCTACAGATTTATAATACAGTTTAAGGTATGGCCTTATAATATGTCCAGCAAATTTTTTATTGCTTGCATTGTTTTTGCTATCCCAGGCTTATTGTGCTTCTATAAGTGTTTTGACAATTTCTGTGAAGAATTGCCTTGTAATGTTGATTGGTATTGGATTGAATCTATATATTACTTTTGGTAAGATGGTCACTTTTGTGATGTTAATTCTACCAATCCAGGAGCATGGGAGGTCTTTCCATCTTCTGGAGTGTTTTGAAATTTCGTTCTTCAGGGTTTTAAAGTTTTTATTGTACAGGTCTCTCATGTCCTTAGATTTATACCAAGGTATTTCTTTTTTTAGGAATTATTGCAAATGGAATTATTTCTCTTAAGACTTTCTCACATTTTTTTTATCCTTGATGTATAGGGAAATCACTGAGTTTTGAAAATTAGTTTTGTGACCTGCCACTCTACTTAACTTATTTATTAGTTTCAGGAGTTTCCTGCTGGAGCTTTTATGGTCTCTTAGGTATAGAATCATGTGATCTTCCAATAAGGACATCTTCACTTCTTTTCCTATTTGTATCCTTTTTATCTCCCTCCCTTGTCTTATGGCTCTAGCTAAGACTTCAAGTGCAATATTGAAAGAGGTGGTGAGAGTGCACAGTCTTGCCTAGTTCCCATTTGAAGTGGAATACTTCAAGTTTTTCATCATTAAGAAAGATCCTTGCTATACATATGTTGTGTATGGCCTTTATTATGTTGATGTAAGTTTCTTCCATCCCTTTTATTTTCAGGGCTTTCATCATAAAGGGACATTGCATTTTGTCAAAAGCTTTTTCTATCATGTCATGTAGTTTCCATCTTTGCATTTGTTTATGTGATGAATTATATTTATTAATTTCTGTATGTTGAACCAACTTTGTGTGCCTGAAATAAATCCTACTTGGTCATAGTGAATGCTTTTTTTGATATGTTTTTGAATCTGTTTCACTAAAATATTTATTAGATCTTTGCATCTGTGTTCATCAATGAAATTGGCTTACAATTTTCTTTTTTTATTGTGTCTATATTTGTTTTTGGGATCAGTGTAATAGTAGTTTCATAGAATGAGGTTAGAAATGTTCCTTCCTTTGTTATTTTGTGGAATAGTTTAAGGAATAGTCATGTTAGTTCTTTAAATGTCTGGTAGAATTCTGCACTGCATCTATCCAGTGCTTCGGCTTTTTTTGGTGAGAAGATTTGTTTTTCTTTTTTAAAGTTTTGTTATTGTTTATTTTAATTTGTGTGTGTGTGTGTGTGTGTGTGTGTGTATGTGTGTGTGAGGGCACTGTGTGTCATTATGAAGAACCAAGGATAACTTGGGGAATCATGCTTGATTGCTTCTACCTCCTTTTTGCTTTGCTCTGGGATTTCCCATGCTCTGCCCACTAGGGTTAGAAGTACCTGCCGTCACTGTTTCCACCTGGCATTTTTACATGGGACCTTGGATCTGAACTTAAGACTTTCTACTTGGGAGGCAGAGCCTTAACCCCCGAGCCATCTTTCCAACTCCAGGTGAGAAGATTTATAATTTATCTATTTAAAAACTTTGTCACTTATTATGAGAATATTTAAATAATTTAATTCATCCTGGTTCAATTTTGGTAAGTTGTTTGTACATAGAAATTCATCCATTTCTTTCTGATTGTCAAATTTTATGGAGTATAAATTTTTGAAGTATGACCTTATGATTCTCTGAATTTCCTTGGTATCAGTTGTTGTAGCTCCATTTTTGTGTCTAGTTTTATTAATTTGAGTTTTCTCTCTCTTGGTTTTGTTTAATTTGGCTAGGTTTTTTTTTTTCCCAAAGAAAAAGCTGTTTGTTTGATTCTTTGTATCTTTTTTCCCTCAATTTCAGATACTTATCCTCTGATTTTACTAATCTCTTTTTGTCTACTGCTTTTGGGATTGGATGGTTCTTGTTTCCCTAAAGTTTTTAGCTACAATGATAAATTTTTTACTTGTGATGTTTCCATTTTTTGATGTAGACCCTGAGTGCTATAATCTTTCCTCTTAGTACTACCTTCATCATGTCTCAGAGATTTTGACATGTCATGTTTTCACTATCATTCAGTTCTGGGAGTTTTTGAATTTTCATTTTTCTTCTATAGGACCCATTCCTCATCCAAAACATTTTTAATTCTTAAAATTTATTTAATTGTGTGTGTGTGTGTGTGTGTGTGTGTGTGTGTGTGTGTGTGTATCAGAGGGCACTATGTGTCCCTATGGAAGTCCAAGGGTGACTTTGGGAATCATCCTAGATTGCTTCTTGCTCCTTCTTGCTTTGGTCTGGGATTTTCCAGGCTCTGTCCACCGGAGCCAGAAGTGTGGGCCATGGCCATTTCTGCCTAGTGTTTTTCACTGGACCTGGAATCTAAACTCAGGACCCTTTGCTTGCAAGACACAGTCTCTCTCCAGCCTGTCTCCCTTTCCTCATTCAGTATCATGGTATTTAATTTTCAAGAGTTCATGTATTTTCTGCCATTTACCTTGTTGTGAATGTCTAGCTTTAATCCATGGTGATCATTTAATGTGCAGGATGTAATTTTAACTTTCCTGTATATGCAGAGACTTGCTTTGTGGTATAATATATGATGTATTTGAAGAAAATTAGATGGATTGTTGCAAAGAATGTTTATTCCTTGGCTTTAAAATGGACAGTTTGGTAGATATTGATCAATTCCATTTGGTTTATAATTTGATTCAGTTCCTGTGTCTCTGTTCAATTTTTGGCCTGTTGTCCTATTCTTTTGTAAGAGTGGAGTGTTGAAATCCTCTATTATTATTGTTTATAGGTTGATTTGTTGTTTTAGACATTGTAATGTTTAGTGAATGTGGGTGAGCCTGTTTTGGATACAAATATGTCCAGAACTGTGAAGTCTTCTTGACAAGTATGTAGTGTCATTCTGTGTCTTTCATGATTTGCTGTGAAGTCTATATTGTCAGATTTAGAATTGATTGTTTCATTGTCCCTTTATCTTGGAGTACCTCTGACCAGCCTTTCTTCCTAAGATTGTGCCTGTCTTTCATGCTGAGATGTGTTTCTTGAAGGCAGCAAATTGACGGATTTCAATTTTTAATCTGTTTTTGTAGTCTGTGTCTTTTGATTGAAGAGTTAAATCCATTGACATTTAGAGCCATAATTGAGAAATATTTGCTGATTCCTATCATTTTTCTGAGAATTGTGATTTTTATATGAGTAATTAATTCTTTGCTTAATAGTTGTGCTGGCATTATTTTTCCCTTCTATCCTCTGTGTCCATTTATCCTTTTCTTTGAATTTGAATTTTTTTCCCTAGAATCTTCTGTATGTCTGGTTTGGTAGTCATGTAGCCTTCAATTTATTCTTATGGTGAAGAATTTTTCTCTCATCAATCATGAGTGATACTTTTGATGGATATAGCAGCCTGGATTGGCATTTGTAATCATACATAACGTGAAGTCCATCTCTCCAAGGTTTTATGATTTTTATTATTTCCATGAAAAGTCAGATGTTTTTTCTAATGGGCTTTTCTCTCTTGAGGCTCTGAAAAAAGTTTCTCTGTGTTGTATCTGAAATGTTTTGGTTATTATTTGCCATGGTGTATTTCTTTTTTGTTCATGTTTTATTTGCGTGTGATATGCCTTTTGTGAATTGGATGAGGATCTCTTTCTTAAAATGTAAAAATTTTTTTACTGGTAATAGTGTGAAAAATCTCATCTCGTGTAGTTTTTTGTGTTTCTTATTCTGGGATTCCATGAATGTGCAGGTTTGTCTTCCTAAGGGGGTAACATATCTTGATCATTCCTCTCAAGTATTTTTTTTGGCTTTTACATCCTCTTTAGCTGAACTATTTTTTTTTTATTTTTTAAAAATTTTTTTTACTCTTTCGCCCCACCCCCCGCTCCGCCGGTCCGGACGCGTAGGCGAGATCCAGCCGGGTCTCAACGCGCGCTCTAGGACCCCAGGTCAGCCCACGGGGACCCGGCTCCGACTCCCGCCATCCAGCCGGAGCCGCGCGGGGGCCCAGGGAACGAGGAGCACCTCCCCCTGCGCCCGGGCCCCGCCCCAGCTGCCCTCGGGTTAAATAGCTCCACGCCGACGCGCGCAGCCTCCCTCTTTCGCCCCACCCCCCGCTCCGCCGGTCGGGACGCGTAGGCGAGATCCAGCCGGGCCTCAACGCGCGCTCTAGGACCCCAGGTCAGCCCACGGGGACCCGGCTCCGACTCCCGCCATCCAGCCGGAGCCGCGCGGGGGCCCAGGGAACGAGGAGCACCTCCCCCTGCGCCCGGGCCCCGCCCCAGCTGCCCTCGGGTTAAATAGCTCCACGCCGACGCGCGCAGCCTCCCTCTTTCGTCCCACCCCCCGCTCCGCTGGTCGGGACGCGTAGGCGAGATCCAGCCGGGCCTCAACGCGCGCTCTAGGACCCCAGGTCAGCCCACGGGGACCCGGCTCCGACTCCCGCCATCCAGCCGGAGCCGCGCGGGGGCCCAGGGAACGAGGAGCACCTCCCCCTGCGCCCATCCTCCCTTTTCGCCCCACCCCGCTCCGCCAGTCGGGACACGCACGCGGTCCACCCGGGCCTCACCCCGCTCCCTAGGTAAGTCCCCGTTCAGGCCCCGCCCACCAGTACACCAGGCCAAATAATTCAGTTTAGTGAAATTGAGAGATCTTAAGAGTTAAAATGACAATGCCAAAGTCAAAGTGCAAATCCATGAGAAGCAACACTCAAGTAAACAAATCTCCCACTGAAGAAATTAATCCCATAATGTTAGACTCCAAAAAGAACAAACCCGCGGAAAAAGGCCAAGAAAGCCTGACCCAGGATAACGACTTTCAAAATATGATCATTACCATGTTCAATACTATGAAAGAGGAAATCCGGGAGGAATTACATAATCGAATCAATCGCTTTGAAGAGGAACACAACAGACATCTGGAGGAGTTGAGAAAAACAGTGCAAGAAACAAAAAGCGGCATAGAACAGTTAAAACAAACTCAAGCAGAGTTTAAAACTGAGCTAAAAGACAAGTTATCTTCAACCCAGAACGCCACAGAGAGTCTTATCAACAGAACTAATGAAGCAGAAAACAGAATTTCAGACCTTGAAGATAAAGTGGGAGTACTAGCCAGCTCAATGGAAGAGGTTGTTAAAGCCAAAAAGATACTTGAGAGAAATATCCAAGAGATATGGGACACCCTGAAGAAGCCTAACATGCGTATTCATGGAATACCGGAGCAAGAATCTCAAAATACCACCCCTGAGGAAATTTTTCAAACGATCATCAAGGAAAACTTTCCTCATCTAAAGAAAGAGAGGCCCATTCATATACAAGAGGCATTCCGCACCCCAAACAGATACGACCAAACTAGAAGCACACCGCGGCAAATAATAGTTAAAACACTCCACATTCAAGATAAAGAACTGGTGCTGAGAGCTTCAAGGGAGAAAAAACAAGTCACTTTTAAAGGCAAACCTATTAAAATAACAAATGACTTCTCAGTCGAAACAGTAAAAGCAAGAAGAGCTTGGAGAGACATACTTCAAGTATTGAATGAGCAAAAATGTCAACCCAGGCTGATTTACCCTGCAAAACTATCAGTCATGATCGAGGGAGAAAGAAAAATTTTCCAGCACAAAGACAACTTTAAGGGATACATGGCCACCAAACCAGGCCTTCAAAAACTGCTAGAAATGATACTCAAGCGTGAAGAAAAAAACAGGCATATCCAGGAGAACAGAAGGCAAATATAACACCATTAAAAGCGAAGCAATATACTTATAAAAGCTACTAAACATAATAAATGTCTGGAATTAACAATAGTTTCTCCATTATAACACTAAATGTTAATGGACTTAATTCACCGATCAAGAGACACAGATTACAAACTTGGATTAAAAATCACAATCCATCAATCTGCTGCCTGCAGGAAACCCATCTCACCACAAAAGATAGGCACGCTCTAAAAATAAAAGGCTGGTCAACAATTCTACAAGCAAATGGAAGCAGAAAACAGGCAGGGGTAGCCATTATGCTATCAGACAAAGTGGATTTCAAACCAAAAAAAATTATAAGAGACACGGATGGATACTACATTTTAGTCAGAGGTACAATTCACCAGGAAGACTTCACAATACTGAACATATATGCACCCAATACGGGCCCCTCCACATTCATTAAGAAAACCCTACAGCGTCTAAAGCAAGAAATCAACCCCCAAACGATAATTCTTGGGGACTTCAACACCGCCCTCTCTACATGGGATAGATCAACAGGTCAAAAGCTTAACAGAGACACTTTGGAACTTAATCAAACCCTGAAAGAAATGGACCTCACAGATCTCTATCGAACTTTTCACCCACGCACCAAAGAATACACATTTTTCTCAGCAGCACACGGAACTTTCTCCAAAATAGATCACATATTGGGCCACAAAATGAATCTACACATGTACAAGAAAGTTGAAATTCTAACCTGTGCCCTATCAGACCACCACGGCCTAAAGCTGGACATCCACAACACATCAAACAAGAGAAAATACACTAACTCCTGGAAACTTAATACTATGATGCTGAATGAGAACTGGATTCAGGAAGAAATTAAAAAGGAAATTCAAGATTTCCTGAAAGTGAATGATAACGAAAATACAACTTACCAAAATCTCTGGGACACAATGAAAGCTGTTCTAAGAGGTAAGTTCATAGCTCTTAATGCCCACATCAAAAAAATGGAAACATCAGAAATAAACAACTTAACAATGCAGCTTAAAGCTTTAGAGAAACTAGAGCAATCTGATCCCAAAAGCAGTAGAAGAGAAGAGATTAGCAAAATAAGGGGAGAAATATCTGAAATCGAGACTAAGAAAACGATAGAAAAAATCAACAAATCGAAAAGCTGGTTCTTTGAAAAAATCAACAAGATTGATACACCCCTAGCTAAACTAACCAAAAGCAAGAGAGAGAAAACCCAAATTAACAAAATTAGAAATGAACATGGAGTTATCACTACGGATACCCAAGAAATCCAGAGAATTATAACATCATATTTCAAAAACTTATACTCTGTGAAGTTTGACAACACAAAAGAGATGGATGAATTTCTAAGTAAACACAACTTACCTAAATTGAATCAGGAAGTTGTGAATTACTTAAATAGTCCTATAACATATAAGGAAATTGAGGAAGTAATCTCGAATCTTCCCACCAAAAAATGTCCTGGACCAGATGGATTCAGCACAGAGTTCTACAAGACATTTAAGGAGTTAATAACACCAATACTCCTTAAACTGTTCCACCAAATAGCAAAGGAAGGAACACTACCAAATTCCTTCTATGAAGCTAATATCGTTTTAATCCCAAAACCTAATAAAGATTCACTTAAAAAAGAAAACTATAGGCCGATCTCCCTGATGAACACAGATGCAAAGATTCTCAACAAAGTCTTAGCAAATCGGATTCAAAAACATATTAAAAAGATCATTCATGGGGACCAAGTATGCTTCATCCCCGGCACACAAGGTTGGTTCAACATACGCAAATCAATAAATGTAATTCATCATGTAAACCAGTCCAAAGTCCAAGACCACATGATACTCTCGATAGATGCAGAAAAAGCTTTTGACAAGATCCAACAGCCTTTTATGATCAAAACGCTAGAGACAGTAGGAATGGAAGGAACTTTTATCAATATAATAAAAGCTGTATACAACAAGCCCACAGCAAGGATTATGCTCAATGGGGAACAATTGGAAGCATTCCCACTTCGATCAGGAACAAGACAAGGCTGTCCACTCTCACCACTTCTATTCAATATTGTACTTGAAGTCTTAGCCGAAGCCATAAGACAAGAAAGGGACATAAGAGGGATTCAAATTGGCAAGGAAGAAGTCAAGCTATCTCTATTTGCAGATGACATGATCTTATACCTGAGTGATCCCAAAAACTCCACCAGGAAGCTCCTGGAACTAATTGAGAAGTTCAGCAGGGTGGCAGGATACAAAATAAATGTGCAAAAATCAGAGGCCTTCTTATATGCCCAGAATGAAAGAAGTGAAAAAGCCTTGAGAGAAACCATGCCATTTACTATAACCCCTAAAAAAATGAAATACCTTGGTATAAACCTAACTAAGGAGGTAAAAGACCTTTACAATGAAAACTTTAAAACCCTAAAGAAAGAAATTGCAGAAGACACCAGAAGGTGGAAAGACCTCCCTTGTTCCTGGATTGGCAGAATCAACATTGTAAAAATGACCATCCTACCAAAGGCAATATACAGATTCAATGCTATACCAATCAAAATCCCAAAGCAATTCTTCAAAGAAGTTGACCAAACAATCTCAAAGTTCATATGGAGGCACAAAAGACCCAGGATAGCAAAAACAATCCTGAGTAACAAAAACACAGCTGGAGGTATTACCATACCAAACCTAAGTCTATACTACAAATCCATAGTTATAAAGACAGCCTGGTACTGGCTCCAAAATAGACACACAGATCAATGGATAAGGATTGAAGACCCAGATATAAGCCCACAAAGTTACAGCCACTTGGTCTTTGACAAAGGGGCCCAAAGAATCCAATGGAAAAAGAACAGCATCTTCAACAAATGGTGTTGGCAAAACTGGATCTCCACATGCAGAAGATTAAAGCTGGACCCGTACTTGTCACCATGTACAAGACTTAATTCCAAATGGATCAAGGACCTTGATATCAGGCCAGAGACTTTAAAAGCCATAGTTGAAAGGATAGGGAACTCCCTCGAGCTGATTGGGCTAGGCCAACACTTCCTAAACAGACATCCAATGGCACAGTCACTGCTACCAACTCTCAACAGTTGGGATCTTGTGAAATTAAAGAGCTTCTGTTCAGATAAAGAGATTGTCGCACGAGCTCAAAGGCAACCCACAGAATGGGAGAAAATCTTCACTAACCACATATCTGACAGAGCTCTACTGTCCAGAGTGCACAAAGAACTTAGAAAATTAAACTCCAAGGAAAACACTGGCCCAATTAAAAAATGGGCCCTGGAACTTCAAAGAAACTTTACCAGGGATGAAATTAAAATGTCTAACAACTATCTTAAAAAATGCTCCACTTCCTTCGCCATCAGGGAAATGCAAATCAAAACTTCCCTGAGATATCATCTCACCCCGGTCAGGATGGCAAAAATCCACAGTACAAACAACGACAAATGCTGGAGAGGATGTGGGGAGAGGGGAACTCTCCTACATTGTTGGTGGGAATGCAGGCTCATACAGCCACTCTGGCGAGCCGTCTGGAGATTCTTAAAGAAATTAAAGATTGAAATGCCGTATGACCCTGCTATCCCACTTTTGGGAATAACCCCCCAAGCAGCAGAGGTTCGCCTCGATAGCACAAGCTCGACCATGTTCATAGCAGCACTGTTTACAATAGCAAAGTCATGGAATCAACCTAAATGTCCAACAGTTGACGAGTGGATAAGGAAACTGTGGTACATCTATACAATGGAGTACTACTCAGCCATCAAAAATGATGAATTACTGGAATTTGCTGGGAAATGGATGTCATTAGAAAGAATTATATTAAGTGAAGTATCCCAAACCCAGAAAATTAAGCGCCGTATGTACTCCCTAATAGGTGGCTCCTAGTACCAAACTCGCCCAGCCCACATTGGGACACTCAAAAGTAAACCTATGTAACACAGTAATTGCAAGGATTATGAACAAGAGAGATGGGTTAGGAGGGCCACACCAGAAACAAGGAGAGAGGAGACCATGTTACAGCAGAGAAAATAGGCCTCCATCAAGGTCTGCAAGTAAGTAATGAGAAACCTGGTTAAGTTCACAGACGTTCTTTCCTGATCTCACCAGAAGGGGAGGGCATATAGTCTAGCAGATAAAAAGTAATCATTGTGCAAATGGGTAATCGACCCCGCCCTCAGTGAGGTTTCCTACTCTTATTACATCTACCCTTGAATGTGCTATTACAACAAGACTCCAGTTTAACAGCTTTTTGTCTCTGGCCAGGGGGTGACATACAGTGCCCAGCAGAATGGAGTGAAGGGAATTGCAGGAGCAGAAAAACTGCAAAAGAAAATCAACAAACCACAATCCAGAACTTCAGAGACTCTATATCAATCACATAGAACTAGGACAGCCTAATCTCTCCCCATCCTGGAGCTCAGGGACATTTGCGGAAGAGGGGGCGGTAAGATTGTAAGAGCAAAAGGATGGGAGGAGCAACGATTTGCAAGATTCTCAACAATAGTTGGGGCCAAAGCAATCGTAATGGGACTTTGCATGCCCTGCGCAATGTCCAGCGCACTGTTGCCCTCATAAAGTCTAGCATCTGTTAAGGGCACCGAGACCCCTGGAGGCAAGGGATTGACAGCCATAGTAGTAATCTTATGATTAAGGGGAACAAGAGAAAGGGCTTATGGAAATGCCACTGGGTCCTTATATGTCATCGGAGAGGAGGACCCAGTGGAGAGTTAGGCGCACACAATAAAGGACTCTCTGGGAATTGGGGGGGAGACACTGGGGGAAGGGGAGGGGGGAGGGAGGGAACTGGTAAAAAATTTTAAAATGTATAATTAAATTTTTAATAAAAAAAAAAAATTTTTACTATTTATTCAATTGTGCGTGTATGCGTGTGTGTGTGTGTGTGTGTGTGTGTGTGTGTGTGTGTGTGTGTGTGTGTGTGTAGAACCACCGACGAATTCGCGAACCACCATGGACGCCTCCACCTCCTCCCTGTTTACTATGCCCTGGGATTTATAGGCTCCGCCCTACCAGGACCAGAAACACAGGCCGCCCCCACTTCCGCCTGGCGTCTATACGTGGGATCTGGGATCCGAACTCAGGACCTTCCGCCTGCAAGGCAGAGGCTTAACCCCTGAGCCATCTCTCCAGCCCTAGCTGAACTATTTTATTCTGCAATCTTACAGCATATAATTATATGAATAATATATTAATATATAAATACATAATATATAAATAAAATAAAAAAAATTATTCTGGTTGGAATCTGTCATTATGGGGTTGATTTTTTTGTAGGAGATACTTTGTCCTTGTTTTTGCTGTATTTTGTGGATTTATGGTGCGTCTTGGGCAGTTTTTTTTGTTTGGTCTTTGGTTTCTTTCTTTGATATATGTTTCTGACTTTTTTGTATCAGATAGAATTTCCATAATAAAATATTTGATGCAACAAGTTCCCTGGATGTAGAGAGGGTCATTCTAGGTTTTCTTGGTGCTGTTTTGTGGTTAAGATTGTAGCTGTGCCTAAGGTGTATGTAAGTCCAGTTCTGGTTTAGAGGGGTGATAGGATTTTTGTCTAATTTTAGTTGAGAAGTATAAGATTGTATGTCAGGGTTTATTAGGTGAGGCTTGGATTAAATAGCAAAGGAGCTTTAAGAAGATAAAATAGGGTGGGTATAGAAGCCAGGGGGTGGATTTCAGTGGGATATGGCAGTTTTTATACTGTTATGGGTATGTGAAATTGAGTGGCTTAGATCTTGAAGGGCTGTGGCATGTGTATGCTATATAGAAATCTTAAGGTGGGTAACTATCATTTGAGGTTAAAAGGAAAACAAAATGGCTTTGTATCTTACAGTTAGGTGCCAGGATTCTCTTTTGTTGAATGGTGAGATTTCTTGGGGTCTTTGGTTGTATGGAATTTGTCTGCTGGGCTGTGGTCTCTGGTTTCTGTGGCCTATACTAAATTTCTTTTCTTTTTTATTTCCACTCATACAAACTTAACAGGTACACTGGTCCCCTCCCTCCCTCCAACCTCCCACGGCCCTGTGCCCCCTCCCCTCTCCTTCCCTCCCCATCCTCCAGTGTCTCCCCCTCCAATCCCCAGAGCATCCTTTAATGTGCATGCCAAATTCTCCTCTGGGTCCTCCTCTCCGATAAGGTGAAAAGACCCAGTGGCATTTCCCAGAACCCTTTCCTGTGTTCCCCTTAAGCATAGGAACACTGTGGCTGTCAATCCCTTGCCTCCAAGGATCCTAGTGCCTCTAGCAAATGCTAGACTTTGTGAGGTCAATAATGTGTTGGACATTGCGCAGGGCATGTAAAGTCCTATTATGGTTGCTTTGGCCCTAACTTGTGTGGAGTATCTTGCATATCATTGCTACTCCCATCCTTTTGCTCTTACAATTTTACCGTCCCCTCTTCCGCAAATGTCCCTGAGCTTCAGGATGGGAGGAGATTAGGCTGGCTTAGTTCTATGTTGTTGATATAGAGTCTCTGAAGTTCTGGATAGTGGTTTGTTGATTTTATTTTGCTCTGCAATGCCCTTCACTCCATCTTGGTGGGTATTGGATGTCACCCCCTGGCCAGAGATAAAAAGCTGTTAAACAAGAGTGTTGTTATAAGAGTATATTCAAAGGTAGATGTATAAAAGTAGGAAACCACAGTGAGGGAGGGGTCAATCACCCATTTGCAAAATGGTTCTTTTTATCTGCCAGACTATATGTCCTCCCTTTCTGCTACACTAAATTTCTTGATGATATTTTAATTACTAATGGTAAGAGGGGCTGGATGAGGGCTTAGGTTAGTGAGGTGCTGAGGCGGCTGGGTGAGGTTAGGTAGAAGATGGAGTCTACTGGCACATGAACTGTGGGGTGAGGCCATGGCAGCAGCTGGGTCCAGCCCAGGAAAGGAAAGCAGAGCCTTGTTGAGGTCCTTAAGAATCACTCAGGCTCTGGAGCAGTCTGTTGCACCAAATGATTCCGGCTAGGGAAAGGCCACTCTAGCATGTTTCATGCCTCTAAAACCAGTATTGTTTATAACTGCTTAGTAGAGATTGTTCCCATAGAATCATAGGTGGTGCAGCCTCTCTCTGCTGGAGCTAGGCAGAATCTCTCCTTGGCCTTTGTTTTAGAACAGAAGCCAAACATTCCTTTGGATTTCTGTCCTTCAGCTTTTTTTCCCCCCAAAATTTGTACTCTTATGTGTGGGAGCCTTCCCTGAAGATTCTATTCTCAGGATGCAGCCTTTTCTACTGTCTATATGTCCAAAATGAGGTTTGCTGATGATGCTAATCTATTTAACAATCGTAACAGTTTTGTTGTCTTCATTCTCCTGGTTAAACTCTTCAAATTTGCTATTACATTTTTTCTCATAAAACTTCACAGTTTTTATTTCTTTCTGCCCAATTCCTTGCTCTTTTCCATCATAATTCTGAACAAGTGCACTAAAAAAGTCACGCCACACTATTTTTTAAATAATGTATTTATTTTTTTCCACTAATACAAACTCTGTACCTCCATGCTCCTTCCTCCCTTTTCTCCTTACTTTCCCCCCTCCCTCCCTTTCTCCTAGTGCACCCTACCCCCATCCCTGGAGCATCCTTTAATGTGTATGTCAAACTTTCCTCTGGGTCCTCCTCTCTGATGAGGTGTAAGGACTCAGTGGCATTTTCTAGAACTCTTTCTTGTGTTTCCCTTAAGTATAGGAACACTACTGTGGCTGTTAATCTCTTGCTTCTAAGGATCCTAGTGCCTTTAGTCCATGCTAGACTTTGAGGGGTCAATGATATGTCGGTCATTGTGCAGATCATGCAGAGTCCTATTATGATTGCTTCAGCCCTAATTTGTGTGGAGTATCTTGCATATTATAGCTCCTCCCCATCTTTGGGCTCTTACAATCTTACCGCCCCCTCCTCCGCAAATTTCCCTGAACTTCAGGATGGGGAGAGATTAGGCAGGCCTGATTCCAGGTGGTTGATATAGAGTCTCTGATGTTCTGAATTATGGTTTGTTGATTTTTTTTCAGTTTTGCTGCTCCTGCAATGCCCTTGGCGCCATCCTAATGGGTATTGGATGTCACCCCTTGGCCAAGATATAAAGCTGTTAAAATAGAGTTTTATTATAAGAGTAGATTCAAAGGTAGATGGAATAAGAGTAGGAGACTGCGGTGAAGGGGGGTGGTCAGTCTCCCATTTGCAAAATGGTTACCTTCTATCTGCCAGACTGTATGCCCTCCCCTTCTGGTAAGATTATACCTAATCAGTTGCAAGTGACCAGGAAGGAAAGTCTGTGAGCTTAACCAGATGTCTCATTACTTACTTGCAGTCCTTGATGGTGTCCTATTATCTCTACTGTAGCATGATCCCCTCTGTCCTTGTTTCTGACAGTGCCCTCCTTCCCATTCCCTCTGTTTATAATGTTTGCAATTACTGTAGGTATTACAGAGATTTATCTTTGAGTGTGTCTGTAAGTGGGTTTGGTACTAGGATCCACTTATTAGGGAGTAGATACGGAGCTTAATTTTCTGTGTCTGGGATACTTCTCTCAATATTATTGTTTCTAATTCCATCCATTTCCCAGCAAATTTCATTAATTCATCATTTTTGATGGCTGAATAGTATTCCATTATATAAATGTAGCACATTTTCCTTATCCACTCATCAACTATTGGGAATTTGGGTTGATTGCATGACTTTGTTATTGTATATAGTGCTGCTATGAACATGGTCGTGCTTGTACTATCGAGGTGAATTTTTGCTGTATGTGGGGTTATTCCCAAAAGTGGAATTGCAGGGTCATATGGCATTTCAATCTTTCACTTCTTTAAGAATCCTCAGACGGCATCTATTGATCTGTGTGTCTATTTTGGAGCTGTTTTATAACTATGGATTTGTAGTATAGACTAAGGTTTGGTATGGTGACACCTCCAGCAGTGTTTTTGTTACTCAGGATTGTTTTTGCTATCCTGGGTCTTTTGTGCCTCCATATGAATTGTGAGATTGTTTGGTCAACTTCTTTGAAGAATTGCTTTGGGATTTTGATTGGTATAGCGTTGAATCTGTATATTGCCTTTCGTAGGATGGTCATTTTTATGATGTTGATTTTGCCAATCCAGGAGCATGGGAGGTCTTTCCACCTTCGGTAGTTTTTTTCTTTAGGGTTTTAAAGTTTTCATTTTAAAGGTCACTTACTTCCTTGATTAGGTTTATACCAAGGTATTTCATTTTTTTAGGGGCTATAGTAAATGGGATTGTTTCTCTCAGGGGGTTTTCACCTCTTTCATTCTGGGCATATAGGAAGGCCACTGATTTTTGTACATTTATTTTGT
The DNA here is from genome assembly GCA_023101885.1 of Typhlomys cinereus. Lineage (NCBI taxonomy): Eukaryota > Metazoa > Chordata > Mammalia > Rodentia > Platacanthomyidae > Typhlomys > Typhlomys cinereus. Next base: position 1,678,595 of record JALPQD010000140.1, read on the forward strand.
ATCCTGCCACCCTGATGAACTTCTGTATTAGTTCCAGGCATTTCCTCATGGAGTTTTTGGGATCACTCAGGTATGGGATCATGTATCAGCAAATAGAGATAACTTGATTTCTTCTTTGCTGATTTGAATCCATTTAATCTCCCTTTCTTGTCTTATGGCTTCAGCTAAGACTTACAGTACAATATTGAATAAAAGTGGTGAGAGTGGACAGCCTTGTCTAGTTCTTGATCAAAGCAGAAATGCTTCAAGTTTTTTCCCATTGAGTATAATCCTTGCTGTTGGTTTGTCATATACAGCTTTTATTATATTGACAAAGGTTCCTTCCATTCCAACTCTCTATAGGGTTTTGATCATAAAAGACTGTTGGATTTTGTCAAAAGCTTTTTCTGCATCTATCGAGAGTATCATATGGTCTTGGATTTTGGACTGGTTTATATGGTGAATTACATTTATTGATTTGCGTATGTTGAACCATACTTGTGTGCCTGGGATAAAGCCTACTTGATCTCCGTGAATGATCTTTTTGAGATGTGTTTGCTAAGACTTTGTTGAGAATCTTTGCATCAAAGAGATTGGCCTATAGATTTCTTTTTTAAGTGTAGCTTTTTAGGTTTTGGGATTAAGATGATATTAGCTTCATAGAAAGAATTTAGTAGTGTTCCTTCCTTTGCTATTTGATGGAACAATTTAAGGAGTGTTGGTGTTATTAGCTCCTTAAATGTCTGGTAGAACTCTGTGCTGAATCCATCTGGTCCAGGACATTTTTTGTTGGGAAGATTTGATATTACTTCCTCGATTGCCTCATATGTTATAGGACTATTTAAATAATTCACAACTTTCTGATTCAATTTCGATAAGTTGTGCTTACTTAGGAATTTATCCATTTCTTTTGTGTTGTCAAATTTCACAGAGTATAAGTTTTTGAAATATGATGTTATAATACTCTGAATTTCTTGGGTATCTGTAGTGATAACTCCATTTTCATTTCTAATTTTGTTAATTTGTGTTTTTTTCTGTCTTGTTTTTGGTTAATTTAGCTAGGGGTGTATCAATCTTATTGATATTTTCAAAGAACCAGCTTTTTGACTGGTTGATTCTCTGTATCGTTTTCCTAATCTCAATTTCGGATATTTCTCCCCTTATTTTTGCCAGTCTCCTCTCTTCTACTGCTTTTGGGATCAGATTGCTCCAGTGTCTCTAAAGCTTTAAGCTGAATTGTTATTTATTTCTGATGTTTCTATTTTTTTGATGTAGGCGTTAAGAGCTATGAACTTACCTCTTAGGACAGCTTTCATTGTGTCCCAAAGATTTTGATAAGTTGTATTTTCATTATCATTCACTTTCAGGAAATCTTGAATTTCGTTTTTAATTTCTTCCTGAATCCAATTCTCATTCAGCATCATAGTGTTAAGTTTCCAGGAGTTAGTGTATTATCTGTTGCTTGTTGTGTTGTGGATGTCAAGCTTAAGCTATGGTCTGATAGGGTACAGGCTAGAATTTCAACTTTCCTGTATATGTGGAGATTCGTTTTGTGGCCCAATATGTGATCTATTTTGGAGAAAGTTCCATGTGCTGCTGAGAAAAATGTGTATTCTTTGGTGTGTGGATGAAAAGTTTGAAGAGATTTGTAAGGTCCATTTCAGTAAAGGTTTGATTAAGTTCCAAAGTGTCTCTGTTAAGCTTTTGACCTGTTGATCTATCCCATGTTGAGAGGGTGGTGTTGAAGTCCCCAAGAATTATCGTTTGGGGGTTGATTTATTGCTTTAGACGCTGTAGGGTTTTCTTAATGAATGTGGAGGGGGCCGTACTAGGTGCATATATGTTCAGTATTGTGACGTCTTCCTGGTGAATTGTACCTGTTACTAAAATGTAGTATCCATCTGTGTCTCTTATGATTTTCTTTGGTTTGAAGTCCACTTTGTCTGATAGCATAATGGCTACCCCTGCCATTAGTTTGCAGAATTTTGGAACAGCTTTTTCTTTTTAGGATGTGCCTATCTGTTGTGGTGAGATGAGTTTCCTGAAGGCAGCAGATTGATGGGTTGTGGTTTTTAATCCCAGTTTGTAATCCATGTGTCTTGATTGGTGAGTTAATACCATTGAGATTTAATGTTGTAATGGAGAAATTATTTTTAATTTTGGATATTTTTATGTTTAGTGGCTTTTGTAAGTGTATTGTTTGACATTTAGATTTTGGTGGTATTATACTTTCCTTCTGTCCTCCTGGATACGTTTGTTTTTTTCTTCAAGCTTGAGTATCATTTCTAGCATTTTTTGAAGGCCTGGGTTGGTAGACATGTATCCCTTCAAGTTGTCTTTGTGCTGGAAAACTTTTTCTTTTTCCCTTGATCATGATGGATAGTTTTGCCGGGTTTATCAGCCTGAGTGGACATTTTTGCTTATTCAATACTTGAAATATGTCTCTCCAAGCTCTTCTTGCTTTTACTGTTTCCATTGAGAAGTCCTTTGTTATTTTAATAGGAGTATTTTGTGGAGTGTTTTGTCTATTTTTTGTGGAGTGTTTTGTCTATTATTTGCCATGGTGAGTTTCTATTTTGGTCATATCTGTATGGGGTGGGGAGTGTCTTTTGTATTTGGATGAGTCTCTCATTCTTTAGATGAGGAACCTTTTCATTAATGATAATTTGAAAAATTTCCTCAGGGTGGTATTTTGAGATTCTTGCTTTGGTATTCCATGAATGCGCATGTTAAGCTTCTCAGGGTGTCCCATATCTCTTGAATATTCCTCTGAAGTATCTTTTTGGCTTTAAAAACCTCTTCCATTGAGCTGGTTAATTCTCGTACTTTGTTTTCAAGATCTGAAATTCAATTTTCTGCTTCGTTAGTTCTGGTGATAAGACTCTCTGTTGAGTTTTGGATTGAAGATAATTTGCGTTTTAGTTCAATTTTAAACTTGCGTGAGACTGTTTTAACTGCTGTATGTCTATTTTTGTTTCTTGAACTGTTTTTCTCAACTCCTCCAAGTGTCTGTTGTATTACTCTTCAAAGTGGTTGATGCAGTTGTTTAACTCCTCCCAGATTTCCTCTTTCATAGTATTGATCATGGTAATGAACATACTTCGAAAGTCATTATCTTGCTTCTGTCTTTCTTGGCTATTATCTGTGAATTTTTTCTGATTGGAATCCATCATTATGGGGTTAATTTTTTCAGTGGGAGATTTGTCTTCTTAGGTTTTGTTTCTCATGGATCTGCACTTTGACTTGAGCATTGTTTGCTTTGTCTGTTAAGACCTTTCAGTTTGTATGTGTTTTTGACTGAACTGATTTAGTTCGTATTACTACTCTCGGGCAGTTATTGCTAGTGTTTGCCTTGGAGTTGGGTACGTTTGTCTGTTATTATTGTTATTTTCTAAATGAGCCTATTAGACTGTTAATACATCAGTTAAGTCAGGTTTAGTGGACAGGGGATGAATATTAGTATGGTAGTGTACGTTTATGATTTAGTACCTTGGTGATATGTGAGGGTGAGTGGTATAATCCCTGAAGTTGTATATGTTTTGGGGGTGGCTATATGGAAAAGTTAATCAACAGTGATTAATTGTTGAAAGGAGCAGGATGGTAAAAAAGGGGGGGTTACTTATCTTTGGGCTGGAAGTGAAGAATCTCTCTCATGTGGTAGGATGATTTTAGGAGGACTTCAGATGTATGGCCTTTGTCCCTTAGAACTTTGCTTGAGTTTCCTTTGGACTTTGTTGAATTCTGAGTAGCAGTGTGTCCTCCGTGGACCACGAGTGAGAGTCCCCGGTGGGCCGGAGGGACAGAGGGGCTGATGGAGATGGCAGAACTCTTCACCTGGGACCTGGGATTTGGCTTAGTGCCCCACCCAAGCTCCAGGTACGGAGGAGCCCGAGGAGTCCTGTTCTAGTCAGGCGGGTAGGCAGACGGGAGGAACAAAGGGTTTGGAGCCTGGGGCATGGCCCAGGCAAACGGGAGGCAGCCTGGGTGTTGTTCAGGCTGGCAGGTGGGAGGAGCTGGGACAAGGGGTGATCTGGGGGCTGGTGGAACTCACCTGGGATGGAAGACCCCAAGCGAGTCTTGTCCAGGTCTGGTGGCATGCCACACTATTAATTCCACATTTTCTTTAAACCTCTCTGCCAATCATTTGACTTTGACATTGGACAACCTTTCAGGATGCAGGCAAAACTTGGTCACAGCAGCATTCTCTTTCTTTTCCTAATCTCATTCATAGCACAGTCTCTGCTTCCTCCTGGATCATTATAAGCTGGCCTTCCACTATCTGCATTTCTCTCAGCATTTGAGCTAGTAGGAGTAAAACAGAACGATGGCATTAAGAGTTCAGAACAGAGGAAAATGAGGTGGGGATATACTGGTCAAGTAGTATATTATCTCCGCTGGACGGGAAGATTCAAGCTCAAGGGATCTGTAGAACAACATAGTAAGTATACTTAGTAATTATTGTCATGATAATCACTGAGAGAATAGATTTGAAGGATTCTGTTTTTTAGAACTGGGAGTAGAGCAGGGAGATGACTCAGTGGGTGAAAGTGCTTGTTGTATAAGCATGCTGACCTCAGTTTTATTTCAGAACCCATGTTAAAAACAAAACAAAGCAAAACTAGATGCTGGTCACACAAATTTGGAATCCTGCCACTCCAATTAGAAGTGGCTGGAAGTTTGCAGGACAGCTGTCCCTGAGTAAGTTTCACAGTGTCAGAAACAACAAAAGATATCCTGCTTTAAAAGGTAGAAAAAGGGGCTGTGGAAATGGCTAAATGCCTTGCCTCACAAAGGAACATGAGTTCAGACTCCCAGATCCTACATAACATGACTAATAGATGTGGTGACCTGTCTGTAATTGTAGCCAGGGAAGGCAGAGTCTGGGAGTTTCCAGAGTAAACTGGCTAACCAAACCAGTCCTAATGGTGGACTGTGGGTTTAATTAGTGGCCCAGACTCATAGCAATAAGGTGGGAGAGCAAAATAAGGATGATTTCTCATGTCACCTTTGTACCTCTGCAGGTACATATGCTCAAGTCCATTCGTGTACATACACCCACCTACTTCATTTGTGCCCTCCAACATGCAAACACACATATCTGCTATACACGTACATAAGAGAAAAGTAAATAAAGGTGGAATACAAGAGTCAACTCTGGTCAGGCAAATGTTGCACCCAGCATGGATCCTAGGGAGTGATTGCCCACTTGCTCATCTGCCCCCACTGGATCCAGGAAGAGAGCTACATGGAACAAAGGGACCCAGGAGACAACCTTATCACACACTGAGCAGATCTTATCCAAAACTAGAAAAGCTTTCTAACAACAGCCGAGGGCAGATAACCTCATCTCACACAGAAGAGCCAAAAACAACTATCACAAACAAAACCAAACAAAAAATCGTCACAGACATAACAGAAAATGTCCAAGTCATATCATAAAACTACAAAATACACTAAGTACCAGGAAAGAACATTTCCTACTAAAAACACCAAGTTTCATACTACAGACTACAATCAGAAGAACCTCATGGATATCAGTCAGAAAAGCAATACTAAGGATAATGTCTTCCAAGGAAATGTTACTGACTTGATCAGCAAATGCAAAGAGGTAACACAAAAGGAGTGGGGAAATGTGAAGAACTCAGAGAGGAGATAAATAACCATTGACCTTATATAAGTAGGAAATAATCCAAGAAATCCAAGAAAAAACTCCAGCCCTGATATTTCAGTCAATCATCAACAAAAACTTCACACACTTAAGTAAAGAACATCCCATCCAAATACAAGATACATGTTGTACACCATTCACATATAACCAAAGCAGGAGAACAAGGTAAATAATAGTTACAGAATCTTAGATACAGGAAAAAGAGGTCATTCTGAGAATTGCAAGAGTGAAAACCAAATCACATTTAAAGACAAGCCTATTAGAATAACAGCTGGTATCTCAATGGAAGCAGTAAAAGCCAGAAGAGCCTAGAAAGGCATTCTTCAAGTCAAGATCACAAATGTCAACCTAGGCTATTATATCCATCCAAGCTATCAGTCATGCTTGAAGGAGAAAAAAAATAGTTCCAGGCAAAAAGTAAACTAAAGTCCTTCTTATCTTCCAAACCAGGCCTGCAGAAAATACTGGAAAAAAATCCTCAAGACAGATGAAATTGACCAACATACTTAAGAGGATAAAAGGGAAAAATAATGCCAAACACAACTACCAGACAGAGAAATGTCAACACATTGAAAACCAATAAACTCAAAATATGACAGAAATCAATAAAAACTCCTCAACTCTAAGTTGAAATATCAGTGGGATCAACTCCCCAGTCAAGTTAGATAGAGTGAAATACAGATTAAAAGCCATAGCCCATCAATATATTGCCTCCCAGAAACATTCCTCATTTGAAAGATAGGCACAAGGCACAATCTCAAGGTCAAAGATGGCCAAAGATACTCCAAGCAATGCAACTAGGAAACAAGCAGGATAGTCATCCTAATATCTGACAAAATAGACTTTAAGGTAAAACAAATCACAAGAGATACAGAAGGAAAGCACATTTCCTACTAAAAACACCAAGTTTCATACTGTAGACTACAATCAGAAGCACCTCATGGATACCATTCAAGAAAGCAATACTAAGGATAATGTCTTCCAAGGAAATGTTATTGACTTGATCAGCAAATGCAAAAAGGTAATGCAAAAGGAGTGGGGAAAAGTGAAGAACTCAGAGAGGAGATAAGAAACCATTCGACCTTATATAAGCAGGAAATAACCACAAGAAACCCAAGAAAAAACTCCTTCCCTGATACTTGTCAAAGGAACAATACATTAAGAATAACTAACAATTCTAAACATATATGTTCCAAACATAGGCTCACCCACATTCATTAAGGCCTAAAACAACAAATCAATCCAACCATGATAATAGTAGGGCATTTCAATACCCCACTCTCACTGATAGACAGAGACATGCTGTAACTAAACCAAACCATCTACTGAACATTCCATACTAACTCCAAGGATTATGCCTTCTTTCCAGCAGCCCATGGAACTTTCTCCAAAATAGCAACATACTAGGCCACAAAGGTAGCTTGCATAAATAGAAGAAAATGGTAATCACCACCTAGATTTTATCTGCACACCAGGGAATAAAGATAGATATCCATTATAAGGCAAATAGCAGAAAGGATATAAACTCTTGGAACCTTGACAAGATGTTACTGAATGAGGAATGGGCCCAGACAAAGTAAAAACAAATTAAAAAATTCCTAGAACATATCATATCATATCATATCATATCATATCATATCATATCATATCATATCATATCACATAATATCAAAACCTCTGAGATACAATGAGGGTGGTCCTAAGAGGAAAATTCATAGCACTCAGTGTCTACATGAAAAACATGGAAATATCACAAGTGAATAACTTAACAATGCAATGTAAAGTTTTAGAGAAACAAGAACAAACCAACTCCAAATGAGATTAGAATGATCAGAGGAGAGATAATTGAATTTGAGAAAAAGAAAGCAATACAAAAAATCAATCAAACAAAAGTTGGTTCTTTGAAAAACTTAACAAAATTGACAAGCCCTTAACCAAATTAACCAAAACCAAAAGAGACAAAATCAAAATTAATAAAATTAGAGATGAAAATGGAGTTATCTCAACAGATGTCAAGAAAATTAAAAAATCTTAAGGTCATACTTTAAAAATTTATATACCTCCTAGTGTGTCAATCAAAAAGAAACAAAGTAATTTCTAAACACATATAACACATCAAAGTTAAACCATGATTAACTGAATAATTTATATAGTTATAATAAGGGACAAAGTTGAAGCAATAATTATGAATTTACCTACCAAGAAAAACCCAGAATCAGATGGATTTAGCACAGAATTCTACCAAATACTCAAATAAAAATTGACACCAATACACCTTTAAAACTTTCACAAAATAGAAAAGGAAAGAACACTTGTAAACTCCTTCTATGAAGCCAACATCACACTGATCTCAAAACCAAATAAAGACAAAACAAAAAAGGAAAACCATAGTACAATCTCATTGATAAACACAGATGCAAAGATCCTCAACAAAATTCTAGCAATCAAGATTCAAAAGCATATCTTGGAATAATCCTAATTTAGGATGTGAAAGATCTAGACAGTGAAAACTATAAAACCCTTGAAAAGATTACAGAAAACACCAGAAGATGGAAAGGTCTCCCATGTTTTCAGATCGGCAAGATTACTATTGTTAAAATGACCATTCTAGGAAGTCTGCTGCTCAGAAGAGAATGCCTTCTGTAAGAACAGCTCAGGCTGGAAGACAGGGCCCTGCAAAGAGATGCTTGCAGATCAATTTGCAGCTGGAGAGATAATAACCAATATGTCAAAAAATGAATGGAAACTGTTTGTCTGATGGTCAAAGAGGCTTTGGCTGTATATATCTTGCTGATACAAATTCTTCCAGATCAGTTGGCAGTGATGTACCTTGTGTGTAAAAGTGGAACCCAGTGACAATGTACTTCTTTTCACTGAGCTAAAGTTCTACCAGTGAGCAGCCAAACCAGAGCAAATTCAGAAGTGGATTTGTACCCATACATTGAAGTATCTTGGTGTTCCTAAGTATTGGGGATCTATCCTACATGCTAAAAATGGAAAAAGTTACAGGTTTATGATAATGGATCTGTATGGGAGTGACCTTCAGAAAATATATGAAGCAAATTTCAAAAGGTTTCCTCCAAAACTGTCTTGCAACTTAGCTTAAGAATTCTGGACATCCTGGAGCACATCCACTAGCATGAGTATGTGCATAGTAACATCAGGCCTCAAACCTTCTTCTGAGCCACAAGAACCCTGACCAGGTGTACTTGATAGACTACGGCCTTGCCTATTGGTACGGAACCGCCTGGATGGAGTTCATAAAGAATACAAAGAAGATCCCAGAAGATATCATGATGACACCCTTGAAGTTACCAGCATCGATGCTGCACAATGGCATAGCCTCGTCAAGACCCGACGACTTGGAGATACTTGGTTACTGCATGATACCGTGGCTGAGTGGCCTCCTTCCTTGGGAGGATAATTTGAAAGATCCCAACTGTGTCAGAGATTCCAAATTTATACAGAGTATATATTGCAGGCTTGATGGACAAATATTTTCCTGAGAAAAATAAGCTAAGTGAAATCACTAAGTACCTGGAGATGGTGAAATTGCTGGGGTACTCTGAAAAACCTCTTTATCAGAATTCATGTAGTATTCTTTCACAAGGATGAAAAGCCATAGGAAGTAAGGACCATGGCAAGCTGGACTTCAGTGTTGTGGAGAATGGAGCCTTAAAGACAAAAATCAGTATTGAAGCAAATGAAAGGAGTAGAAGACAGCGCAGCATCTAGTGTTGAAGATATGGAATGCTCCAATGCACAGACAGAGAAGGCCACCAAGAACCATTCAAGAACAGGAGGAAAGTCCAGAAATAAACCACATGTCAGAAACCAACTTTTCTTTCTGTTTATTTGATCTCCCTCCACCCCTTCTATTTTGCTTTCATGAGTGTCTTGTGGATGGGAATAATTAAATAGCTATGTTGTTGAAAAACTTGTTTTATTAAAATGGGTATTTTATATGGTTTATGAAGTCTCATGTATGAAATCCCCACACTTGAGCCTCTGTGTGCATGTGTTGAAGTTTTGAAAGACATTGAACTGGATGAGTAGTGTGTGCTTTCCCAGGCTGGACAGAAGTGCCATACAGTGTCCTCACTTGGAAGGAAGCACAAAGCTTAAAGCTTGCTTTTGCTTGATGCTAACGTACAGTTTTTGTGTCAATAAAGTTTGATTTATATTGGTTTCAAAAAATGACCATTCTTCCAAAAGCATTGTACAAATTCAATGTAAATCCAATTAAATTTTCAATGCAATTCTTCACAGAAATTGGTAAACAATCTCAATTTCATATGGAAATAAAAAAGACCCAGGATAACAACAACAACAACAACAACAAACGATCCTGTGTAGTAAAAACCATACCAAACTTAAGCTATACTGTAAAGCCTTAGTAACAAAAGACATGGTTAAGACAAAGTTACAAATGGAACAGGAAGAGAAAAACCTCTTGTTGTTGACATTAATTTCTTGAATGTAGATTTCATCCTTATTGAATCTTGTAAAATAACAGTTTGTGAATTATTTCTCAAGTTGTGTTTAACAGCATTAATGCCACTTATATTCTCTGAAATGCTTCTGAGTTGGGACAATTTGGTTTTGTTGCTAAGTTAATCAATTCAACTTTCATTTTTGTATTTACTGGGTTCAGGAAATGTTATGTAGAATAAAATGTTATGATACCCTCCAGTGTTGGTTGATTAGTGGTATCTATTTGTCATTAGTAACAGCCTATTGCCTCTCAGTGGATCAAGTCTGTGTGGACCCGACTATCTTGTCATCATTGTAGCCAAGGGATGAGGAGGACCTGAGTGTCAAGCAGTAATTTTAGGAAATTCACTTTAGATCCTCTCAGAATAAGCATTAGAAATAAGTGTGAGAAAAATTTTAATGTTTGTAATTTTTTGTAGCCTTATGTCATAGCATACCAGGGATTTTTAAAACAGTTTTTATTATTATTTCCACTCATACAAACTTAGTAGGTACACCAGTTCCCTGCTCCCCCTCCCCTCACCCCTCTCTCTCCATCTCCCAGTGCCTCCCCCTCAATCCCCGGAGAATCCTTTAATGTGCATGCCAGACACTCCTCTGGACCCTCCTCTCTGATGACGTACAAGGACCCAGTGGCATTTCCCTGAATCTTTTCTTGTGTTGCCCTTAAGCATAGGAACACTACTGTGGCTGTCAATCCCTTGCCTCCGAGGATCTTGTTGCCTTTAGCAAATGCTAGACTTCGTGGGGTCAACAGTGTGTTGGACATTGCGCAGGGCATGCAAAGTCCAATTATGATTGCTTCGGCCCTAACTTGTGTGCAGTATCTTGCATATCATTGCTCCTCCCATCCTTGTGCTCTTACAATCTTACCGCCCCCTCTTCTGCAAATTTCCTTGAGCTTCAGGATGGGGAGAGATTAGGCTGGCCTAGTTCTAGGTGGTTGATATAGAGTCTCTGATGTTCTGGATTATGGTTTGTTGGTTTTCTTTTGCAGTTTTGCTGCTCCTGCAATGCCCTTCACTCCATCCTGATGGGTATTGTATGTCACCCCCTAGCCAGAGACAAAAAGCTGTTAAACTAGAGTCTTGTTATAAGAGCCCATTCAAAGGTAGATGTGATAAAAGTAGGAAACCACAGTGAGGGAAGGGTCAATCACCCATTTGCAAAATGGTTACTTTTTATCTGCCAGACTATATGCCCTCCCCTTCTGGTGAGATCATACTCCCTCAGTTGTAAATGATCAGGAACGAAAGTCTGTGAACTTAACCAGGTGTCTCATTACTTACTTGCAGTCCTTGATGGAGGCCTACTTTCTCTGCTGTAACATGGTCCCCTCTCTCCTTGTTTCTCGTGTGGCCCTCCTACCCCATCCCTCCTGTTCATAATCCTTGCAATTACTGTAGGTATTATAGAGATTTATCTTTGAGTGTCTCTAGGTGGGCTGGGTGAGGTTGGTACTAGGAGCCACCTATTAGGGAGTACATATGGCGCTTAATTTTCTGGGTTTGGGATACTTCACTTAATATAATTGTTTCTAATGACATCCATTTCCCGGCAAATTCCAGTAATTCATCATTTTTTGATGGCTGAGTAGTACTCCATTGTATAGATGTACCACTTTTTCCTTATCCACTCATCAACTGTTGGACATTTGGGTTGATTCCATGAGTTTGCTATTGTAAACAGTGCTGCTATGAACATGGTCGTGCTTGTGCTATCGAGGTGAATTTTTGCTGTATGTGGGGTTATTCCCAGAAGTGGAATAGCAGGGTCATATGGCATTTCAATCTTTAATTTCTTTAAGAATCTCCAGATGGCTTGCCAGAGTGTTTGTATGAGCCTGCATTCCCACCAGCAATGAAGGAGAGTTCCCCTCTCTCCAGATCCTCTCCAGCATTTGTTGTTGTTTGTGGATTTTTGCCATCCTGACTGGGGTGAGATGATATCTCAGGGAAGTTTTGATTTGCATTTCCCTGATGGCTAAGGATGTGGAGCATTTTATAAGATATTTGTTAGACATTTTAATTTCAAGCATACCAGGGATGTTTAAGACTTTAATTAACTGAGGACGTAGCAAAACATATGCAAGTATATGGTTCATTTTATCTGGTAGATGATTAAGAGTTAATTTGATTTTAATTATCATCATACAAAATCTTCTGAATTATTTAAACACTTCTCTATAATGGTAAATACAGTATGCTAATATATTCTTACCTCAAAGTTTATTATTTTATCCTGATTATTTTTGCATATTGACATGCACTTAAGAAATCAGAAATAAATCACCATTGTACTCTCATATTTTATCCATCCATCCGTCCACCCATCCATCTAGCCATATGTCTGTCAATCTATCAAACAATGGCTATTCAATGTTTACTACCTTTCTGAAAGTTTCTTACCACAGGAAACTTTCATTGTAGTTGGTGATATAGATAATATTAGGAAGAAATAAGTGACAAGTTGGTGGAACAAAATACATAATTTGATAGAACAGACACATTTGTGGGAGATATATCGGTTAAGATAGAATGACTAAGTAGATTAATACTATTCTAGACAGAAAAAAGAGCAGTCCTGAAGCAGCTGAAAAATAGGCATGCTGTAGAAATTGATGAGATGTTAATGTGATTGAAATATTTCTAGTAGTTCACATGAACACTAAATCTGGCCCTTTGTTAATATTCATCTGAAGAGTAAAAATGGGTGTGACACTTTCAAATAATAATAATAATAATAATAGCAACAACCCTAAACTCTATAATTAAGTCCTTTGGAAATTAGGATTCAGTAATAGGCTGTTATTTTTGCAAGGGAAAGAAGTTTTTGGCAAAGTATCAGGTCAAGTCCGTAGAGCAGGAATTGAATTCTGGCCTTGACCTTTGTTGCCATGTATTTTTTAATGATAGGAAAGCTGGAGTATCAGCAGTTCATCACTGAGAGTTTTGTATGTGACTAATTTCGTATGCATTCCACAACCAACTTGTGAAATGTCATCATTTGGCACGTATCTGGATTTTTTATAATTATGCATGATCAGTAGAAATGGCCCATCTCTTATTTCTGATTTTAGTAACTTTCATCTTCTCTTTTTCTCTTTGGTGTGTTTATCTTAAAGTTTGCTACTTCTGTTGATTTTATTAAAAATTTCTTTGATTTTTTTCTCTAATGTCATTCTACATTCTATTTTATTCACTTCCATTGTTTTATGAATTAATTTTTTAGGTTTGAAAGAAATGTGATAAATTTCATTATCATATTTTCATAAATATGTGTAATTATATTTTATTGTAGCTTTTTTCCTCCTCTACTTTATTATTTTATTAACTTTGCTAGTCTAGTGTTATTTAACTTACTTTTTCTTTTTCCATTGTTGATAAGGTAGAATGCAGATCTGTTGACTTGAGGCACAAATATCCTTTAAAACTATAAAATTCCCTCTAAGAACAATTAAAGTGCTTTCAAATATCCCTTGTGATTTCTTCTTTGATTCTGTAATCTTTAAGTAATGCATTGTTTCTTTTACCTGTTGGTGCCTTTCCCAAATAGTCTAATCTTATTAACCTCTTAACTTATCCCATTGGAATTAGAAGATCTTCTGTATTATTCCAGTTGTTTAAAACTTTTTAAGCTTGACTTTTGGCCTAATAAACAATGCCAGAAAATGCTTTAAGTGTACTTTAGGATAATGTGTATTTATTTCCATTGTCTCCTACGATGTTACGGAGCTATTTCTTAGACTTCTTTGGTTTATACACTAACAATGTTTAACGTAGTAAGGAACTGATCAATTATTTTAAAAGTAGCTGTAGTGTTTATTGTCCCAGAAACAATTCATGAAGTTTCCCTGTTTCTCCATGTATTTGCTATCACTTGCTACTTCTGTGTCACAACATGTTTTTAGCTTTATTTTCTAAAATTTTATTCTTTTGGAGTATTCCAACTTTTGTATATCAAAGTGCATGAACACAACAAATTTATATAATTTCATACCTTATTACCTGATACTACTACCCCCCTTTTCCCAATACTACTACCCCCCTTTTCCCATTGACAACTTTCTTCTTTCCTACCGTGTCCCTCCTAATTTCACATCTCTGTGCATGTGTGGTCCATTGAGCGTCATCTGGTTGCTTTTTATTGCATATTCTGGAATTTGGAGGATTCCAGAATAGTTTCTATTCTTTCTATCCAATATTAACCCTCTATAGTTTCTTAGGGAAATGTGGAGCCTTTTTAAGATCTTTCCCCTTCTGTGGCAAAATGCTGATATGATGAATTTTATGTAAGTCTTATGGAAGTAGACAGCTTCAGTCAGTTTACAGGTGCCGCAGCCTAGTCATGTCCAAAAGATATTGTCTGGCCATGTGCCTCCTTCCACTTCAGTCTCTTAAATTCTTACCACTCGTTCTTCCATGATGTTCCTGAGCCTTGGGTGTGAGGTGATTTAAATGTCCTACTTAGGGCCCACGAGTTTATAGTCACTTGTTCTCTGTACTTTGGCAAATTGTGATTCTTTGTATTAAAAGGAAGCTTCTACACTGACTGCTGAGAGTTTCTCTGCTATATGGATACAAATATTTTGATGGCACTTGGATGTTATGTTCTTATATAAACTGCTAACTCTTATCAGTTTCCTCCCCTCTAGAATCTATGTCCTCCAATTCCACAGGTTCTTGGTTCTTTGTGTTTCCCTGTGTAGGGTATGTTTGTTCACTCACTTTCTTTAAATTATGTTTTTTTTGATTAAAGGTCTTTTACTTCTTTTATTAGGTTTATTCCAAGATATTTTTATTTTGTTGAGGCTGTGGTGAATGTGATTACCTCCTTCATTTCTTTCTGTTTTTTAATTCCCACTTTATTTTATTCACATTTTTTTCTAGCTTTAGCTATCTAGTTGAAAGTTGTATTAGATCTGTCCAAGCCCTCTGGCTATAGAGGTTTCCATTGAGTATCAGTTGCTATTCTCTTGGGCTTGCCTTTATGTGACTTGTCTCGTCCCTCTTGCAGCTTTTAGCACTCTATGTTTGGCTCATATTATTAGTGTTTTAGCTATAATATATCATTGGAAGCTTTTTTTGGTTCTATCTGGTGTTCTGTAGACTTTTTTTAATTGAATGAGCATTTCCTGTTCTAAATAAGGGAAATTTTCTTCAATGATTATTTTGAATATATTTGTTATGACTTTAGCTTGGACTTCTTTTCCCTCTTCTATACCCATTTTTCTTTTTATTCTTTAAAACTTTCTTACATAGATAAAATGGATTTGACTGCTTTCATCTCCAAATACCCACCTTTTTCACCCCCATCATCCCACCCCACAGATTTTCTTTTTCAACTAGTCTTCCTTCCACTCTTACATCCCTCTGAATGTGAGAACCTTTGGCCCTCATCCAGGATGTCAGTATTGGTGAGTATCTGGACATTATCTTATCTTTGTTCTTGTCCTAGATTTCCTGTACATTACTGTAATCGTTACTCTTAACTGTTGCTGTGAGAGAGAATGTTCAAAGTCAAGCAACTTTAGGGAGAAAAAAGGATTTATTCAGCTTATAGTTCAGGAGGGAAGAAACAGTCTTTCATGGTGGAAGCCACATGGCTGATGGCTGAAGCTGGAGGCAGGTAAGATGCTGCAAACATCCTGGAGGCTCAGAGTTGCTCAGTCCAGCAGGCCAGTGGGTGATGACTGAGGACTGGAGGATTCCTGGCATGTGCAAGAAGTAAAGAAACCTGGTGGGAGGGAAGAGAGTTTTCTAGTTTTCTTTGGAGAGCATCTCTTCAAAGTCTTCTGTTCTAAGTTCCTTTTATCTGGTCTGCTACTGGGAGGTTCCAATCAGATCCGGACTGATCTTTGTATTGTAAATGTATTGATCTGGATAATCTCTTCAGGTGGTCTGACAGCTGATCTTAGTTAATGCCAGGTGTGGTCGAGTTGACCCAGGAGTAACTATCACAATTACATTGTGACTGGTTCATCAGTCAAATGAATGATCTAGTTCTTCTTTTTTTTTTTATTACCCCTTACATTCTGTCTTCCACATAATTTGTTCCACTGAGCTTTTTGTTTCATTACATGAATTTTTCATCCTTTTTTCTTTTTTTTCTGGTAAGAACTCTGAAGAAACTAGGAATAGGAGGAACATATTTCAATATAATAAAGACCATATGCTACAAACTTATATCCAATATTATACTAAATGGAAAAACCTAAAAGCATTTCCAATAAAGTTGGGAACAAGACAAGATGTCCACTTTCTGTTTTCATTCATTAACTTTCAAAGTCATATCCAGAGCAATTAATAAAATAAAGGTAATAACTGATAAAACAAAAGTTAAAAGATAAACAATATTGACCAATTTTTAGCTTGATGATGCAAAGGAGAGAGAAAACCCAAATTAATAAAATTAGAGACAAAAGGGAGGCAAGGGAATAGGAAAGAACAGGAATACGAATAGGAGAGTAAAAAGTCAATGTATCTTTATTTCTAGATGCTATGATTCTCTATATAAGAATGTAGATTCATTAGAAAACATATCCAATAATACATCTATAGTGGTTACTCTTCTCTGTTGCTGTGAGACACCACTCAAAGTCAAGCAAACTAATGGAAGAATGGGAGATTTATTCAACTTGATTCCAGAGTGGAGATACAGTCTTTCATGGTGGAAAAGTCATAGCAGGCAGCAGGCTGGGGGAGGCTTAAGTAACTGCAGACATCGTGGAGGCAGAGATCTGTTTTTGCACTCCTTGTTGCAGAATTCATTCTGCTTCAAGTAAGCCATCATCACTGACATCTCTGTGATACAAGTCGCCTCTGGAGGGGCAGAACACCCTTCTCTCAGTGTTTGTCTCCAATACAGTTAGCTAAGATGAGGGGTTTATTGGTCTTCAAGATAGGCCTCCACGGGTTCCCAAGCCACACCAGATGGCCCCTAAGACTGGACATTATCATTTTGCATCTTTTTTCATTTTTATTATTTTATTTTTCTAGTTTTACAAGCATATTGAGTACTTATCTCTGCATCCCTTCATCCTCCTCCCATCTCCTTCCCTTCCTATCATCCATCCCACTCCTTCTCATCTTTTCTGCCTGTCTGCTTTATGGATCACAGGGTTCCCTCTGGCTTGTCTACTGTGGGGGTTCAGGCCTCTTATGGCATACCAAGTTGCCTCTCTTCAAGCCACACCACTGAATGGGGCATTTCCCTTCACTCATCCAACTTTTGTCCCAAATATTTCCGTTGTATGTTCCCATCTCTCGAGTTCTTTGATAGTCTGTGGGAGCATGTTGGTATGTCATTCATTATGCAGGTTTGGTAAGCACTAGTCTCAATGCAGTGAGTTCCTAGATGCATCATGTTTTGAGCAATGGCGAACCTTCCAAACTTTAGGTTCTTAATGACCCCTCTTCCAGGAAAAGGCCATTTGAATTTAAGATTATTTTTGAAAGGAGCTTGCTATTTCCAAGTTTTTGGATTATTGTTACTTTTCTGTGTTAGACATGGTTCATTATTTTTAAACTCTTTATTAATTCTTTTTAGAGTATGCTTTCATCTCATGTATGAAGCTGCTTTTCTTCTTCCATATTATATTCCTTTAATAATTTTCTATATCATTAGCATTAATTGTCTTAATTCATAATCTTATTTATCCACTAATTTTGAAAGATAGTTATCTTTCCAATACTGTACTGCTATGTACAGCATTCTTTGTTGGCAGTTAGTTAATTTACAGCTTGAAATATATTGCTTTTCTGTCATTTAATGTTACTTATAAAAGATCTGAGGCTATTCTAATATTCCAGCCTTTGCATGAGAGTTGGTATTTGTCATAAACATAGTTAGGCACAGGTGTCAACTAGATGGTTGAGGGTTTGGGCTCTGGGCACATTTGCAGAGAATTAATGGTTGAGTTAAGCACAGAGCAAACCTGTAAGAGATTGTCTAGCTGATGGGGAAGATCCAGTCCATGGTGGATGGGACTAGGCCCTGGAATAAAATACCAAGAGCAGATTGAGAAAGCTGGCAAGTAAATTGGCCTGGCAAGTAAGGATCATCTCTCTCTCAGCCATTACGCAGAGATGGTGTGGCCAGTTCCCTTAACCCTGGTGTTGGTGCATGCTCTCTCATCAAGCTGGACAGACTGTAAATGGACTATAGTAAGAAAATAAACCCCTTGTTCCCTTAAGCCATTTGATGGTCATTTATCAGCAACCATTCAGGCTGACTGCAGCAGAATTTTTCCCTTACAGCTTTTTTTGATTGCTTCTTTACTGTGCATATTTTGCATTTTGTCTATGCTGTCTTGTGGAGAGGTTGTTCTCCGTTCATGACCTTTTAGGATTCTAAATGTGTCTTGCGATTTGATGTCAAGCTCTTTATCTAGGCTTGAGAAATTCCATCATAGTTTCATTGAATGATTTGTCTGTTTTCTACTGCATGAATTCTGAGGTTTGGTTTCTTTAATGCATTTTAGATTTCTTGAGAGTATTGGTCATGTTCTTCATATGGTTAGAAGTTACCTAGATTTTTGTCCTTCATCCCTGAAACATGTTTTTTTTCATAATCTTGTCTGTTAGCAATATTTTTTGTTCAGTTTTTTTATTTGTTTGCTTCTTTCCTTTGCATAATCAGTGTTTCAATATCCTTCCTGATTTCTTTCTCCATGCTTATGTCTTTTTTCCAAAACTTCTTGTTTCATTCACTTTGGAGATTTGTCTTCTGAAGATCATTCTAGGTTTCCTTATTTCACTGATCTGTAAAATCATTTTTAAAGTTAGGCCTCTGAATTCTTTCTCATACTTTTCAGTTCTCTCCTGTGTTTTTGATTTTCATTGTGAGGGAGTTGGGGGATTGGATATCCATAATGGTGGGCTATTGTCTAGCATTCTTTGTGTTTTGGTTGTGCTTTGCCATCTGTGTGACTGGATATGCCTTCCAGTTTTAACTCTTTCCCCTTTCCAACATTTTTTAGTTGTTTGTTTTGTTTTGTGTTAATCATGTTTCCTGAACCTGTTTGGGGAGAGTACTCAGTTGTGATGTTAACTGTAGGAGACTTTTTTTTTTTTCATTGCTCATGTATCCCAGTTAGGGTATAGCGACATGGGAGAAATTACATTTTTTAAAGCAAAGGGAAACAGTATGTAGGTCATGAAATAGAGTCATGAAATAGAGGAAGAAAGGGAAGCTAATGTTTGGATGAAAGGAAGCTAATGTTTGTCTCTTAGAAGTATGAGAGGTAGTCTGGAGGCTACTATAGATATAGAAATGTAGAGAAGTGGAAAAGTGAAAGACAGTGATGAAATCTCTTCTGGTATGCGAGAAGCCTAAGACCAGTAACTTAACAGTTACTGTACAAAGTTATAAGTATTAATAATGACATTTAACAACTAGAAAAAGTGACTTAACTACTAAAAAACAGAAACCAAGAAAAACCAAATGACATCAACAACATTCTGCTTAGCATCTTCTAAGTATCTCTAAAATGTTAGCATTATAAAGGATGAAAAAATACATCATCGTATAAACAGAAAGAAAAAGGGGAGCCCTGTCTTTTCAATAATCTACCCAAGGAATGTGACAGTCTCCTAGAGTATCTATGTGCTACAGAAGGGAAGCAGGAAGGGACACTGAGGTAATCAGGTATCTTAAGAACTGATGTTTGCTGAAGTCAGAAGTCTTGGACTTTTAAATTTAATTTATTTACTCTGAGTGTATGTGTGTGTGGGCACTGTGTGTCCCTGTGGAGGGCCAAGAGTGACTTCACTCTGGGATTTCCCAGTCTTGCACACCAGAAACAAAAGTGCAAGCCAATGTCTATTCTGCCTGATGTTTTTATGTGGACCTAGGATCCAAACTCAGGACCTTCTGCTTGCAAGGCAGAGTCTTAACCCCCGAGCCATCTCTGCAGCCTGGAAGCCATGGACTTTTATCCTTTGTGAGCTTTCTCACAGCAACCTCTTATCTTAGTTCCAGTGGAAGGGAGGAGGATTAAGACAAGTTTTCTGTAGTATAGGCTTTTATTAATATTTCATCCTATTTCAACACTAAACACTACAAAATGAATATACAATGAGGAAAATTAATGCACACTTGTTGATTATAAATTTATCTCAAGGAGAAGACACAGATTACGAGATTACATTAAAAAATAGGGTCTACGTATTATTGCCTCTGAGAAATGCACCTTGTCATCAAAGACAAATACAACTTGTGGGAGAAAAGTTGGAAAAAGGAATTAACGAGTAACTAAACCCTCAAAGCAAGTATGGGGTCTTTGTTCTAATAGCTGACTAAGCCTAATTCAGTCCACAATTAGTCATCAATAAAACAAATCACAGCAAATGCTAATGAGGATGTAATGAAGGGGAACCTTTATACACTGCTGAGAGTAATGTAAACTGGCCCTAGTCACTTCAGAAATCAGAGTGGAAGTTTCTCAAAAAATTAAAAATAGTTTGACTATATGACCTAAAATACTGTATCACCCAAAAAAAAGTTTTTCCAAGACTCCAAGCTTTTCGCAAGAATGCAGCAAGAGGTAATCATATTAAGTAAATCAGTTCAATCTTAGAAAGACAAACATTGCATGTGGGCCATAGATATCATGAATACTAATATCACATATGTAATGATGATATGAAGGTAGAGGCAAAACTGTCTGGGTTATGAAGGGGACTAATGGGAGGGGAAGGACAATAGGGAGAGGATTCTGGGGATACTGTGGGAGCATTAATTACATACTTGCCTGAATTTGACCTTATATAGCCATGTATAATAAAAGTGGGTGAATGTTTTAGAAATATATTAAAAAAACTTATGACAAATCTTTCCTGAGTTCTTTTGAGGGACATTATAATAGCTAAGTTGTTAGAGTAGTCATAATGTTTGTGCTTCAGATGAAAACTGAACTTTAGGATTTATTTGATTAAACTTACTGTAAACATTCCATGTGAGAGAATTTTCAAAAGCAGCTGTCTTCCATTCAGCTATATCTGAAAACTTTGCTTGGTTTGGTTCCTGCCCTGCTCCTATACACCCTGTAGCCCCACAATTCTCTACTGTGTGCTTAATTGATACATCCACTTTTTTTGAGAGAGTGTCTCATATAACTCAGATATGCCTCAAACTCACTGAGTAGCTAAGTATGACTTGATCTTCTGATTCTCCTGCCTCCACTTCACACTTGGTAGAAACTTAAGCCTCTCTCTGTGATCTCTGATTTACTTTGATTCTTGGGGAAAACACAAGGCTTTAAACAGTCTAGGCTGAACTAGCAGTGGAATCTCTTTGAGGCTAGAACATACTCCACATTTGTGCAGATGATCTGGAACAATTTCTAATGCTTATACTAATACTTGTTACCTGCTGCCAAATAAATGTTTAGCACTTAGGTTTATTAGTAGGGGGGAATGCAGGTGCTTCCCCCAAGATAAAATCTCAGTGTGTGTGTGTATGTATGTGTATGTGTATGTGTGTGTGTGTGTGTGTGTGTGCAATTAATCTTGCTACTGAATTTACTTCTTTCCATTTGATAACTCATCTGTTAGTCCTCTAGGGTGGTTTGAAGTCATTTTGGAGTCCAACAATTAAATTTAAATCCTTCATACTCTACTAAGCAATTGTGGCCCTCAGAAAACTCATGAAATTGGTCTGTGGTTTAGATTTCTTATTCCTAAATTCTTTAAGTTATAATGGTGTTTGACTCTTAGGATTTATGAGGACTGAAATAAGTTAATAATTTATGTCAACGTTGACTGCAATGCCCTTTAGTCAGCACTAAATAAACATTAGCTTTATTATTGTAATGACTGTTACCATTATGTTAGAACCTGTCAGTCTTCTGTTGCATACTTTCACCTCACTACTTTATTCCTTGTCCGTGTGTGTCCTGCTTTAGAAACCTATGATTGCAGCAGACAGTGATCGGCACCCACAGCTCTTACTTTTCCTTGTTTAGATTACAGACCTGGTAATGTCAGAGCCTCCTTTTGCTATGGCATGGCTTAAAGTCAAGGGGATGTGCTTGAAAAAATTCTTTAACCAAAGTTAAATAAAAAATACTAACGATGAATTGCTTGTGGTAAATATCCTGTGAGGTTTGTGAACTATGGCTGATATGTAGAGTAGGCAGAGGACAGAGGTGTTAGGAAGCACGTACTTCCTGACCAGCCAATGTGCAGACCTGACAGAACTCACCAGCTCTCTGCTAACAGCAGTTCTGAGGTACCTGATGTCTAGGACTCTAACTTCAAGTTGATATAAAACTTGACACAGGGTAATAGTGACAGAGTATGTTACTGAATACAGGTTTAAAAGAAAACATTCTTTTGTTTTTATTTGGTATTGGTTCCCACTCAGGCTGACACGGCACTTAATGTGTAGCCTGTGCTGGCCTTAAACTCATGATCCTTGTGTCTTGACCTCTAAGCGTTAGGATTACAGGCCTGCTCCATCACTCCTGGGTTGGTTCTCTGTCTCTCTCTCCTCTCTCTATTTCCTCCCTCCTTCCCTCCCTCCCTCCTCCCTCCGTCTCTCTTTCTCTCTCTATCTCTTTATGTCTCTCTTTCTCTTTCTCTCTCTCTCTTAACCTTTTTTTATTATTTTAAATTCTGTCAGCCCCTTTCACCCCACCCCGCTCCGCCGGTTGGGACGCGCGCGCGGTCCAGCCGTGCCTCACCCCTAGGTAAGCCCCGCCCGTGCCTGCCCACCAGAACCCCAGGTCAGCCCAAGGGACCCGGCTCGGACTCCCACCTTCCAGCCGGAGCGGCGCGCGGGGCCGAGGGACGAGGAGGACCTCCCCCTGCGCCCGGGCCCCGCCCCAGCTGCCCTCGGGTTAAATAGCTACACGCCGACGCCCCCATCCTCCCTTTACCCACCCCGCTCCGCACGCGGTCAAGCCGGGCCTCACCCCGCGACTCTAGGTAAGCTCCGTCCCTGCCCACCCCCAGAACCCCAGGCCAAATAATTCAGTTTAGTGAAATTGAAAGATCTTAAGAGTTAAAACGACAATGCCAAAGTCAAAGTGCAAATCCATGAGAAGCAACACTCAAGTAAACAAATTTCCCACTGAAGAAATTAATCCCATAATGTTAGACTCCAACCAGAACAAACCCGCGGAAAAAGGCCAAAAAAGCCTGACCCAGGATAACGACTTTCAGAATATGATCATTACCATGTTCAATACTATGAAAGAGGAAATCAGGGAGGAATTACATAATCGAATCAATCGCTTTGAAGAGGAACACAACAGACATTTGGAGGAGTTGAGAAAAACAGTGCAAGAAACAAAAACTGGCATAGAGCAGTTAAAACAGACTCAAGCAGAGTTTAAAACTGAGCTACAAGACAAGTTATCTTCAACCCAGAACTCTACAGAGAGTCTTACCAACAGAACTAATGAGGCAGAAAACAGAATTTCAGACCTTGAAGATAAAGTGGGAGTACTAACCAGCTCAATGGACGAGGTTGTTAAAGCCAAAAAGATACTTGAGAGAAATATCCAAGAGATATGGGACACCCTGAAGAAGCCTAACATGCGTATTCATGGAATACCAGAGCAAGAATCTCAAAATACCACCCCTGAGGAAATTTTTCAAACGATCATCAAGGAAAACTTTCCTCATATAAAAAAAGAGAGGCCCATCCATATAGAAGAGGCATTCCGCACCCCAAACAGATATGACCAAAACAGAAGCTTGCCACAGCAAATAATAGTTAAAACACTCCACATTCAAGATAAAGAACTGGTGCTGAGAGCTTCAAGGGAGAAAAAACAAGTCACTTTTAAAGGCAAACCTATTAAAATAACAAATGACTTCTCAGTCGAAACAGTAAAAGCAAGAAGAGCTTGGAGAGACATACTTCAAGTATTGAATGAGCAAAAATGTCAACCCAGGCTGATTTACCCTGCAAAACTATCAGTCATGATGGAGGGAGAAAGAAAAACTTTCCAGCACAAAGACAACTTGAAGGGATACAGGTCCACCAAACCAGGCCTTCAAAAATTGCTAGAAATGATACTCAAGCGTGAATTAAAAAACAGGTATATCCAGGAGAACAGAAGGCAAATATAACACCATTAAAAGCAAAGCAATATACTTAAAAAAACTACTAAACATAATAAATGTCTGGAATTAAAAAGTTTCTCCATTATAACACTAAATGTTAATGGAATTAATTCACCGATCAAGAGACACAGATTACAAACTTGGATTAAAAATCACAATCCATCAATCTGCTGCCTGCAGGAAACCCATCTCACCACAAAAGCTAGGCGCGCTCTAAACATAAAAGACTGGTCAACAATTCTGCAAGCAAATGGAAGCAGAAAACAGGCAGGGGTAGCCATTATGCTATCAGACAAAGTGGACTTCAAACCAAAGAAAATTATAAGTGACACGGATGGATACTACATTATAGTCACAGTACAATTCACCAGGAAGACTTCACAATACTGAACATATATGCACCCAACATGGGCCCCTCCACATTCATTAAGAAAACCCTACAGCATCTAAAAGGAGAAATCAACCCCCAAACGATAATTCTTGGGGACTTCAACACCGCCCTCTCAACATGGGATAGATCAACAGGTCAAAAGCTTAACAGAGACATTTTGGAACTTAATCAAACTCGTAAAGAAATGGACCTTACAGATCTCTATCGAACTTTTCACCCACGTACCAAAGAATACACATTTTTCTCAGCAGCACACGGAACTTTTTTCAAAATACATCACATATTGGGCCACAAAACGAATCTACACATATACAAAAAAGTTGAAATTCTAACCTGTGCCCTATCAGACCACCACGGCCTAAAGCTGGACATCCACAACACATCAAACAAGAGAAAATACACTAACTCCTGGAAACTTAACAATATGACGCTGAATGAGAACTGGATTCAGGAAGAAATTAAAAAGGAAATTCACGATTTCCTGAAAGTGAATGATAATGAAAATACAACTTACCAAAATCTCTGGGACACAATGAAAGCTGTCCTAAGAGGTAAGTTCATAGCTCTTAATGCCTACATCAAAAAAATGGAAACATCAGAAATAAATAACTTAACAATGCAGCTTAAAGCTTTAGAGAAACTAGAGCAATCTGATCCCAAAAGTAGTAGAAGAGAGGAGATTAGCAAAATAAGGGGAGAAATATCTGAAATCGAGATTAAGAGAACGATAGAAAAAATCAACCACTCAAAAAGCTGGTTCTTTGAAAAAATCAATAAGATTGATACACCCCTAGCTAAATTAACCAAAAGCAGGAGAGAGAAAACTCAAATTAACAAAATCAGAAATGAACATGGAGTTATCACTACTGATACCCAAGAAATCCAGAGAATTATAACATCATATTTCAAAAACTTATACTCTGTGAAGTTTGACAACAAAAAGAGATGGATGAATTTCTAAGTAAACACAACTTACCTAAATTGAATCAGGAAGTTGTGAATTATGTAAATAGTCCTATAACATATAAGGAAATTGAGGAAGTAATCTTGAATCTTCCCACCAAAAAATGTCCTGGATCAGATGGATTCAGCACAGAGTTCTACCAGACATTTAAGGAGTTAATAATACCAATACTCCTTAAACTGTTCCATCAAATAGCAAAGGAAGGAACACTACCAAATTCCTTCTATGAAGCTAATATCGTTTTAATCCCAAAACCTAATAAAGACTCACTTAAAAAAGAAAAGTATAGGCCGATCTCTCTGATGAACACAGACACAAAGATTCTCAACAAAGTTTTAGCAAATCGAATTAAAAAACATATTAAAAAGATTATTCATGGGGACCAAGTAGGCTTCATCCCCGGCACACAAGGTTGGTTCAACATACACAAATCAATAAATGTAATTCATCATGTAAGCCAGTCCAAAGTCTAAGACCACATGATACTCTCGATAGATACAGAAAAAGCTTTTGACAAGATCCAACAGCCTTTTATGATCAAAACGCTAAAGACAGTAGTAATGGAAGGAACCTTTATCAAGATAATAAAAGCTGTGTACAACAAGCCCACAGCAAGGATTATGCTCAATGGGGAACAATTGGAAGCATTCCCACTTCGATCAGGAACTAGACAAGGGTGTCCACTCTCAACACTTCTCTTCAATATTGTATTTGAAGTCTTAGCTGAAGCCATAAGACAAGAAAGGGACATAAGACGGATTCAAATCGGCAAGGAAGAAGTCAAGCTATCCCTATTGCAGATGACATGATCTTATACCTGAGGAATCCCAAAAACTCCACCAGGAAGCTCCTGGAACTAATTGAGAAGTTCAGCAGGGTGGCAGGATACAGAATAAATGTGCAAAAATCAGAGGCCTTCCTATATGCCCAGAATGAAAGAAGTGAAAAAGCCTTGAGAGAAACCATCCCATTCACTATAGCCCCTAAAAAAATGAAATACCTTGGTATAAACCTAACCAAGGAGGTAAAAGACCTTTACAATGAAAAGTTTAAAACCCTCAAGAAAGAAATTGCAGAAGACACCAGAAGATGGAAAGACCTCCCATGTTCCTGGATTGGCAGAATCAACATCGTAAAAATGACCATCCTACCAAAGGCAATATACAAATTCAATGCTATACCAATTAAAATCCCAAAGCAATTCTTCAAAGAAGTTGACCAAACAATCTCAAAATTCATATGGAGGCACAAAAGACCCAGGATAGCAAAGACAATCCTGAGTAACAAAAACACTGCTGGAGGTATTACCATACAGAACCTTAGTCTATATTACAAATCCATAGTTATAAAAACAGCCTGGTACTGGCTCCAAGATAGACACACAGATCAATGGATAAGGATTGAAGACCCAGATATAAGCCCACAAAATTACAGCCATTTGATCTTCGACAAAGGGGCCCAAAGAATCCAATGGAAAAAGAACAGCATCTTCAACAAATGGTGCTGGCAAAACTGGATCTCCACATGCAGAAGATTAAAGCTGGACCCATACTTGTCACCATGTACAAGACTTAATTCCAAATGGATCAAGGACCTTGATATAAGGCCAGAGACTATAAAAACCATAGTTGAAATGATAGGGAACTCCCTCGAGCTGATTGGGCTAGGCCAACATTTCCTAAACAGACATCCAAAGGCACAGTCACTGCTACCAACTCTCAACAGTTGGGATCTTGTGAAATTAAAGAGCTTTTGTTCACATAAAGAGTTTGTAACAGGAGCTCAAAGGCAACCCACAGAATGGGAGAAAATATTCACTAACCACATATCTGATAGAACTCTGCTGTCCAGAGTGCACAAAGAATTTAGAAAACTAAACATCATGGAAACCAATGGCCCAATTAAAAAATTGGCCCTGGAACTTCAAAGAAATTTTACCAGGGATGAAATTAAAATGTCTAACAAATATCTTAAGAAATGCTCCACTTCTTTAGCCATCAGGGAAATGCAAATCAAAACCTCCCCGGTCAGGATAGCATCTCACCCCGGTCAGGATGGCAAAAATCCACAACACAAACAACAACAAATGCTGGAGAGGATGTGGAGAGACGGGAACTCTCCTACATTGTTGGTGGGAGTGCAGGCTCATACAGCCACTCTGGCGAGCCGTCTGGAGATTCTTAAAGAAATTAAAGATTGAGGGCGGAGCTGAAATAGCTCAGGTGGGAGGGCGGTAGACTGAAGAAATTAAAGATTGAAATGCCATATGACCCTGCGATTCCACTTTTGGGTATAACCCCCCATACAGCAGAGTTTCACCTCGATAGCACAAGCATGACCATGTTCATAGCAGCACTGTTTACAATAGGAAAGACATGGAATCAACCCAAATGTCCAACAGTTGACGAGTGGATAAGGAAACAGTGGTACATCTATACAATGGAGTACTACTCAGCCATCAAAAATGATGAATTACTGGAATTTGCCGGGAAATGGATGTCATTAGAAACTATTATATTAAGTGAAGTATCCCAGACCCAGAAAATTAAGCGCTGTATGTGCTCCCTGATGGGTGGCTCCTAATACCAAACCCACCCAGCCCATCTTGAGACACTCATAGGTAAATCTGTGTCTTACCTACAGTAATTGCAAGGATTATGAACAGGAGGGATGGGGTAGGAGGCCAGACCAGAAACAAGGAGAGAAGTGACCATGTTACAGTAGAGAAAATAGGCCTCCATCAAGGACTGCAAGAAAGTAATGTGACACCTAGTCAAGTTCACAATTCGTTCCTGATCATTTACAACTAAGGGTGTATGAACTCACTAGAAGCGGAGGGCATATAGTCCGGCAGATTATAAAGTAACCATTTTGCAAATGGTGATTGACCCCTCCCATTGCCTAGTGCCATATGACCCTGCGATTCCACTTTTGGGTATAAGTATTACATCTACCCTTGAATGTGCTCCTATAATAAGACTCCAGTTTAACAGCTTTCTGTCTCTGGCCAGGGGGTGACATACAGTGCCCATCACGATGGAGTGAAGGGCATTACAGGAGCAACAAAACTGCAAAAGAAAATCAATGAACCACTATCTAGAACTTCAAAGACTCTATATCAACCACCTAGAACTAGGCCAGACTAATCTCTCCCCATCCTGAAGCTCAGAGGACATTTGCGGAAGAGGGGGTTGTAAGAGCGTAAGAGCAAAAGGATGGGAGGAGCAATGATTTGCAAGATACTCCACACAAGTTAGGGCCGAAGCAATCATAATTGGACATTGTATGCCCGGTGCAATGTCCAATACACTATTGACCTTACAAAGTCTAGCATCTGCTAAAGGCACCAAGATCCTTGGAGGCAAGGGATTGACAGCCACAGTAGTGTTCCTATGCTTAAGGGGAATACAGGAAGGGGTTCAGGAAAATGCCACTGGTCCTTGTACGTCATTGGAGAGGAGGGCCCAGAGGAGAGTCAGGCATGCACAAGAAAGAACTCTGGGAATCGGGGCGGGAGGCACGGGGGGATGGGGCGGGAGGGGTGAGAGGAGGGAGAGCAGGGGGTTCGGGGGGGAGGAGGAGGGAGTGAGTGAACTGGTGTACTTATTAAGTTTGTATGAGCTGAAATAATAATAAAAATTATATTATATAAAAAAAATTTTGTCAGCCAACTCCTATCTAATGGGTCCTTTCCCAAGCTTCTCTTTGTGCCCTCAAGAATGTCCTACATATGAGGAGGCTGAAAATCAGAGACACATTTTTTTTCCAAAATGTTTAATAGCAGCAATATTCTAATTCTACTCCTACCCAAAACTTGCGTTAAAAACAGTGTACGAAAGTACATGAAGTTGTTCATGGACCCTTTTCTCATTCTAATTTCAAGCATATTTATGTCCTTCCTTAGTTTTTTTTTCTTACTCTCTTCTGCCCCTCCCTCTTATTTCCTCATTCTTTCCTTTCCTGGCACACAGGGAAGCTTGGGAAAGGACCAGTGGTAAGGAGTTTGTTTCTCTTCCTTCTTCCTCCACTCCTTCATCCTTCTTCTGTCCCTTGCTTTCTCACTCTTTCCTTCCCCTCTCTTTTCTCCTTTTTAAAGTCTGATTAATCACTGTAAGGAAATTATTCTCATCATATTTTTTGAGTCATGGTAAAATTCCAAGTATTTTTTATTTCTGTATATCAATAAAAATACTCAGATATAGTAGTCCTGACACTAGAAACCATTTTAGTGGTAGGCAAAGAAGGAAGTTTTTTTTTCACTTTTCTTTATTGATATATTTTGCTTTGTGATAGTTTCACACATGTGTATAATATGCTCTCATTATGTACCCTTCTTCCTTTTCTTATTTCTTTCCCTCCCTTGCTGCTGCCTACAGTCCCTTTTCTTTACAATTCTACCTCTCATGTCCAGATCCTCTTGCTTTGTTTTGTGCCCTGCTGGGTTTAATCAGGGTCTTTCCTGTGATGGGACTATTTCTTGGAGCCCAATATGCTCTCTTGTGGTTACACAATAAGGTATTATTGTCCTCTCCCCTAATTTTTCATCTGCCCATTGTTCTTCAGTACTTTCTAGGGCCCTGTCTGTGTCTCCTCAGATCACAGCTGACCATTCATTGATCAAGTAGGTCCATTGTAGAATTAATATCAGAAACCACATGTTAGGTGGCATTGCTGTGCCTTTCTAGCAGGATAACATTTATCAACCTTTCTTTCATCTTCTGGCTCATAATTTCCTTCTGACCCCTCTAGGGGAGATAAAAATTTAAATGTGGCACATTAGCAGCATGCAGGAAGCTAAGGCAGGAAGATCATGAGTTCAAGATCAGTTTGGGCTACATTGGGAGAAATATCTATCTCAAAGGAAATAAAAATCCACAAAAAAACAACTTCTGCATATAGAGATTGAAATGCCTGACATGCTGATTTCATACCTCTTTGAGGTAGAATTGGTTATTGCTGTGATGCAATCCAGATATACAAGCTCATGGATGGGAATTGTTTAATGTGCTCACACTGGATTTTTGTTCTCCAAATTTTGTTTTCCATATTTGTTCTTGGGATCTTGGAAATGGTTTCTCAAAAAAAAAGTTTTTCTTATAGTGGGTAGATGTTTGTGTTCATGCCTCAAGGGGAAAGAATGATAAATGAAAACACTATTGTCTTTGGAAGCATATGTACTAGGACAAGTTAAGCAGCACCCATCTCTATAGGAATCCACTTGATGTAGCATGAAAGGGGATTTTCCTGACCAGATCGTATCTGGTTTCATGTTCAGACATTCTTATTGATAGAGTCATTAGTCAGACCTTTGTTTGGTAAAGGAAGGGTGTGTGTGTGTGTGTGTGTGTGTGTGTGTGTGTATGTGTGTGTGTGTTTATATGTGTGTACAGGCTTTCAAGGTTTCCATTAAATATCCATAATAAGGTTTTAATTTATTTTAAATCTGATTAATTTTTGAGGCAGAGTCTTATGTAGCCAAGGCTAGCCTATGGTTTGTTATGTAGTCAAAGCTAGCCTTGAAGTCCTGATCCTCTGTTCTCCATCTTCCAATTGCTTGGAATCACAGGTATATGACACTATGCATAGGTCCATGTCGTGCTTTTTTAGATAAAATAAAGAACAGTCATAAGTTTGAGAAATAGTGAGGAATTTTCCCCTAGAAATATGAATTCCCTATTTCTGCACTTTCAGTACTCATCATTAAAATATTTCATTTCTTTATTGTTTTCTTTGTTTCTTTTCCCCCCATTGGTTCATTTTCATTGTTCATGTACTGGATTTCATAGGACATTTTCATGCAAGCATATCATGTATTCTGAGTGTATTTGCCCACCCCACTTAGTCATTCTTATGCTCTAGTCTCACTTTTCCTTCAGTTTCACTTATATACATGTGAAAAATTCAATTTTAGCTGACTTTTTACATAATACTTTGTAATTTCTGTCATAATGTTATTTTGTGCTTAAATAACACAATAGTTAGAGAAAGCACAAAAAGAATCCAGAAGTGGTGCTTCAATTTGTCCACTGTGTTGAATCTAAGCCTGGTCTTTCTATGCTTTAAATTTTCAAGGAAACAAGTTTTTTTTTTTTTTTCTCTTTCTTGTTTTATCAACTGTTTCCTTTGGATAGAGTATGACTGTAACCCGGGAGTTTCAGTATCAAACACTTACATATTCCAGACATTTAGGTAAAATGAGTGTGATTAGTTGTATAAAGACAGTGGGAGATTAGATGGCCATGGGTTTACCTATCCAGTATGAGAAAACAAATCCCAGCCTGTCTTTTGGGGGGGGGTCATCATTACAGTGTGGGATTGTGATCCCAGCACTTTAATGTGTTGGCATATGCTTCACAACTCTTTTTATTTGGAAAATAAAGAAAACCGTGACATGTAATATTTCTCAGTCTTCATGGTGTAAGAACTTGTGTATTAAACCTCAAGCCTTTCCCTTGATGTTTAATCAGTAGTTTGCACTAGTATTTTTTTCTGAATCAACAGTTTTTAATAAGGGAGATATAATATTTAGAAAATGTATAAGTTGGTTCAGAATCTAATAAAAATGTGTTTGTGTGTGTGTGTGTGGTTTCAAAAGCAGCTTTAGCATGTAGAAGTTGTTTTGCTCAATGGATTGTATCAGTAAAAAATATAAAGCATAATCCTAATTCACTGAAATTGCTAAATTATTGTACAATAAAACCCTAAATAAGCTCTTTGATTCATATTTCCTTAGAAAATATATTTTTAAATGATATTTTTGTTATTTTTTCTGTACTTTCAAAATAATTTTTGAAATGTTTTTCTGAAGTTATGCTGTGAGTCTGTGAGGAGGCCAGTGGTATTTTTGTAACTTAACTTAGGGATCAGTGTGTTCCTGAGAGTGTAGTGGAAGGTCTGAGCTGAGACAGTCTTAGGCCTGTTGATTCAGGGGGCAAATTTCTTTTCACCCAACTGCTGAGGATGTCAAAAATTCAAAGATGATGTGCTTTTCTGAACTATTTAAGCTTCCAATTATGGTTAAAGAGCAAGTAGCAAATATGGCTAAGAGAAGGACAAAGATGGGAACTGGCACTATAAAGCAGTGTGGCTCCTTAGGGATTTTATCATGTTACAGTCTCTCAACACATTCAGACATCCTGTGGATATATTAGAATGCAGATTATATGCAAATGTGCTGCATTAGGGACACATGATACTGTGTGTCATCAAAGGCTGATTATGGTGGTGGACCTTTGAGGTTCTTTAGAGATGATGCTGAAGAGAGCAGACATGTCAACAATTCCAGCTTAGATCTTAAACACTAGGCAGTTGTGTCATGTGCTTTGCTGTTGATGAATTCTGGCAGTGGTATGAGTGAGTGGTTTCTGAAGTCAGTTTCTTTGGTTGTCTCTGGTGAGATATATTAATAAGAACAGAAGAGAGACTGGTCAGGGTTTATTGTCAACTAGATTCATTCCTGTGAAATATTTCTCTGATTTTTAAAGGTGTTCACACATGGTGATTTTGTATTTCCTAAAGACAGTGTGTGTGTGTGTGTGTGTGTGTGTGTGTGTGTGTGTGTAAGTCCCCTATCTATTTGCCTTCTTGAACTCAACTGACCATTTGGTGTACATCTACACTATTCCTTCTTTCTCATATGCCTCCAGATGCTACACCTGTCTATTTTTTCATCTTTGCAGTCTTACTAAAGACAGTGTGTGTGTGTGTGATGAATATGTGAAAATGACATACTTGTCATGCAATTTTAATTTAAAGATAAGGTTCTGCTTTCAATCAGGTTGCTGTTCTTGAACTTCTTATGTCAGTGGTTCTTAGATTGCTTTATGTATAACTTCTACACTTCCAGGAGGGAAGAACTGATTCATCCCGTTTGACCACTGTAGCTTGGCACCTAGTGCCTGAACAAAGTAGTCACTCAGTTTGGTGAATAAAAATCAGACATAAATGAAAGCTCAGAAATGTTCAAATAAAACATTAATGTTTTAAGGACATAAGATATATTTTCTTCTCTTGCATGCTTTGAGTTCTTTCTCATCATTGAGTTCATTTTTTATTAATTAGCTTAAAACTCTTTGGCATGAAGTGTCTGCATTCCTTGCATGACTTTTTGCTTGAGGTACAATGACATAATACATACTTCATCTACTGAATCATTTAATCTCTGATATCATTATTTCTTTTTCTAATCCACACCTGGCTATCCACTTTTCCCCAAAATCCCCCTGAAGTCACTTTAAGAAATCATTACTAAAGAACATAGCTATGCATTATATTCTGACTAGTACATTGTTCCAGGAGGCTTTCCACAGCTCAGGAGAGCAAGGCAATACCAAGTATCTGTAAAGGACTATGACAACTATGAGGTGGTTGATAAAAATTATCTTCTGATATACAAAGCTTGGAGCTTAGTCAGAATGATAAGATGTAGGCAGAGTGTGTAAACTGATTAATTTTGTTCTCATGCTGTGGTTTGATTGAAAAATCTATTGTTATATGGAGAGTTATTTTACATAGTGCTATTACTTAATGGTTCTAAGAAAATGCTTGGATTACAAAATCGTTCATGAATTTGGGACATGAATGAAATTTCACTAAGTGAGATTCATTCCTTTAGCTATAAGAAAGGCTTTGGGATCTTATGGTCCTAACTGTGGCAATTTAGCTTCATGTTCCAGTTATTATTCTATATCTTTTTCTTCCTCTCAATTTCAAACTTTGGTGATATTTTTATTTAGGGTTTCTTATTTTTACTAATCCTCAATACCTTCATTATGTCCACTCTAAGTCCCCTATCTATTTGCCTTCTTTAACTCAACTGATCATTTGGTGTACATCTACACTATTCCTTCTTTCTCATATGCCCTAAGATGCTACACCTGTCTATTTTTTCATCTTTGCAGTCTAGCCTTTTCCTTCTCCTGGGCTGACTCTAGTGGCTTGCCTTGGGTTCTGCTTTCCCTATAACTTCTTAGCCTAGTCACTCACATTGATGTCCTTATTCTTCTATTTTCTACAGTTCTAATAAAAATTACCAGAAAATTGCCTTGACACAATTCATTGCTTCATAGCTTCTGGGTGTTAGGCATCCAGAAGTAGCTTAACTAGCTAGATCCCTTGTCCAGTTCTTGAAAGTTTAATTAGGGTATCTGAAGGACCACAGATCTCACCTGATAGTTAGAGGTCTTGTACAAGATCATTCATATTGTTGGAAAAACAGTACTGAGAGCAGAGAGCTCCTGAAGGCTATGTCTTCCAGACAAGCAGGAACATATCTTTTAAAGATTTTTCTTTCATTAATCAGGCCAATCAAGACTGCCGCTCCTATTCTCACCTTCCTTCTCTCTTACCTTTCTATCCACTTACCTTCACCTCCATCTTCTACTTTCCCACTTCCTTCCCTCACTTTGTCCATCCCTTTTCTTGTTCTTTTCTTTGATAGGGTCTTACTATGTTATCAAGATGATTTCATGCTCCTGGGCTCAAGGAATCCTCCTATAATCAGCCTCTGGAGTATTGACTGCAGGTGTTTGTCAATGTACCTAGTTGATCTCTCTTTTGAAGAAATCACAGTTAATTGAGTATTCACTTAATCATGAAAGCAGCAGCCCATCATAAGGTGAAGAGGCCATTAGCCACATTAGGAGCCACATGCACTATAGGAAGGAAAAGTTATGGCCATCCTAGGATCTTGCCTACCTTGAACCCCTGTCTGGATTCTGGTCACCAAATAGTCATAACTCTCTCACCATAATCAAGTGCTCCAATAGCTACAAACATCTTTGGGTATCTTTGCTTGGCTATCCTAGCCATGCTTTTTAGTAAAAATTTATTTTTGAAACTTTGTAGGTTGAAATATTTCAGCACTATCACCTTCCTTTATAAATGTATATGTTTTATTTTATACTTTTTTTTACTTTGTCAAATTGTGAAATTCATTACCTGTCATCATTTTGTCAACATAAAAGCATTTCAAGCAAAGTTTGGCTCGGGCGATGCTGATGGTGATCATCTCACAGTCCGTGATTTAAAATACATAATATTCTTGCACACTTACAGCGCCGGCTACTAGAAGACTTCAGATTCCTTTCCATTCCAGATGCCTCTAGGGGTCTCAAGAGCTGTGGCTGTCAGTCACCTGCACCCCAGCCCCCTCCAGCCGGTCCTTAGGGACAGATGGGAACGTGGTACATCCCCTTCAGCTCTGATGCTTTTTCATTAATTCACTTCGGGTTGTGAACTGTGGCAGGTCCTCCACTTTGATCCCATTGGCCATTTCCATTACTTTGTCTAGAAGGTTATTGTAACTGTAGCCCAGGAGGAGGTGGTTGGTCCAGACCATGGAGAGGCCCAGGGTATGTAGAGGGTCGCGGTAGTCGGGCAGGTGGCGCGCGATGAATTCCACGGTGCTTTCCATTGCTTCCCGCTCTCGAGTCGGAGCGGAACTGCTTGGCGAAGTCGATACCATGGCTCCCGCCGCCCTATTTTATGCTCTTAAACATCCAGAGAAATCACCTACACTAGCCACATCTTTAAACCAGCACATTTATCTCACAAACAAGGAAGCAAACATTTTTTTCCACTAAGAAAGACATTTATTTATTTTTCTTCTTGTGTGTAAAGGTGTGTGTAAAGGGTATGTATGTGTGTGTCTGTATGTGTATGTTTGTGTATGTGCATGTGTGTGTATTAGAAGAGGGCAATGTGTGTGCCTGTGGAGGTCCAAGGATGACTTGGAGAATCATCCTGGATTGCTCTACCTCCTTATTACTTGCTCTGCAGGAAGTGCAGGCTGCTGTCATTTCTGCCTGGTGTTTTCATATGTGGCAAAAGATTAACCTCTGAGCCATATCTCCAGCCCAAGAAAGACATTTCTCTAAATTAACTCACATCTTTTTTATAGTTTAAGGTAAAAATATTGAAGCCGTCTCTTTAACTTCTATTCTCTAGTCTGTTGCCAAGCTTTATTATCTTCCCCAAAGATAGTAAAAGCTTTCTATAGAAGAAATACCATACAGGATTCCAGGAAAAATAAAGGAACTGTAGGGGCCAATGCAATTGAGCCTTTATTCAACTTTTTATTTCAAACTGTCTGGTGCTCTCTCAGAGAACCCATTAGTCATCCCAGTTACAGATTCACTGCACCTCCAAAAGGGTGCCTGGGGAAACCCAATGCCAATTTTGACTTTGGAAAAGGGCTGCTATATTACCTAAGGATCTCTGACATCATCACGAGATTTCTGGTAGCCTTACAAATCTTGATTCTGAAAGAGCCCCTTGTTCTCTTAGCCTGCTGTTTTACTCAGCCTGAACATGAAGCCTCAGGTCATGACCTGACTTCCTACCTCAGCCTCCATTTGTCCATCTAGTATTACTATAAGAAGGAGGGGACTCTTCTATCATACCAGTTGGCAGAGTTAGAGTTTAGAAGGGCAAGGAGGCAAGTTTCAGCCTGTCCTTAGCATGCAAAGAGCCTTCTATTATACTATTCCATGGGAATCGTACCCACTTTTTCCTTCTCTGTCAAAACATTCCTTCATTACTCTGATTTTCTTCTCAAATTAGAGGAAAGCTGTTATTCAGTCATTTATTCTCTATTCTGATTTACAGTTACTGGGTGCCTCCAGGATGTCTCAGATAGTTTTCCTGTTCTGGAAATAGGGCCTTGGGCAAGACCTTTGTTTCCTGAAGCTTCTCTTCTGGTGAGTAGAGATCCAGAAGTACCTCATCTGCAGGATAGAGAAGCTTTCACTGAAGCATAGCACTAAGCTCACAGGTGTTATTTCTCTTGCTCTTGCTTAGTTCCACACTTTCAGTGTCGTCTTCTCTTGCATATTTATAAGCACTTTAGGATTTTTTTGTCATCTTCAAAAGAATGAAACATTTGTTCTTTCCATTTCCTACAGGAGCTACTGTCTTTGCCCCATCCCATCGCCTCTGTAGCACCCTGGGACCTCCACAGTTTCTACTTTCCTATTGTTTGTGCTGGGGTTTCCCAGGCTCTGCTTTCTAGGACTGGAATTATAGGCTACTGCCATTTCCACCTGGTAGTTTTACACAGAATCTGGGATCCGAACTCAGGTCCTTCTACTTGAGAGGCAGAGGCTTTAATCACTGAATGATCTTTCCAGTCCACAAATTTAATTCTCATTCTTTGGCTGAAGCAAATAGTGAAGCAAAACATTTATCTTTTAGATCTTTAAGAACTAGTATTGCAGATGATAAGCAGAAATATTGTGAGGAACTGTTATTGAAACAAGATCATATTGACCCAGGAATAAATAGGTGTGTCATGTCTTCACATGTTGCCTATTCACATTTTACTCACTCATCACATTTTCAGTTGCTTTCAACCACTTTTTGAACCATATGATTGATTGGGCCAGTGGTTTATGGTAAGAAATGCATCACCCTGAGCAAGCTTGTGAAATTTTTCTTGCTTTGCTGGTCTTATCTCCTGGCAGGCAATATGTAGTTTCTTCGCATGTTTCATTTTGATTCAGGTGGGTTGGTAATATTATTGAGTGTAATGTAAGTTTGTTTTTCTTTTGGATTCCTATATACAATAACCATAATATGATTTGACTATCATCAATAACAGTTTAGAGTGATGGAACATGTATATATATGTTCTTTTCATCAAATCAAAAGGTTATTGTAAAGAGAAAGGATTAATATGTTTTTTTCTTGCTAAATAAGTAAAATTTGGATTTTAAAATTATATAGCAATCCTGCTGGTTTTCCATGTTTATGGTTGAAGTTTTTTTTTTCTTCTGAATACACTAGTATAGATACCAAATGAGATTTATGAAAACCCAGAAAACTTTGAGTGAGTCTACAGTAAGCATTGTGTAGGAATGAAGGTCAGACCTATCTATAAATGTTTGCCAAATTTATTTAATTGAAAAGGATGATAATATACTATTTTTCATTTTACCAAATAGAGTGGCCCAATTAAACTTTTCTAGTATCAACACATTCAGGAATTTGCATATGATTTAGTAAAGAATGCCAGAATTCACATTAGCTGAGATCAGACTTTGACTTATCTACTTGCTTATCTATTTAGGCATGTGACCTCAGACAGTATATTAAATTGCTTTGTGTATCATTTTTTTCCTTTTAAAAATGGAGCCATCACAGTCTTTTGTACACCACTATGAGGATTACCTACAATGATTCATGCAAATAATATGCAGTAAGTCAGTGCAGTTAGTATGGGTTGTTAATCATTGTTGAACATGCAAAACTTTGAATGAGAAACATGGCATTTGTAGGTAACATTCTTATTCTCTTTTTTGTTGTGCAGTGCTGCTCTGTGAGCACTAAAACATCATC